>CM070536.1:53091504-53636112 GCA_036346415.1 Raddia guianensis | reverse complement strand
AAGCTACTCAAGCTTTTACCACGCTCAAGCAAGCGCTTCTCGCCGGTAGCTTTTCAGCCACTACGGATTTGATCACCCATTTATTATTGAATGCAATGCTTGAGGATCGGGATTGGCACTTGTTCTTCATCAAGGTCTGGGGCCAATTGCATTCTGACCGTCAATCGCTGCCGACATGCGAAACTTGCCGCCTATGAGCGAGAACTCATTGGTCTAGTTCGGCGGTTCGTCATTAGCGGCCGTATGTGTGGGGCGGCCTTTTCTTGTCTTGTGCCGATCATTACGGTTTGAAGTTTCTTACGGATCGGCGGTTGTCCACTATTCCACAAAGATCGATGGGCAAGTAAATTGGTTGGGTTTGATTTTTCGGTTGAATATCGTCTGATCGTTTGAACACGATCGGCCGATGCTCTTTCCCGACGTGATGGCGAGGCTCCAGCAATTTAGGTGCATGCCATCTCTAGTCCAACACTATCACTTTTTGATGATCTTCGGCGTGCTCTTCCTGATGACGCTTAGTGGGCTAATATTTACAAAGATGTGCAAATTGGACACTTGACTGCACCCTGCTCTATTTGCGATGGTCTTGTTTTGTACAAGGGCCGTATCTTTGTGCCGGCATCATCTTCATTTGTCGTCGTTATTGTGGCCGATTGTCATGCGATTGGTCATGAAGGGGTGCAAAAGACTTTACATCGGTATGTGCGGATTTTATATCCTCGTGCTCGGCGGGTTATCAAGACTTTATCCGGTGAGTGTATGACTTGTCAGCGCAATAAGACGGAACACCTGCATCCAGGTGGTCTTCTACAACCTCTAGAGGTACCACAGGCAGTTTGGTCGGATATCGCCATGGATTTCATTGAAGGTCTTCCAAAATCAGGAGGTAAAACTGTCATCTTGACAGTGGTGGACCGCTTCTCTAAAGCGGCCCATTTTATTCCGTTGGCACATCCATATACCGTTATTTCTGTGAGCAAGGTCTTCTTTGACACGATTGTACGGCTCCATGGGATTCCTACATCTATTGTCACCGATCGTGATGTGGTGTTCACTAGCACGTTTTGGCAGGAATTATTTAAGCTGGCGGGAGTTAATCTACATATGAGTTCTGCTTATCATCCACAAACAAATGGTCAATCTGAGGTGACCAATAAAATTATTGCCATGTACTTGAGGTGTTTTGCCGGTGATCGTCAAAAGCAATGGATCCGCTGGTTACCATGGGCAGAATATTGCTATAATACTTCTTTTCAATCATCTTTGAAGACTACTCCGTTCCGTGTGGTTTACGGTCGTGATCCTCCCAGTTTACGAGCTTATGTGAAGGGGGAGGCACGTGTTCCGGCTGTTGAATCCCAAATGCTAGAGCGGGATGAATTTTTAGCTGAAGTTCGAGATCGTCTACTTCAAGCTCAGTCCTCTGCGGCTTCATACTACAATCGTTCCCATCGGGAGGTCGCTTTTGCGGTGGATGATTGGGTCTGGTTGCGTATTTCTCAAAGACCGGCTTCATCTCTAACGCCAATTGTTCCTGGCAAACTCAGTCCACGTTTCTATGGACCATATCAGGTGGCCCAATGTATTGGTTCAGTGGCTTATCGTCTTCGTCTCCCACCGGGCACGCGGATTCATGACGTCTTCCATGTTGGGCTACTCAAGAAGTTCCATGGTACACCTCCGGAAGAACTGGCTCCTTTGCCTTCCCTGGTGCGTGGGCGTGTTCTGCCGGTGCCTGAAAGGGCCATTAGGGGCCGTGTTGTCCGTGGGAAACGTCAGGTGCTCATTCATTGGAAGGATCTTTCGGCTTCTCAAGCAACATGGGAGCATGTCGACGCATTTCTGCAGTTATATCCTAATTTTCAGCTCGAGGACGAGCTGTTTTTGGAGGAAGGGGGAGATGTTAGGTTCGACGGCGCACACTATAAGCGCCGTCCCAAACCCTGATTGTTTATCTATAATTGGGTTAGGCTGTAACTCGGTTTGGGCCTTTGCCTATTTAGAGTTTCCATGTTTTGGTTTGAGTAGTTACCTTAATTAGATATTTCTATATCTATCTCTTGTAAACATACACTATAAAAGGGATTGAGGATTAATGAAAAGGGCAAGCAGCAGATCGACTAGGGGCCTAGCCCAATTGAAGAAAAGCTTGTGCAACATCGACTAAGATGGTTTGGGCATGTGCAACGAAGACCTCGAGAGGCACCGAGGCATAGCGGAATCATAAGGTGGAATAATGATGTGAAGAGAGGTAGGGTCGGCCAAACTTGACAGATAACGTAGGAGGCGGTTAAGAGGGACCTAAAAGATTGGAATATAGCAAGAGAGTTAGCCTTGGATAGAAGTGCTTAGAAGCGACTATCCAGTGCTGGAGCCATCACTAGGCTATTCCTTGTGCTTCTTTTCAAAAACTTTTTAAACCCTTGTCCTTCTTGTTTCTTTTCCTTTAATATGCCAGATGAGCGGTTTGTTTTGGGTTTCAACTCTAGCCTACCCCAACTTGCTTGGGATTTAAAGGCTTTGTTGTTGTTGTTGTTGTTAGTCATAACAAAGTTGATCCTCTTTTAGTTCCCACTGTTCATTTGACCATAAATATAGGTTTCTTTGACATTACCACTAGTGCAAGCAGTTCAATTTAATTTTTGTTGGAGGACTGCATGCCTAAAATATATCTAACCTCCGTGTGTTGGTACAATTTAATCATTGGACAATCCGTTCAAAATAAAGTTTACGAAGCAACCAACAATTTTAAAGGAATCAAAACAATATCTAAGGTACTTTTGCGCTCGCTCTTTTTGGCCCCCTCATTGCGCCTCGTTGCCTAAAAAATATTAGTAGTCGATTTTTTAATAGTAAATATGTTGTATTAGGTGTTTCTTGTAGTTTACTTTTCGTCTACATGTTTGTATTGGTTTGTAGAAATCATCCAAATCCGATCTTGTGCTAGGGTTCCCTATATTTGTCATCTGCACCAGCGACGCCACCGTTGTGCCATAAATAGAGTTTTTTTTTCTCATAACTCCCCTCTTCCCTCTTTGACTCGAGAAGTGCATCATGACTCCATGCTACTCCAATGGATCTGCACTATTGTTGCTCGCTGCTTGTCTCATCTCATCGTCTGCTTCTCAACAACGTTGTCTTGTACTACCCTTTGCACCACCGACAACCTTGTCCTTCTCCAGGTCGGACTCTTCTATGGAGCTTACCATGGTAGACGGGGACAATCCAATTGTTCCTTTTGTTTCTAGGATGTGAAGCAGTATTGTGTTTGATCATCATACTCCTAAGGGTTGTAAGGCTCATGTCGTCGCTATCACCATCACTTGGAGCTCGAGAATTAGGGTCACAATGTGTCGCTCTACCTTAGAGTGCAAGTTTTGTTCTACTGGTCCTCGAGATGTTCTAACAATTGCTTGCATCAGTCTAATCTGGGACTATTGTGCTCGTGTTTTCGACCATAGGAAGGGTGTTTGCATCTTTGATTTTCTTTGTAGTCTTTGACCGAGTCTGAGTAGCTCCATGCACAATTACTATCCCACACTCCAATTTTCAACGCTAGGGGAAGGGTGTTTGCATCTTTGATTTTCTTTGTAGTCTTTAACCGAGTTCGAGTAGCTCCATGCACAGTTACTGTCCCGCACTCCAATTTTCAACGCTAGGGAGAGTCGCCTTCGTGGTTCCCTTTTGTTTTCCTCATTAGTCTAAATTGTTGTGCTAACTTATCTACCTAGTGTCCCCACACCTATAGGTTGCTCAGCTGCCATGGCGAGTAAGCCTACTATAGTGGTTCGTCGCAACGATTTCGTGGTGTTGCAATCTTGGAAGAATGTGGCATTGTTGCTACCACTTGTTCGAATTGTTCCATGCCAAGTTAGTAGCCCACGCTTCGCCTAGTGCCTACACACCATATAGGTTGCTCAACTGCCATGGCGAGTAAGCCCGCTGTAGTGTTTCGTCGTAACTACTTCGTGGTGTTGCAATGCTAGTGTGCCATAATCGTGGCATTGTTGGAACCACTAGTTCACTGGATATAGAGAGCGCGTGCTAGACCTTTACTTGCTTTGGTTGGGCCAATGAAGCTTGTGGAGCGAGGGAGGAGTGTGCAGGCCTAGGCTATGACCAACACACCATTTAATTTTAACTTATTTGAATTTTGTATGAGGTGTTAGGAAAGTTCAAAGTAATTTGCGTGTTTATCTGATTGAGTGGACCATTCCTTCCCACTCAAGATAGTAGTTGGTAGTATCTAAGGTGATCAAACATGTGGTCCAACTTTTCTATGACAACAATTTTGTAAATGCAGAAGCTAAGAGTAATTGTGTTTTGATCACAACTCAATAAATCAACTAATCAAAGTATAAGGATGTAGATCTTATGGCCTTTGAGCAGTCTCATCGGCCCTGCGCAACGTCATGTGCCAAGAAAATAAGGGCCTGAAATATTGTAAAAAACCTCTCTATTTATGATTTGGTTAAGGACCATGTCAGATCTGGCCGCTATAAGTGCCTTGTGTTTAGGCGCCGTCATCAGCCCAAGCCCAATAGCACGGCTGAGGGCTTGGGCCAAGGGGGTGCCTGAGCTTGGAGGGGAAGCCAATATTAGTTTCCCTAAATACTTTAGTTAGTTTCTATCTTATTTAATTCCATATTTAGTTCAGATTTGTAAAGCCTTAGCCCGGCTATAAATAGGCAACTTAAGGAGGAATAAAGCAAGTATCAATTAGGGTTTACCCTTTCCTGTGCACCCGGGCGTGAGGAGAGCTGCAGCCTCCTCTCTTTCGCGTGAACAGTACTTTTCCCCAAAATTCCACTGCACGTGACATACTTGGTATCAGAGACTCTACGATCTTTGGGAGATCATGTCCGGCGACAACCTAGCCCTCATAGCAACTGATCTCAAGGCCGCCCTGGAGTCTTTCTTCGCCAATATCAAGCCTGGCTGGACAAGATCGCTTCGATCGAGTCTACCCTGCAGGACGTGGTTCAGCAGCAGCGAGCACATCACCTCGCCATCATGCGGCTTGAGAAAGGACGTGGTAAAGTATTTGTCGATCGGTCGAGGAGATCACCGATGATCACGGAGGGTAGAGAGTCGGCAAATTCAAGCGAAATAAACTGTTGAAGTGTTGGCGCCCTTCCTTAGGCGTCTGACGACTTCACCCGAAAGCCAGTAGCGTGCCACGGGGACATGAGGAGGACCAGCATACGCCCGCTTTCACAAGTGGAAATTCCCTACCTTTGGAGGAGACGAGGACCCCTTCCCATGGATTTGTCGCTGCGAACAATTCTTCTATGGTCAGAAGACAAAGGAAAACGATAAGGTGTGGGTGGCATCTTATGACCTCATGGGTAGGGCTCAGATTTGGTACACCCGTTGGGAACGCCGTTATGGCAGACCTAATTGGAAGGAATTTGTTCAGCTGGTGACCAAGCGTTACGGGCTGGAATTGAACAGCAACTCACTTGGAGAATTAACAGCACTGCGCAAAACAGGGACATTGCAGCAGTATGAAGATCAATTCCTCGCCTCTGCATTGCCGAACCCCTTACTGAGAAGCAAGAGGTAGATATTTTCACCTACGGTTTGATGTATCCCCTTCGGTCTGAGGTTGAGTTGAAACATCAACCAGATCTGGAAGAAGCGATGAATATCGCGCGAGCTATGTACAAACTACAAGGAGCATTGCTGTCTGCCCTTACCCCTCACACTGCACCTTCTAAAAGCGGTAGCACAATCATACATCGTCCATACGCTCTTCGCTACTGGTCCTGCGCTCATCGACATCGCTCCTTCCAAGCAACCAACGCCAAAAGTCTTCAAGAGACTTACACCGAGTGAGATGGCATAGCGCAGAAAATTGAATCTCTGTTTCAATTGCGATGAACAGTGGGTTAAAGGCCACGAGTGCAAGAAATTGTTTGCTATCCTCGCTGGCAATGAGGAGGACATCAGCACTGATGAGGAAGTTGTAACAGAGGACGCTCATATTTCGCTGCACGCCATCTTCGGCGTTCGCAATTGCGATACCATGCAGATCCAAGTTTCTATCGCCGGTCTAGAAGTGGCAGCTTTGGTGGACTCCGGGTCTACTAACAGTTTCATTAGTGAGGATCTCGCACAGCAACTTCCTAGGGTGCCCGTCCGGTACCGAGGATCGGGTCCACGATGGCTAATGGTGACCGAGTTTCTGTCTGCGGGGTCTTCAAGGCAGTCCCATTTGCGATCGGTGGCACTACTTTTGTCGCGACTTCTATGTTATTGCCCTCGGTGGCCGTGAGATCGATTACGGGCACTCGCTGGTTAGTAGGTCTTGGACACATTGTTTGGGACTTCGGTGACGCTGAATGATGATCCAACATGTCGGGCAAACCATCAAGTTTGATGGACTAAACCATTCCAAGCAACAGCGGGTTAAAATTCTCGGTTGTGAAGGGCAGGAGCTTCTTCCTTAGTTACTCGAGGAATTTGATGATCTATTTGGGGAGCCACGCGGATTACCACCAACACGGTCACATGACCATCTCATCCACCTCCATCCGAACACGGCACGGTGGTGGTTCAACCATATCGATACCGCGACATACGAAGATGAGCTTGAGCGACGGTGTGAGCCAATCTTTGCGGCGGTATTATTCGACAAGCACTTCGCCTTCTCATCTCCGGTTATTTTGGTCAAAAGCGAGATGGAACATGGCGGTTTTGCATTGACTACCGCGCGCTCAATGCGTGCGATCAAAGACAAATTCCCGATCCGTCGTCGAAGAGCTACTTGATCGAACTACGAGGGCTTGCTTTTTCACCAAGCTCGATCTTCGCTCTAGCTACCATCAAGTTCGCATGCACCGTGATGTATACAAAACGACATTTCGCACACACCAAGGATTGTTTGAATTCTGGTTATGCCCTTTGGTCTCTCCAATGCTCGGCTTCCTTTCGGTGACGATGAATGAGGTTCTACGACCCTACTGCGTCGTTTTGTCCTTGTTTTCTTTGATGATATCCTGATCTGATGCGTCTTCGTCGAACATCTACGCCATCTGCGGCTAGTTCTTAATTTGTTTGAAACATCACCGTTTGTTCTGAAGAAATCTAAGTGCATTTTTGGCTCTGCTAGTGTCGGCTATTTGGGCCATGTCATATCAAGCAACAAGAGTGGCCCACACCGCCAAAACACAAGCTTGTGTTGGATGGCCGACACCTACAACCGTCCGCATCTCAGGGTTTTGGGTCTCATTGGGTACTACCGCAGTTCATCAAGGACTTTGGTACCATCGCGGCACCTCTAGCTCACCTCTTACGCAAAGGCAGGTTTACGTTGGTCAGAGGTTGCGTCGGCGACTTTCAACTCTCTCAAAATAGCTTTGACTACAGCTCAGGTCCTCCAACGCCCAATTTCCAGCAACAATTTATTGTCGAGTGTGATGCCTCGGCTCGGGAATTGGCGCCGTTTTCACTGAAGCGATGGGCCTATCGCCTTTTTCAGCAAGCCGGTAGCACCGCGTCACAAATCCTTGGCGACATATGAGCGAGAGCTCATTGGTGGTACAAGCTATCAAGCATTGGAGGCCCTATTTATGGGGCGCTCATTTCTTATCGCATTGACCATTATTCGCTCAAATATTTATTGGATCAGCGCTTGCCACCATCCCATAACATCACTGGGTCGACAAGTTATTGGGTTTCGATTTCCTTGTTGAATTCAAACCCGGCAAACAAAATCTGGTAGCCGATGCCTTATCTCGTAGGGATCTTGATCAGCTTGAGCTTCTTGCCATCTCCGGTCCTAGTTTTGACATTTTCAACCGTGTTCGCGAGGCAAATTTGGTGATCCTGCTGGTGGCCCTACGAACAACTCGCAAGGGCGACTTGATGACCGGTGGAGTCACATTGATGGAATCCTCAACTTCCAAATGAAAGATTTATATCCTCCATCGTCAACATTGGTTCAAGAGGTTCTCCAAGTCGCACATTTTGCTGGCCATGAGGGTATTCAAAAAGCGCTGCATCGCCGCCGAGAGATTTTCATATTCCCGACAAATCCTGGTTCGGGAATTTGTTCAAGCCTGTACTACATGTCAGCACAACAAAACTGAACAGCTCCATCTCGCCGGCCTCTTGCAACCCCTCCCAGTGCCAACACAAGTGTGGATGGACATATCAATGGATTTCATCGAAGGGCTACCAAAGGTGGGAGGCAAATCTGTGATCTTAACGGTGGTGGATCGCTTCTCTAAATATGCCCATTTCATCCCATTAGCTCATCCATACTCAGCCTAGTCAGTTGCACGGGCATTCTTCGATGAGATTGCACACCTCCATGGATTTCCTTCGTCCATTGTATCCGACCGTGACAAGGTTTTCACTTCAATATTTTGGAAGGAGCTGTTTAAGGCAGCAGGTACTACCTTGAGTATGAGCACAGCATTCCAACCCCAAACTGATGGCCAATCTGAGTCCGTAAACCGGGTAATCGCCATGTATCTTCGCTGCCTCACCGGAGATCGACCTCGTCACTGGTTACAGTGGCTTGCTAGGGCTGAATATTGCTATAACACCTCTTACCACAGTTCCCTGCGGGAGACTCCATTCAAAGTGGTTTATGGTCGGGACCCTCCGCCATTACCAGCCTTAGTAAATGGTCGAGTTCTTCCTTAGCCTGCTCTTGCTCTGCGCGCCCGTTGGGTGCAGAATGTATGGCAAGTGTTGATTCAATGGTCAGATGCTCCAGCGTCAGCTGCCACATGGGAAGATGTGCCTTCATTCAAGCTTCGATACCCCGAATTTTAGCTCGTGGACGAGCTGTTTTCCGAAGGAAAGGGAGGTGTTAGATCTGGCCGCTATAAGGGCCTTGTGTTTAGGCGCCGTCATCAGCCCAAGCCCAATAGCACGGCTGAGGTCAATATTAGTTTCCCTAAATACTTTAGTTAGTTTCTATCTTATTTAATTCCATATTTAGTTCAGATCTGTAAAGCCTTAGCCCGGCTATAAATAGGCATGTTAAGGAGGAATAAAGCAAGTATTAGGGTTTACCCTTTCCTGCGCACCCGGGCGTGAGGAGAGCTGCAGCCTCCTCTCTTCCGTGTGAACAGTACTTCCGCGTGAACAGTACAGTACCTCTTTTCCCCAAAATTTCACTGCACGTGACAGACCAATCCCCTCTTGAGTTGGAGAGAGGGCTCTATCCTACCGATGCGGCTTGTTGATGCCATACATAGCAACTTGTTGGGCTGGCTGGTACGGAATATGATTACTATGTCAATCCAGACTTGTAGTAAAGCTTTGGAAAAGTACTTTTTTGAACTCAAAAACTAGACTTAGTTGGTCCTTCAATTATGAAAACTGGACTTGATTGATCCTTCAGTCGAATTCTGGGCGTTTTTTGCTGACATGGATGCACATTTGGCTAGTTTTGCGAACGTGGACGCCACTTAGTGTGTCGTGGCTGCCATGTCCTCTCACTTAGTGCATCATCTCTCTCATCTCATCAGATTGTCTCTCCTCTTTCCCTTCTCTCAAGCTCTTTCTCCATCCTCCAACGCCGCCATCAATCGTCGCTCACTGGCAACGCTACTGCCTTCAAACGATCACTTGCACTGTGTTGCTACCATACCATGCGAAGAAGAGGGCAGGTGGCTGACCTGGCTCCGTTGCGAGGAGGGGAAGGTGGCCGGCGCATCTATGCGACATGGAGAGGGAGGTTGATCTCACTTCATGTACATGGCTTCATCGACCCCCACCTTGGCCAGGTCGATCACTGATTGAGCACCTTGGCTTCTAGACATGGTGCCATCACCTCCAACTGTTCAGTCGCCTCGACTGCCACATCCTATTCCTTCCCTCTTCGTGACGGCTGCTGTAGCTGTCGCACCAACTGCAACTCCACAATGGTGACCACCGCCCGCCGCAACATCCTCCCCCTACCGCGTTGGCCACAACATCCTCTTCCTCCTTCATCTCTGACCGCTGCATCCTCCCCTCTTCGTTTGTTTCTCCGCATCGTCCTCTTCCTCACCGATCTCCGGCAACCGCAACCTCTTCTTTCTCCTTCACCTTAGCTGTATGCACGACGCATCCCTTCCGCGCCTACGGATACACCGCTAGGACGCCCTGCACCGTCATGGAGAGTGCCACCTTGAGGCTGGTCTTTGTCACGGGCCCACGTAGAGGAGGCGGCGTTAATGGTGTTTCAGTGGACGACGCGGAGACTGTGTGAGGAAGCAACAAAATGATGGTGGAGACAAAGGGAGGAAGAGAAGGAAAGGAAGAGAGGATGATGTGGCAAAACTAGCCACATTAGTCTTACCCGTGAGAAGGAAAGGAGAGAGCATCACAAGACGGTGCTGGGTCATAGACTCGTGACAAGGCATCAGTCGCCCTATTAGTCTTACCCGGCGTATATTCCACCGAAAAATCAAATCCCATGAGCTTGCTAAGCCAATGTTGCTACGGCGGAGTGACCAAAGCTTGCTCCAACAGGAATTTGAGACTGGCATGATCAGTTCGAGCGATGAATGACCGCCATAAGTATGGTTTGGCGATATGAGCGAGAGCTCATTGGACTGTACAAGCTATCAAGCATTGGAGGCCCTATTTATGGGGCGCTTCATTTCTTATCTGACCGACCATTATTCGCTCAAATATTTATTGGATCAGCGCTTGGCCACCATCCCACAACATCACTGGGTCAGTAAGTTATTGGGTTTCGATTTCCTTGTTGAATTCAAACCCGGCAAACAAAATCTGGTAGCCGATGCCTTATCTCGTAGGGATGCTGATCAGCTTGAGCTTACTGCCATCTCCAGTCCTAGTTTTGACATTTTCAACCGTGTTCGCGAGGCCAATTTGGCTGGTCCTGCCCTGGTGGCCCTACACGAACAACTCCTGCAAGGGCAGCTTGATGACCAGTGGAGTCACATTGATGGAATCCTCAACTTTCAGCGAAAGATTTATATCCCTCCATCGTCAACATTGGTTCAAGAGGTTCTCCAAGCTGCACATTTTGCTAGCCATGAGGGTATTCAAAAAACGCTGCATCGCCTTCGTCGAGATTTTCATATTCCCCACGACAAATCCCTGGTTTGGGAATTTGTTCAAGCCTGTACTACATGTCAGCACAACAAAACTGAACAGCTCCATCCCGCCGGCCTCTTGCAACTCCTCCCAGTGCCAACACAAGTGTGGATGGACATATCAATGGATTTCATCGAAGGGCTACCAAAGGTGGGAGGCAAATCTGTGATCTTAATGGTGGTGGATCGCTTCTCTAAATATGCCCATTTCATCCCATTAGCTCATCCATACTCAGCCGATCGAGTTGACGGGCATTCTTCGATGAGATTGTCCGCTCCATGGATTTCCTTAGTCCATTGTATCCGACCGTGGCAAGGTTTTCACTTTAGTATTTTGGAAGGAGTGTTTAAGGCAGCGGTACTACCTTGAGTATGAGCACGCATTCACTCCCTAACGATGGCCAATCTGAGTCCAGTAAACGGTAATCGCCATGTATCTTGTGCCTCACGGAGATCGACCTCAAATCACTTGATTCTGATGGCTTGCTTGGCTGAATATTGCTATAACACCTCTTACCACCGTTCCTGGGAGACTCCATTCAAAGTGGTTTATGGTGGGACCTCCTCTCCAAACCTATGACATTTCTGAGCTTCGCAACACGGCTGTGGCTGATAGCATTGCCCAATGTGATGAGTTTCTTGATGAGATTCGGGACAGATTGCTTCTTGCGCAACAATCGGCTAAGATTTACTATGGCGCCAAGCATCGTCCTCTTGAGTTCCGGCCAGGTGATTGGGTGTGGTTGCGGCTTCATCAGCGGCGGTGTCCTCTCTTCCGGTGTTAAATGTGGCAAGCTCTCCTCGTTTCTTTGGCCCTACAAGATTCTCCATCGTTTGGATTTAGTGGCATACCGCTTGGAGCTACCTCCTCGGGCTCGAATTCACGGTGTTTTCATGTCGGTCTTCTCAAGGCCTTCAAGGGTAGCCCTCCAGTAGCCCCTCCGCCATTACGAGCCTTAGTAAATGGTCGAGTTCTTCCTCAGCCTGCTCTTGCTCTACGCGCCCGTTGGCTGCAGAATGTATGGCAAGTGTTGATTCAATGGTTAGATGCTCCAGCGTCAGCTGCCACATGGGAAGATGTGCCTTCATTCAAGCTTCGATACCCCGAATTTTAGCTCGTGGACGAGCTGTTTTCTGAAGGAGAGGGAGGCGTCTGATCTGGCCTCTATAAGGGCCTTGTGTTTAGGCGCCGTCATCAGCCCAAGCCCAATAGCACACGGCTGAGGGCTTGGGCCAAGGGGGCGCCTGAGCTTGGAGGGTAGCCCTCCAGTAGCCCCTCCGCCATTACCAGCCTTAGTAAATGGTCGAGTTCTTCCTTAGCCTGCTCTTGCTCTGCGCGCCCGTTGGGTGCAGAATGTATGGCAAGTGTTGATTCAATGGTCGATGCTCGCGTCGTACCACATGGGAAGATGTGCCTTCATTCAAGCTTGATACCAATTTTAGCTCGGCAGAGCTGTTTTCAGAGAGGAGGTGTCAGATCTGGCCGCTATAAGGGCCTTGTGTTTAGGCGCCGTCATCAGCCCAAGCCCAATAGCACGGCTGAGGTCATTATTAGTTTCCCTAAATACTTTAGTTAGTTTCTATCTTATTTAATTCCATATTTAGTTCAGATCTGTAAAGCCTTAGCCCGGCTATAAATAGGCATGTTAAGGAGGAATAAAGGAAGTATTAGGGTTTACCCTTTCTTGTGCACCCGGGCGTGAGGAGAGCTGCAGCCTCCTCTCTTCCGTGTGAACAGTACTTCCGCGTGAACAGTACAGTACTTCTTTTCCCCAAAATTCCACTGCACGTGACAGACCAATCCCCTCTTGAGTTGGAGAGAGAGGGCTCTATCCTACTGGTGCGGCTTGTTGATGCCATACATAGCAACTTGTTGGGCTGGCTGGTACGGAATATGATTACTATGTCAATCCAGACTTGTAGTAAAGCTTTGGAAAAGTACTTTTTTGAACTCAAAAACTAGACTTAGTTGGTCCTTCAATTATGAAAACTGGACTTGATTGATCCTTCAGCCGAATTCTGGGCGTTTTTTGCTGAGATGGATGCACATTTGGCTAGTTTTGCGAACGTGGACGCCACTTAGTGTGTCGTGGCTGCCATGTCCTCTCACTTAGTGCATCATCTCTCTCATCTCATCAGATTGTCTCTCTTTCGCTTCTCTCAAGCTCTTTCTCCATCCTCCGCGCCCATCAATCAATCGCTCGCCTAGCAATGCTACGCCTTCAACGATCACTTGCACGTGTCTCTACCATACCATGCGAAGAAGAGGCCAGGTGGCTGACCTGGCTCCGTTGCGAGGAGGGGAAGGTGGCCGGCGCATCTATGCGACATGGAGAGGGAGGTTGATCTCACTTCATGTACATGGCTTCATCGACCCCGCCTTGGCGGTCGATCGCGATTGAGCACCTTGGCTTCTGACATGGTGCCATCACCTCAAGCATTCGATCGCCTCGGCGCCACATCCTATTGCTTCCCTCTTCGTGATGGCTCTTTGTGTTGTCGCTGCCGATCGCAACTACACAATGGTGACCACCGCCCGCCGCAACATCCTCCCCCTACCGCGTTGGCCGCAACATCCTCTTCCTCCTTCACCTCTGACCGCTGCATCCTCCCCTCTTCGTTTGTTTCTCCGCATCGTCCTCTTCCTCACCTATCTCTGGCAACCGCAACCTCTTCTTTCTCCTTCACCTTAGCTGTATGCACGACGCATCCCTTCCGCGCCTATGGATACACCGCTAGGACGCCCTGCACCGTCATGGAGAGTGCCACCTTGAGGCTGGTCTTTGTCACGGGCCCACGTAGAGTAGGCGCCGTTAATGGTGTTTTAGTGGGACGGCCGAGCGTGGGAGGAAGCAACAGAATGATGGAGAAAGGGAAGAGAAGGAAAGAAGAGGATGATGATGGAAAACTAGCAGATATGTTCATGAATTAATTCGCCCAAGCAAGGTAGTGGCCCATTGGCAACTCGAACTCTGGCCAATTTCCTTGTTCTGCATCAATCCCATCGCCGCATGGCGCTCATGAAATTGTGAGTGCTACGCCTGACCATGGCCGATAGGGTTTCCGTGCGTTGATCTTGATCTGCATGGTCGATTAGCTCGGGACCGCGCAAGCCATTGCGAGATAATGATGGTGCCTTCTTCAGTTGACTCGGCGCTTCTTCTCTCCGAGCATTCATTGCTCTACAAAGAACATTTGCCATTGGTGGTCATGAGTGTAAGCTCTCGCAGTAAAGCATCATAGTCCCATTTTTTATTTCCATTTATTCGACTCGTGTCGCGATCGAAGTGATTCTGCAATTGTTGGAGGAAGCGTATAGGGTTACCGTTGGCGGCCCAGGGTTGATGAGCTGCGCCCTTAGTCACCGATCAGTACCTCCGTGTACTCTTTCCCAAATCCGTCGCGTGTGGCATGTCCAATTGCTTGGTGGGAGACAGGCTATCCCAGGTCACGAGCTTTTGATGCCATCATAGCAACTGTTGGATGATGCGCCGGAATTGGAGAGAGCCCTCCAGCTTGCAATCAAGCTTAAAGTCTTTTTGACTCAAACTAGCTAGTGGTCCATTGCTACGGCCGATCTGTCCTTGACGATCTGGCTTTCCTTGCGAGGTAATGGATAACTTTGGTGTATGTCTCCGATTGTTGCGTGGCTCTCGTCCTCGAGAGAATTCACTCATTATTTCTCTTCTCTTGAACTCCAAGACCAATGACCCAGTATTTGGTGCGCCACAACTGCGCTGCGCTTTTTCTCTTGTTTTGATTACTCACTCAACTCCTTAACTCTTGATTACATGTGCCTTTTATGGCTAACACACAGCTCACACCATGCATGCACGGGAACTGCCGCACTAACAACACGATTTGCATGTAACAACCCTCAGCAGGCCCGACCCTCGCCTGCGTCGATCGGATGACCCTGCTTCGACTGGTGCCACACCTCGCTCGAACTCCCGCTAGCTCCGAGACTCGCTCTCTGCTGAGTGATCACTTCATGCAACTAATCTACTATGCTAATGACTAGCTAATGCATGGGCATGCACACACTGGACTCAACGCTAATGCGCTACTAACAAACTTAATGCTGGACTCTACCAACACTCCCAAGTGCAGCCACTAATAACGGTTACAAGATTAGTTCCAACATCGATTTGGTCTTCCTCTTCTCTTGCACCTGACTTACTCTTGAAATTCCGGCTATAATCATCCACCTCAACTCTCCTTGCTTTAGATTGACAAGGTCCAGAGGTCCGCATGCTAGATTGCCCTTGAATCTCTTGTCAGGCCGGTTGTAGAACGTCCATGAAATATTTGGGTCTTCATTGTCAATTATCCAATACTTCTTGAGCCTCGCACGGAAGGGAGGCACCGATCTCTACGGCTACCTCATACGGTACATGATGCACTGCGAATCGTTTGCCTATGCCAGCCTCATCAGGTCAATTTGGTTCCATTGGTTAATAGCATTCATTTTGGTCCATCGGAACCCACGCGTTATTCAATCTCCCTTGATCGCGCTTTCTTGCCTTGCCTTAATTTCTGAGTTCGCAGTTCATTGTTCATGCACGACGATCCTTCCGCGCCTATGGATACACCGCTAGGACGCCCTGCACCGTCATGGAGAGTGCCACCTTGAGGCTGGTCTTTGTCACGGGCCCACGTAGAGTAGGCGCCGTTAATGGTGTTTTAGTGGACGACGCGGAGACTGTGGGAGGAAGCAACAGAATGATGGAGAGAAAGGGAGGAAGAGAAGGAAAGGAAGAGAGGATGATGTGGCAAAACTAGCCAGATATGTTGCCATATCCGCGAAACTGCCCGCAATCTGGTCAAATGTCCGGTCATGTTGGTTTTAATAGTTTGGGAGTTTTGGTACCAAATTAGAGCGGAGAGAAATTTGAGGGATCAAATAGGTAAATTTTTCTAAGGTTTTTTGATATCCTTAAATTTCATGAAAACGTTTTGATTTCAAAATGCAAATCCAATTAAATGTAAATTTACCTTGTTTTGTTTTTTTAATTCTTTCACTCATGTTCCTTATGTGCAAACCCCTACAGTCTTGACGCATGCATGAGCCAAGTGCTCTCTCCTTCCCTTTGATCCTCCCTTCATTAGTTCTTCATTCTATTCTTCTTTCTTCTTACCCAATTTTATCTCTAGCGACAGTTTGAGTAAAATCAAATTAGTACTTTTCTCCAACATGATCAAATTCTAATGACATTATCCAAAGTCACACGCCTAACCTCAACATCATGGACATACATCCTATAAACCATATCCTTCTTAACGCATCCTCCCAAAGCAACCTATTGCATCAAGAAATTCATGGAAGACATCACCAAAATTGTCGCTACAACACAACTTTTCGTCGCCATTTTTGCAAGAGAGATTGGACAACCTCAAGCTTGAAGACGATATAGTACATTATTAAATTAGCTTAGATATGTCTTTTAGCTGTTGTTAGATGTTTTTAAAAGTTTATGTGGAATGGATTGTACAATTTTTCTTGTGTCACATCTATATTTGAACAGTTTGGTTGCACGAAACCCTTTTTCCAAAGGAAAAGAACTTCAATGATTGTCTCCACACTTTCATTAATATTGTTAATGCTTCCTATATAGGAAACAAAATTAATTTATGCAATTCAAATGGTCGTGCCCACGATTAAGTGTGTATAAGATAAAGTGGTTTTCGCATTGTATCAAATTTAATCTACTAAGGAAATTTGATCGTATATTGTGGGTTTCACATTGTCACTAAGTTATTTCTCTAGTATATTGTGATCTTGGTTTTTTGTTCAACAATTGATAGCGAAGGATCTATCTATCTATCAATTTATGCCAACAGAGAGTTTGGCATGGCAGTCGATCTTATGAGTAGTTTCTTAGCCTGATATGCGGGTTAATATTGGAAGCAGGTGTTTGTCATGCAGTCTTATCATTGTCTCCTATATCGATACGCATCCACTTGTTGACCAAATTTGAGAAACTTTACTTGTATTCTTTCTCTCTCTCCTGCATGACACCTCGTCTGAAATTCATATATGTGTTTTCCGGCACACTGTGTGAACTAGCCATTTGATTTTTGTATGTTCTCTAGTTATGTACACAACCATTTGATTTTGTAAGTTATCTAGTTGTGTATTGTCTCCAATTTTGTGAACCAAGCAAGATTTTGTTACTATAAGTTTGGCTACATATATGGTTTTAGTGCACATTCACCCTTGTATCGTGTGTCTTGGTTTTGAGTTTTATTTTTGGTTCATAACCGATTGGTTGCTACATTGAATCTCGCCTTCAAAACGGTTTACAGGCAGCACATTTTCAGATCAATATCGGCAAGTAGGCTATAATGATGTCTAGGTGACCTCCAAATTGTAAGGTAGAATACATGAAATTTTGTGTTTTCTGCATCTGAAATTGCAGATGCCAGTGGTACAGTTTTTTTTTATATTTTCTCATTATGAGGTATATTAGCACAATGTTGAATTTTACTAAGCAGTTTCATAACATTAGAAAAACTATGCAACTTGCATTAGTTATTCCTACTGATTAAAAAATATGGGCACATCACTTGAGTTCATTGACTCAGGAATCTAGTTTTAATAGTCAAGCAAGAGGTGACCAGGGCGTCGATTGATTCTGTGGGTGGCTAATTGGGGTAATAAAGTGACACTAACCAGGTGATGACGGTTGATGGTTACTACTCTCCTCCTTAGCTAGTTTGATTTTTTTTCTCTAGCCTCGTCATGAAGAGTTGACAAATAAGACCTCATTGTATTCTATCATCAACCTAAGCATACATGAAATAAGGAGTTTTTGATGAATTCATCATCCTGGAAGGGACAATTCTCCTATCCATTTATATCTTCATATAATCCAAATGTTTTTGCATGTTTGAAAACTAAGCTGCTCTTTTACCGGATAAGGTAACTATGAAACTTCGTACATCATAGTAAGATTTTTTTAACTCTGGAGTCAAAAGCTTTCCATCATATAAGGTACCTTTTTGTGCATTACCTCTTGATATTACTACTACTGTACATTGGTTCGATTTAATCTTTGTTGATATATGCGTAAAATATATATAGCCTGCATGTCGATGAATATAGGTTTCTTTGACATTACTGCATGCTAGGTTCAATTTATTCTTTGGACTACCTATTCGAAAGAAAGTTCATGAACCAACAAACTATTTTCCAAGGAATCAAAACAATATCAAAGGTACTTTTGCACTCTCTCCTTCTAACTTTGTTTTTTCGTCTAGTTGCTGTAACTTATAATGCATCGTGTCGGGCCCCTCATCATGCCTTTTCATCTAAAAAATCGTTGTAAAAATTGTGTTAGTTTTTTTGTATTTTACTTTTTCTCTACATGTTTGTACCGTTCCCATGCAGTTGTTGTCTCTACCAACAGTGACACCATCGGTGCGCCATGATCAGAGTACGCCTGCAATGGTAGATCTAACCTGTCACCTCTAGGTATGCCAAATCTCATCGTCTGCATCCGAATAACATTGTCCTTCTCTAGATCCTGCTGCATGGTGACAACCGTCATTGTGTAAGTCTACGACCCTTCTCGGAGCCAGACAACTATTGTCACTCAAAGTTGCCTTAACGCTGATAGACTTGTCACTAGGCCGCACCAACGCACCTCATCTCTCTGGTCTGATGCCGAGCTAGACATGATGTGATTTTC
Source organism: Raddia guianensis (assembly GCA_036346415.1). Taxonomy (NCBI): domain Eukaryota; kingdom Viridiplantae; phylum Streptophyta; class Magnoliopsida; order Poales; family Poaceae; genus Raddia; species Raddia guianensis. Next base: position 53,617,352 of record CM070536.1, on the reverse strand, counting down.
GATAGCACCAACTTTAGGATACGGTGGAAGATGCTCCCAATCTATGTCGACCCTTGCTGGGACTCAAAATGTATTTTCATATTCTAGCTTAACCAATGGCCAGTTGTGATTAACGCTCAAAATTCCTGAGGGTTTGTCTGCTGACAAGGCTCGTGCTGACACCATCGTAACTAGCGGCACCAAAATTTGCTCGCATGGACCACTTTCTCTTGAGGTGATGTGTGCAGGCTCAGTATCCACCGTTAACATCTTCTAGCAATACCTTATTGAGGCATGGCACCAGCTTGACGCTTTAAACCCTTTCATAGTCCAATCTGTGACTGGTGCTCGTCGTTTCGACCACAAGAAGGGTTTTTGCATCTTTGATTTTCTTCATAGTCCCTTACACAGGTTTGTGATGGTCACTCGCCCACACCAATAAATATTCAAAGCTATGGATACTCAGTTTCATGTTGTTTCCCTTTCGTCATTCTCAGCAATCTACATTATTTATTTGGCTCTTGATTCTGTTGACATGTTCTTTTTCACCAGTTAGTTCCTCTTTTTTTTTTCAGTTCGTCATGCCTAGGACTAGCTCATTACATGAGTGTATGATTTTTCCTTGACGTTTACTTTATGTTTAGCATTGTTTGTTGGAAACACGGCCCTCAAATCGCTCACACTCGCGCTCGGACGGAGGTAGAAGACGATGAACAGTAGAGCTCGAGAATGGAGAAGAACGCCGCGGCGCACAAACGCCTGTATCTTGGCTTCTTATTCCTCAACAACGGCCACCTTACACACTGATTACAGCCGGCTTTATAGCCTCTGACGACGCAGCGCCATGCAACAAACTGCAGCGCACGCACGCACAACCTGGCAACCCACTCGCTCACGAGCGCATACTCATCCGCGAGAACCGGTCGTCATGCAGCTCGCCAGACACGATCTGCACTCCCGTCGAAGCCTCCAACTGCCACCGACTTAATCAACCTAAACACTAGCTAACTGGTTGACTCAGCACACCACGTCCTGGCCGATGGGCAGCCGCACACACGCGCACCATCGTCCACACACACGCACATGAACGTATGCACACCACCAGCTGCGCGCACGCACACGCCGCTGGGTTTATTCCCAACATGATTTAACAAGTGAGTCTGATTTGCCAAACTAAGCAGAGAATATTTTGTAATGGTATACTCACGATTATTTAGTTTTCCTTGATGGCCGTAATGTATTTGAGTTTTATTCGTGAGCGGGGCGATGAGTCCTTATGGTGAGGTTGCTTTGATTTCAATTTGGGTTGAGTTTTTTGTGCTATATTGCAATTGTGCTACAAGATGTGTTGCTCGTGTGGTGAAATGGTAAAATTACTATCATGCTTAATGCAGGGTATGCAGCTGACCAGTTTATCAAGTTTTTTATGTCTTCTCATCTCCTTGGTGCTTTTTGCTTCGCATGGTTATGTGTGATGGCGTGGTTATATATATACTTAGCATGAGTATATATTAGGATAAATATGCATAATCTACAACTAAGCTTTTCCATATATTTGTAAATACCATGCATATCTAATAGCATTCTTGTGGTGTTTTAATTCCTTCATTGGCCGCTTATCATTTGATTTGCATTTGTACCTCTTGTTATCATTGTGTAGAATGCGAAATATGATTTATTCTACATTGTCTATATGGCTCTTAGTTGTTGACATGTCCTGTTTCACTAGGTTCATCTTTTTTTTTTTGGTTCGTCATACCTAGTAGAAGCTGATGAGGTGTGTGTATGATTTGTGTGTATGATTTTTGCTTGACATCTAGTTTATGCTTTGGCAATGTTGCGTTCATGGAAAGCTGCAAGAGTTGAGCTAGTGTTTTTTTTATTATTTTTTTGTAGTTTTGTGGGTGGCCAAGAAAGGCACTCTTTTTATAAGGCGATCTATTCGTTGTTGTTTTTCCCTCATTCACTAATACGTAGTTGGCTTGACAATTTTTATTACAATTTTTCATTGTTACGTTCAGGGAGGAATACAAGTGGAGTGGTTTAATTTTATTCAATTTGTTTTGTTTTGTTTTGTTTTGAGTGATTGATTGGTGCCTGGTGGTTGCGTTTGTGGCGACGAGTGATTGATTGGTGTAGGGTGATTTATTTTGTTCGTATCAGTCTAATTGACTGCTTGATCAATTGGTTTGACTGCACCTATTCATGAAATTTATACTACACTTTTTGTCGTGCAAACTTTCCTATTGGACTTCTTTGTATTCACTTTTTTCTGCTTGACTACTTGTCTTCATGATCTTTCCTGCACGATTGCTTGTGTTCATGATTTTTCCTGCATGATTGCTTGTCTCCCCATATATTATACTGCTGCATTGCTTGATGTTTCCTTACAACTTTATCTTGTTGGTTTTTTGTTCTCATTTTATTATTAGCAGCACATGTGTCTTGGTCATATTCAAAAACAAGTATGCTTGCTTGGTTTTGAGTGTCTATTGTTCCTACGGTGTGGAGTAGGGTTTAGTGACGTGTTTTTATTTTTTCTTGATTTTTTTTGAGCCATTTCCATTATATGTTAATTTATGCTATTTGATAAGTGAGTAACTAAGCAAAGATGGTATATTTAGTTGGTCACGATTATTTAGTTTGCCTTGATGGCAGTGATGTATGTGAGTTTTACTCATGAACGAAGCGAGGAGTTATGGTGAGGATGCTTTGATTTAAATTTGGGTTACGTTATGCATGTTCTATTGCCATTGTGCTCCAAGTTGTGCTACTTGTGTGGTAAAATGATAAGATTACCATTATGATTAATGCGTGGTATGTAGCTGACCAGTTTATGAAGTTTTTGATGTCTTTATATTTCTATTGTGCTTTGTGCTTCGCATGGTCATATGTGATGGCGTGGTCATATGTGTGTACTTCACGTGAGTATAGATTAGGATATATGTGCATAATCTACGGTTGTTTAGCTTTTCTATATATATGTAAATGCGTTCATGTGGTGTTTTAATTCCTTGGCCATTTATCATGTGAGTTCGCATTGGTACCTTTTGTTATTATTGTGTAGAATGCGAAATAGGATTTAAGATAATTATTTTACTTTATCTTTGGCAAAGGTTCACCTAATTCATTTAATAGTAAGACTACATACCGGGTTTCTCAAAAAAAAAAAAACTACATACCGGGAGTAGATGAGGGAGGAAAAACTACATACCTTGGGGGGCCAATTTACACCGTGATTGCCCTGTTGAGAATGGATCAGTTTATTTTAGTATCTTTCGACACTTAGCCGCATACAAAAATTGTGATACTCTATTTGTTGTGTATAAATTTTGTGATCCAATTTTTTTAACCTGCAGTTTGTTTATACAATGAACCAGAGGGACCATAAAATCAATTTCCACCAAAAGTTATTTATGCATGTAGGCCGCATATATACCTGTAAAATCTTACTTTTGGTGCAAAATCTTTTAATACTTTTTTTTGTGGTTTTCTGTAGAATGTGAAATTTGATTTATTCTTCTAATTTGCCAACTCAAGTTGACATTGTTGAAAAATTTGTATTTTGAGCCAAACAGAGTTCTACCTAATTCATTTAACGGTAAGAGTAGGTACCGGAAGCAGAGGTGGGAAGAAAAGGAGCCCTTGGGAGCCAAATTACAATTTTAATGCGCCGTTGACCTTGGATTAGATTATTTCAAAGTGTATTTTGCACTGTTGTCGTCCTCTTTATTTTTGTATAAAGGCGACAATTAAATTTTGTAAGATACACTAGGAGGTCATCTATATATTAGGAGAGTACACTTTTTCTATACTGAGTTATAAGCTCTGATTTATTCATATTTTGAAGGAAAAAAGATAGGGCTATGACTTTATATTTTGTCATATAATGATCAAAAAGGGAGAAATCATTTTAAGCTAATACATAAGTTCTTTAATTTCTTTAGTAATCCATTCCACACAAATATGTTGCTTATCTAGCACGTATTTTAATTTTGAAAAAGTCTATAAACCCTAAACCATAACCCTTCGTCTATGTAATGCAACAGTTCATATTGCTACTAGGATGTGGAGCAATATTGTGTTTGATCTTCATAATTATAAGAGTTGGAGAGTTGTAAGGCTCGTGTCGTCACCATCATCACTTGGAGCTCGAGAATTGGGTTCACCATGTATCGCTCGAAGTTTAGGCAATGTGGGAGAGTGTGCAAGTTTTGCGGTCCTTGAGAAATTCTTGCCATTGCTTATTGACGTGCGACATTGTCTATCTTTTTGAACATAGGAATGGTGTTTGCATCTTTCATTTTCTTCGTAGTCTTTGACCTAGCTCAAGTAGCTTAGGGCCTGTTTGGCAACAAAGTTTTTTTAATCCATGGTTTTGTAATACCATGGTTTGTGTTTTGGTATGACCATGAAAACAATGGTTTTTCAAAACCATGGTTTGTTAGTACAAGTGAAAAAACTTTGGTGTGGAGTGAAGCCTATAAAACTCCAAAAAAAACCATGGTTTTGACAAAACCATGGTTTTCAAAACAGAGTTTTGGGGTTGCTTTCAAACACCTCATGGTCTAAAATACAATGGTATTTGAGAAAACCATGGTTTTGCATTGAAACTATAAAAAAATTCCACTTTCAAACAGGGCCTTAGTGCATAGTTAACCCACACCAATTTTCAGTGCTGGAGAGTCGTTTTCGAGGTTCCTTTTGTCCTCATTGGTCGAAATTGCTTATACGGCCCCTACTATGATAACTTCACCTAGTGTCTCTACAGCTATAGGTTGCTCATCTGCCATGGCGAGTAAGCCTAATATAATGGATCGTCGCAACTACTTTGTGGTGTTGTAAAGTTGGAAGAATGTGGCATTATTGGTACCACTGGTTTGAGTTACCGGTCCACACTCCAATTAAGTGCTAAGGACTAACCTTCGTGGTTCCTTTTTGTTGTCCTCATTAGTCTAAATTGTTTATATAGCTCTTGCTCAGATAACTTCTCCGTATAGTGTCCCCACACCATATACGTTGCTTAGCTGCCAAGACGAGTAAGCCTGCTATGTAGTGGTTCGTCGTAACTACTTCGTGGTGTCGCAATGCTAGAAGCGTCGGAACCGTGACATTGTTGGAACCACTCGTTTGCTGAATATAGAGAGCGTGTGCTATACCTTGACTTGCTTGGGGTGGGCCAAGCAAGCTGTGGAGAAGGAGTGTACATGGCTAGCCTAGGACCTAGGTTATGAAACCCACCATTTGATAGCTCTTGTATAAATTTTGTACGAGGTGTTAGAAAAGTTCAAAGTAAATTGTGTGTTTATCTGGTTGAGCGGACCATTCCACCCCACTCGAGATTGTAGTTCATAGTATCTAATGCAATCACCATGTGGCGCAACTTTTCCATCATAATAATTTTGTAAATGTGGAAGCTAAGAGTAATTGTGTTTTGATCACAAATCACTACATCAACCAATCAAAGTATAAGGAGGCAGATCTTATCGCCTTTGTGGCCTTTGAGCATTCTCATCAGCCCTGCGCAACGTCGTGTGCTAGCAAAATATGGATCTAAAATAATGAGTGATTTAACGGGACCTAAAATATTGAAAAAACCAATCCCCACTTTAATCGGAGAGAGAGGGCTCTATCCATATCGGTGCATCTTGTTCACGCCCTATGTTATGTGGGGCCACACCTATAGTAGGCGCCTAAGCCGATTATCGGCCCAAGTATCTAGGAGCAGATAAGGCTTAGAGGAAAGATTAGCATCATCTCTTTGATTAGTTAGCTTTTATCCGGGAAGTTAGTTGGCGGAAAGCCTATGTAAGCGCAAGGCATAGATGTAAGTGGTTAAGCAATAAGATCAATCTATTATTCCCTACCCCTTTCTCCAGTCTTCCTCTTGATGTCACCATTGATCGGAGGCTCCAAGCCGATGATCATTACCTCTGAAGCAAAGGGCCGGTGCCCCTGCCGTTGCCTTTGCTCGCCGCCGGCCTAGCCGTAACATCTTGGTATCAGGAATCCATGATCCTCTGCCCAATTCCACCACCGCCGCCATGGCCAACCCATCCACTTCCGATGTCCAACAGCAGCTCGCCGCCATTGCCCAACAGCTCACCCAATTGGGCACCATCAACGCCAAGCTGGGAACCATCGACGGGTCGCTCGCTCGATTGGAGCAACGGCAGCAGCAACATCAGACCGCCATCGAGCGCCTGGAGAAGTAGGACCGTGAGGTGGTGCAACATGGAGCGGACGGCAGTGTAGCCGCCCCTTCGCCTAGGGATAGCAGGATGATTGGCCTCCACGGTTCCATAAGATGGACTTTCCCAGATTTGATGGGAAGACGGATCCTTTGCTCTTCATCAACAAGTGCGAATCATTTTTCCACCAACAACGGATCCTGGAGAAAGAGAAGGTGTGGATGGCCTCCTTCAATCTAGACGGCGCCGCGCAACAGTGGTACATACGGCTCTAGCGAGAAGGGACACCATGGTGGCGCAATTCACAGAACTTCTCAACACCCGTTTCGGCCTGCCGATCCGCGCTAATCCGTTAGGCGAGTTGGCCGCATGCCACCGCACTGGCACCGTCGTCAAGTACAGTGAGCGGTTCATGGAGTTGTTAGCTCGCGCAGGGCCGCTCAATGAACCTCAACAGGTCCAGCTGTTCACGGCCGGCCTCCAGGAGCCACTGAGCATCGATGTCCAGCTTTAGAACCCGTCGTCCTTGGAAATGGCCATCAGCATCGCCCTGGCGTACGAGCGGCGGGAACAAGTCAAACAGTACTCCCGCCCACGGGGACGAGGTCTCCTTCCCACACCACCATCGGCAACACCGACCATGGCGCTTCCAATGTCCAAAGTGGACACCATTCCGTTCGCGGCGGACTCCACGCCTGAGATCCAGTCATCTCCCTACATGCCATCTCGGGCGTTCGCACTAGCAAGACGATGCAATACCCAAAGATGCGGCCATGGGGCGACACACTCTTGCCGAGATCCACCTCCTCGACTCGGTTCGCCCAAGACGATAATTTCGTGTCGGCGAGCGGCGACAGCGCGCATGGCTGCACTTTCCGCGGCGCAAGACGGACTTCATGCTACGGTGGCGAATAGCGAGCGCGTCCCCTGCCTCGGCTCCTACGCCAGGCGCGTCGTTCTCCATCCACGACGAGTGCTTCAAGGCGGACATCTTTGTCCTTCCACTCGCGGGATACGACGTCGTCCTCGGCACACAATGGCTCGCCACTCTTGGCCTGATCCTATGGGACTTGGTTGCCTTACGATGCAATTCTGGCTTCGCGACCACAAGGTGCAATGGTGCGGCTTGGACGGACCATCCAACATTAAGCTACTCACGGCCGACGGCGATGATCTCATGGGGGCCCTTACGGAGTTCTTTGATCTCTTCTCCGAGCCTCGCGGATTGCCACCACCACGCCCCTGTGACCACCGCATCCATCTGCTCCCAGGGACAGATCCTGTGGCGGTCAGGCCATACCGCTATGCACAAGGACGAACTGGAACGCCAATGCCGTGACATGCTTGACCGCGGCATCATCCGGCGCAACACGTCAGCCTTTTCTTCCTCAGTCCTGCTCGTCAAAAAGGCCGACGGCTCTAGGAGATTTTGCGTCGACTACAGGGCACTCAACGACCGAACAGTCCGTGACACCTTTCCAATTCCGGTCGTCGACGAGCTGCTCGATGAGCTGCATGGTGCGCAGTTCTTTACCAAGTTGGATCTTCGATTCGGCTACCACCAAGTCCGCATGTTCCCCGGAGATGTCACCAAGACGGCCTTCCGCACCCACGACGGCCTCTACGAGTTCTTGGTCATGCCGTTCGGCTTGACAAATGCGCCCGCAACGTTCCAAGCTTTAATGAATGAAGTGCTGCGCCCGTTTCTCCACCGCTTTGTCCTGGTGTTCTTCGATGACATTCTCATCTTCCGCAAATCATGGTCAGACCACCTTCAGCACGTGCACACCGTCTTCAACACCTTGCAGTCCAACTTCCTCGTGCTCAAGAAATCCAAATGTTTCTTCGGGGAGCCATCCGTGTCCTATCTAGGCCATGTCATTTCTCGCAACGGCGTGGCCATGGATGCGGGCAAGCTGCAAGCTGTAGTGGACTGGCCAATGTCGCGTTCAGTTCATGCCTTGGGTGGCTTCCTCGGTCTTGCAGGATACTACCGCAAGTATGTGAAGGACTATGGAGCAATCGCGGCACCGCTCACAAACCTTCTCCGCAAGGACAGCTTTGCATGGTCGCCAACGGCCGAGACTACGTTCAAACTCCTCAAAGAGGCCCTCACGACGGCGCCGGTCCTGGCCCTGCCTGACTTCGGCCGCCCATTCGTTGTGGAGTGTGACGCGTCCGGTTCAGGGTGTGATGCCATATTGCATCAAGGAGCTGGACGGTGGCGTTCTTCAGCCGCCCCATGGCGCCTCGGCATCAAGGCCTCGCGGCGTACGAGCGAGAGCTCATTGGCTTGGTACAGGCCGTGCGGCATTGGCGGCCGTATCTTTGGGGGCGTCCATTCCTCGTCAAGATAGACCATTACAGTTTGAAGTTCCTGCTTGACCAGCGCCTGGCGACGATCCCGCAACACCAATGGGTCAGTAAACTCCTTGGCTTCGACTTCACCGTCAAATATAAGCCAGGGCACACCAACGTCGTCGCCAACGCCCTCTCCCGGCGGGACTCCGAGACGTGCCCACTAATGGTTCTCTCCGGCCCAATCTTTGACATCATCAGGGACCTGCGACAGGCGGCTACCTCCGACATGGCCTTGATCGCTCTGGCCGAGTAGGTTGTCCCCGGCACGTTGGGCGCACCTTGGACCATGGTGGCCGGTGTGCTGCTCCATGGTGGCAAGTTGTACATTTCGCCGGGGTCTAAGCTCCTCCAGACGGTGCTCGCGGGAGTCCATGATGCTGCCCATGAAGGCGTTGAGAAGACGTTGCGCCGATTCCGCCCGACTTCCACGCCCCTCGAGAGCGAGCGGTGGTGCAAGAGTTCGTCCGTCATTGCGTCATCTGTCAGCGCAATAAGACGGACCACCTCCAGCCGGCCTGCTCCTGCCACTAGCGGTGCCGTCTTCTGATTGGACTGATGTCGCCATGGACTTTGTGGAAGGACTACCCAAGGTGGGCGGCAAATTGGTGATCTTGACAGTCATAGACCGCTTCTCCAAATACGCGCATTTCATTGCATTGGCACATCCATACTCAGCAGAGACCGTCGCCGCAGCATTCTTCAATGAAATTGTGCGTCTCCATGGTGTTTCGGCGTCGATCGTCTCCGATCGCGACCCAGTGTTTACTTCCACATTCTGGCAAGCTCTCTTTAAGCTATTAGGGACTAACCTACACATGAGTTCGGCATTCCATCCCGGTCGATGGCTAAACAGAGGCGGTGAACAAGACCATCGGGATGTATCTTCGCTGCCTGACTGGAGACCGGCCGCACCAGTGGCTCCGCTGGTTACCTTGGGCGGAATTTGTCTACAACACGGCCTATCATTCGGCACTCAAAGACTCGCCATTCAAGGTTGTCTATGGTCGCGACCCGCCTGCCATCCGTTCATATGATGTTGGTGACTGGCGAGTAGTCGCCGTGGCCAAATCCATGGAGGAGTGCGACGAATTCTTGGCGGATGTCTATGCTCGTCTGCTCCAGGCCCTGGAGGTAGCCAAACAAGCATATGACCATGGCCACAGGGAGCTCTCCTTTGCGGTCGGCGATTGGGTTTGGCTACGAATCCGTCACCGAGCTCCGGCATCCATTCCCACAGCAACCAAAGGCAAGCTCCGGCCTCGATTCTATGGGCCTTACAAAGTCCTGGCGGTGATCAACAGGGTGGCGTACAAACTGGAACTGCCTCCGCGCGCACGCATACACGACGTTGTCCATGTGGGATTGCTCAAGAAGTTCATCGGGACTCCACCGGCATCACCTCCGGCGCTTCCACCTCTCCATTTCGGCGCGGCTCTGCCAGCTCTAGCTCGCACTATCAAAATGAGATTGGCTAGAGGTCGTCGTCAAGTTCTTTTCCAATGGGCTGATCAACCAGCCTCAGCAGCGACTTGGGAGGATGTTGAAGACTTTCAGCGCCGTTACCTTGCGTGGCAGCTCGAGGACGACCTGCTTGTCGAGGAGGGAGAGATGTTATGTGGGGCCGCACCTATAGTAGGCGGCCTAAGCCGATTACCGGCCCAAGTATCGTAGGAGCAGATAAGGCTTAGAGGAAAGATTAGCATCATCTCTTTGATTAGTTAGCTTTTATCCATGAAGTTAGTTGGCGGAAAGCCTATGTAAGCCTCAAGGCATAGATGCAAGTGGTTAATCAATAATATCAATCTATTATTCCCTACCCCTTTCTCCAGTCTCCCTATTGCTGCCACCATTGATCGGAGGCTCCAAGCCGACGATCATTACCTCCGAAGCAAAGGGCCGGCGCCCCCCGCCATTGCCTTTGCCCAGCCGCCGGCCTAGCCGTAACACCCTACATAGCAATTTCTAGGGCCAGCTAGTAGGGAATATTATGTTAATTCAAACAAGTCATAAAGCTTTGGAAAAGTACCTATTTTGAACTCCAAAATTGGATTTAGTTGGGTTTTTAATTATCAAAACCAGACATAATCACTTGAGCACCCAAGACATATCTAAACCATTTTTCATCGCATCTCTCTTAATATTACGGCTATCCTTATACTCAACTTTAAAATAAAACAACAAAGTTCAGGACAAACTAGTTGCCGTCTTTTAAGAACAAGCTGTCACAAGTGTTTTACCTAAAGATAGCATAATATAAATGGAACACGTGTCAAATGAAGGTTCTCCACTTAGTGCATAATGAAGAATAATATTTAATCTATATGCACTAGAGAGCTGATTAAATTTATGCAAATAATTAATTTTATAAACACAACTTCACTTAATGATGCACATGAAAATATATTAAATACTTATACATGTACAAATTCATATTTGAAACAAGAGTAAAGTTGTGAACCAATCTAGATTAAACTTTACTAAACAAGAGTAAAGTGCATGTGAGAATATCCATGGATAGCCTAGATGCACAAAGTTAATTAAACATGATGAAGCTTATCCTGTGAAAATACTTAAAGGATCATTAATATAGTGCATATAATAGAAAAGATCTTGTAAAGTAAGCAACATGTTCATAATATATTTATGCTCAAGTGAATATGTCATGATATAAAGGGCATTAATCTAATCAATCAATAACGGCCTTGTTTGTTTCAAATTAAATTAAATTAAATTAAATGAAACGTTGTTATTTTTGTATAGGCAAAATGATATAATATTTTGTATTTATTTTTGTGTGGTTTTAAATAGTACTTCTTAGAGCTCGTAAAATAATTTTTCATAATTTTTTGAATTCTTTAAAACGTTGATGGGCACGGACGCGGTCCCGATCTTGTGGTGAGAAACGACAAGGATAACTCGGTAGGTGTCATGGAGATCTAAACGATCCGGTTTTCAACCCCGCAAAGGAACTGGAAATCCCGGCGATCGCTAAACCACCACGACGATTGTTATCGACTGAACTAGAGGCACGATGGACCTGTCCACGAAGGATGATTCCTACAGGCAACCGACGAACAAGCAAGAACGCAATATAAGCAATAACAATTGCGAATATAGATTAAGTATAACGGCAGAAACTTGGTCCTGTTGGTCTAGCCGACATAAGAAGAGCAAGGCGAAATCCCACACGACAGTGACAAAATCAACTAAACAAAACCCAACTAAGACGTAGCACGGCGTGGGACTTATATAGGGCAGCGGCCAGAGGAGGGGCGCCCAAACAGGTGTCCACACGTGCTCAACATTAACTCTAGGGGTACAAGGGCTTTGGGCCAAAAAATACGGCGACGCAGCGTTGAAAAGTTTTTGTCCGTCAAATTGTTTTTACTATTCCCATTGACTTGGATGGAATTTGGAGGCATGGTTGGATTCGTTGGAAAGCTTATCTCGTAAGCTTTCCGTAGAGTCCTTATTTGTCTCATTTGTACGTCGTATGTGATTTGGACGTCCGTTTGAAAGTGCGCTGGTTCTGGAAGTCCGAACCGGACCCGGTAGCGAGTTCGACGTCCTCTCGTCTTGGGCAACCGCGTCAATGATGTCATCATCATCCCCCTTTCTTGAATTGGAGTCGCTCTCGATTCCTTCTTATGCTCCTGCAAAAGGTTAGTGACAACAGGGAAGAAAGCAATAGACAAAATTTTCGAATAATGGCATGGTTCTTCAGCAAACCCATCATTTACACAATTTTTTGTAGCTAAAAAAACAGGACCTTTTAATTTAATTTCAGAATTCGTCTCAACAGGTTCCTTTTGTTTTGTTACACTTGTTTATCATTAACGCCACTTTTATTTTGTGATTTACGACTTGTCTTTGCTAACTCAGCCGGTGTCATAGGTTGTAGCATATATTTCTTTTTCTTAAACATAAATTTATATTCATTAGACCTATCATGATAAACAGCATCTACATCATAAATCCAAGGTCTGCCTAGCAAAATAGAACAAACATCCATAGGTGCAACATTACAATCTATGTAATCATGATAAGTATCAAGGGAGATGTGAATTCGAACAGTCTTAGTTACCTTGAGCTTACCGCAAGAATTGAACCATTCAATGCAATATGGATGTGGATGAGGGTGTGTGGTGAAACCAAGCTTCTCGACCATGTCAACACTCGTAAAATTGTTGCAACTTCCTCCGTCGATGATGACGGGCACTGCATATTTGTTAACGATCATCTTGGTTTAGAAAAGATTATGCCGCTGACTTTCTTGTGACCGTTCTGATTGTGCAGTTAATACACGGGTCACGATAAGTGTTGGATAAGCTTCTATTGTCGAAGTATCAAACACCTCTTCTTTGGCAACTTCGAGACCTGTGGGGTTAGTGACAACTAAAACAAGATCATCCTATGATGTAGAAGCTATTCACAATGGTAGAACCAATCAATATTTCTTTATATTCAATAGAAAGAAAGTGGTTTTGCAACCCATGAGTCCTGCTGAAATAATTAAAGATAAACAAAAGAGAGCTTAAAAACATGAACAGGAGGGTGATAAAATTGCGAACAACGCGCAAAACACTGAAACAAAGATAAAGGAGGTAGTTCATTTAGATAAAATTGTGACCCCTGATATTGCATTGGACAAACATGTTTATTTGCCCCTGTTGTCACCAAATTTTGCAGGAGCATAAGGAGTCGAGGACGACTCCAAATAAAGAAGGGGAGGATGATGAGGACATCGCCACTGTGGATACGATCAGTGTGACCGCTATCCCTCCATCTCCGTTCGCTCCAACGACTATCGACGTCATTCCATCTTTGCCATCGATGCAGCATGATCTTCATCCTCGGGAGGCCTTAATCCTAAAGTCCAGCCTTTCAAGCCCTCTTCGAAGAAGCGGCGCAACAAGTCCAAAACTCACGACGCCTCGACGGATAAAGGACAGCCCATGTGGAAGCCCAAGACGCCAAAAAGTCCGAAGCGACTATCCAGCAGTACGTCAACTTCAAACGGGCATAACTAGGGCTCCCGAACTCCGACTTCGGCGTGCGACCACTCGTTGGAAAGCTTAGGAGATAAGCTTTCCAATGGATCCAGCCCCACATCTAAATTCATCCAAGAGCGTCGGGAAAATGCAGAACAATATTTTGGGCCAGAAACTCAGGGTGCTGCGTCACCGTATTTTTGGGTCTTGGCCCATGTATTACCAGGGTTTGGTGGTGGCTCTCCCCTTGGGCGCCCCACTACCCCTAGCCACCGCTATATATGTTACCGTCTGTCCTTTTCTATCCTTAGGTTTTGTTGTGTTTGGGTTGACCCCATGTGTGTCCCTCCTCGTGTTCGCGTGTGTCGACTATACCACCCGTCACGAGAAACAAAACCTCGCCTGGTTTCGTGATTTATCAATTATCATCTTGTTCTTGCTAGTTCTCGGTTGCAGCAAGTTCAAGGATCGATTGGGTTTCGACTTGGTTGATCGGTTCAGCGAGGTGATGGTGCGATTGCTTGGTTGCTGATTCAGTGATTACTGCCGATACATCTACTCCGTTGTACATCAAACCGACATATCGTTCCTCACCAGAAGATCGGGCCGACCTAGTGCGAATCAGCAGCCGAAATCACGGTGGAGTTTTTCGTGACGAATGTGACCAATCCTCCTCGTTGTAGATAAGACTCATGTATTGGGTGTTTCGAACCGTTCCGACACTACACGAAAGTGTTGCAAACCGAGTCTAGGGGTGCATTTAATGCCTCAGTTCTGGCCACCGAAATCATGGTGAAGTTTTTCGCGGCGAACATGGCCAATTCTCCTCGTTGTACGTAAGACTCCTGTTCAAGGTGTTTCAAGCCGTTCCGTCACTGCACGAAAGTGTTGCAAACCAAGTCTCGGGGTGCATTTAATGCACCGGTTCTGGGCACCGATATCACGGTGAAGTTTTTCACGACGAACATGACCAATCCTCATCGTTGTACGTAAGACTCATGTGTCTGGGCGTTTCAAGCCGTTCCGTGACTACACGAAAATTGGTGCAAACCGAGTCCCAGGGGTGCATTTAATGCACCAGTTCTGGCCGCCGAAATCACGGTGAAGTTTTCGCGACGAACATGGCCAATCATCCTTGTTGTACGTATGATGCGCACTCGGGGTGCCCGATCTTTTGGTGAGAATCACGGGGATAATTCCGATCTGTTCGGAGAGGAGACCTAGACGATCCGGCTACGAACCTCGCAAGGACAGGAGCCCGGCAATCGCTAAACCACCAAACCGGCTCGTTATCAACCATGCCAGGAACGCAATTGACCTGACCACGAAGGTCGTTCCGTGCAAGCGATCGAAGAACAAGCAAGAAACAAGATAAACGCAATCTAAAATTGCAAATATGGATGAAGCACTTGGATAAATTTGAGGTACGATAACTCAACTTGGGCGGTCTAATCGACACGCGCAAATTCGAGGGGGGGACGCACACGAGGTCTACCAACACACGACCAAACCTAAGCAAATATGATGGCGGCGGCTAGTTTTTATGGTGGAGGGAGAGTGAGGACGGCCAAAGGGGTGGAGGCCAAGGTGGCAGACGTTCTAGGGTTTCTCCCCACGTCCTCAACCTGGGCCTAGGCCTCTCCGTCAAATTACAAGGCCCATGGCCCAAAAAAAGTGTCGCAACACTTGGTAGATTTGATCCATTGTAGTATTTCGATGTTTTCCGGTGATCCAGGACGAATTTTGATATGGGGCCGGATGTGTTGGAAAGTTTATGTTCATAGCTTTCCATAATGGGCTCATTTGCCTCTTTTTGATGTCGTATGTGGCCTGGGCGGTCGTTTGAAGTCAGGCTAGTCGCCGATTTTCTTGTGCATGATGAAGGGTCTTCAATCTTGGTTATCACGTGTTGGACCTCCCCCTTTGATGGCATGTGTGGCTTGGCCCAAGTATTGAAGTCCACTTGAATTTTATTATCAGCATGTCGTTGCGACGTTTCAACACATCGTCCTAGCACGGATATCGACAACTTTGGCGGCGTTGTAGTGGAAGGAGCGAGAGGCGTCGTGTCCATGTCCGTCCTTGTGATGGTCTCATCATCCTCCCCTTCTTGAATTGGAGTTGTCCTCAAATCCCTCATATGATCCTGCAAAAGGTTAGTAGCGAAGCAGGGCAAAACATCGTGCATATCTTTTGTAATCAAATCGATGGGGTGAGAACATATATAAATACGATTGACCATGTAATCTCCTTTATCGTTATTTTTAGCGATAGCATAAATAATATTTCTTGATAACCATGGAATGTTAGCTTGTTCAACAAGCATTTCTTTTAAACTATTTAGGTTGCACAAACCGTCGAAGTTAATGTAACCCAAAGTATTTAAGGAAGATATCAATTTCAGCTCTTCCTTTTGACTAACAATGTGAATGACATGTTTATTTTCATTTTCAAAATGGGTGTTCGATTTCAAATCATGAACAACATGTTCATTCTCTAGTTGTGGCATTGATATAAGTGAAGCACCATCGCACAACTCTTCTTTATCACAAGTAATAGCAAGCAAATTACCTTGTGACAAAGGAAAAACAGTGGGTTCCACTAATGGTTGCTCTTGAATAGCATGAGTAGTGGACAATTTAATATCATCACAAATACTATCATTGCATTGAGCAAGAGCGTCACCTTTTTTATCACCTTGCAGTGTCTCAGTTGATGTAGGCGTAACTTCAATGGTTTGCTCCCTACTCATGACAATGATCTCTTCATCATTCATGTGCTCCTCTTTATCCTCCTCTTGGTGATGCTTATCTTCCTGCATAATGTTAGGTACGACCATAGGAGCAATAATGGGTCCATCTAATGAGGCAAGAAATTCATTCAACGATTCAATAAAGATATGTTCTGCTCTACAAGCACATTTGAATAATTCTGAGAGAGAACTGTATGTTTCATGGATGAGTATATTTCGAATTTCCTCATTAAGTCCTTTTAAAAATCTATTTTCAATTGTCTCCTCACATTCATTTAATTCACTTAGCCGTAACAAGGTTTTAAATTTTTATAGTACTCTTTTACCTTCATTTTACTTTGTCGCAAATGTTTCAAGTCAAGATAAGCATCTTCCGCATCATAGTCATCAAATATATCTCTAGGAGGAGGTGGAGCAAATATTTCATACTTCTTCACGTGACGATGGGAGATGTGACCTGCCATTGTTAGTAGCAAACAAGAAAAATACACAAGTAGTATATATTTCCTATAAACTACTAGGTGGTGGAATCGATCAAGTCACAGTCACTCAAACATTTACCTCGCTCTTACAAATTCTTACCACACAAGCAGGCGGTGCAATCGGTGGCTGGTTCTTGATAATTCGAGCAAGGTGGTGATAAAGCGATAGCAAGGCCTGTCCCTGTTTGGTTAGTAGTATGTGGAGCTTGGACATGCTAGTATTTGTAGCAAAGGAATATTAGATATGAACTCAGTAATTGCAAAATCAAATAATAATCCAAAAGTTAACAATGTCCTAAGTTGCGGTCACAAGGATGTATGATAAGGCTAGCAAAATAGGACGTGTCATAGATTGGATATGAGCACCATGCATAAACTGAGCACATACACAAATTATCACTTATCTATCAAATCAGAGAGCACTCCTTTTCCTTTTTTTTCTTTTTTTTTCAATTTTTTCTTCTCTCTTTTTTTCTCTTTCTTTTTGACCGTCCTTTTTTTTTCCTTTTTGTGCGCTCGGTGCAATTTGTCAAGTCAAGGATTTCTTCTGTTTACACAAGACAAGAACTCTATACACACGACGCCAGTAGTTACAATTGATGGACCCGTTTTGACGGTCGAAATCATGGTGGAGTTTTTCGCGGTGAATGTGACCATCCTCGTTGTACATAAGACTCATGTATTGGGTGTTTCAAACCGTTCCGACACTACACGAAAGTTTTGAAAACCGAGTCCTGGGGGTGCATTTAATGCACCAGTTCTGGCCACCGAAATCACGGTGAAGTCTTTCGCGACGAGCATGCCCAATCCTCTTCGTTGTACGGAAGGCTCATGTTCTGGGTGTCTCAAGCCGTTCCATCACTGCACGGAAATCTATGCAAACCGACGCCAGTAGTTACAATTGATGAACCCGTTTTGGCGTTCGAAATCACGGTGGAGTTTTTCGCGATGAATGTGACGAATCCTCCTCATTGTACATAAGATTAATGTATTGGGTGTTTCAAACCGTTACGACACTACACAAAAGTGTTGCAAACCGAGTCCCGGGGGTGCATTTAATGCATCAGTTCTGGCCACCGAAATCACGGCGAAGTTTTTCACGACGAACATGCCCAATCCACCTCCTTTGAAACTTATATCTTATCCCAGCTATTGATGCGCTCACGGGTTCCCGATCTTCCGGTGAGAGGGATAACTTCGATTTGGGCGGAGGATGACTTTGACGATCCGGCTACGAACCACGCAAGGATAAGCGCCCTCAATCGCTAAACCACACTCCTGATTGTTATCAACCGTGCCAAAGCCCGGATGACCTGACCACGAAGGTCTATCCTTGCAAGCAATCGAAGAACTCGCAAGAACAAGGATAAAGCACACACTCAAACTGAGGTTCTGAAGCTCGGAATCGATAGGTCAACCGACACTAGCTAGGGATTTCGAGAGTGTTTCTCCAATCTGGAAGACAACAACAATTGAACAAAACCTCAACAGAAAAAGAAAGAGTCTTTCCAATATATAGGGAAGAAGGATGGCTCCTAGAAGGTTCTCCCACGCACTAGGAATACATGGGGACTCAGCCCAAATTAATGGTGACACAGCACACAAGAAGTGCAAAAGACTGGTTCTGTTCGCGAGATGTTTTTGACTACTGCGGCCAGCTCACTTGGAATTTGAAGATGAGGTTGGATCCGTTGGAAAGATAGCGAAGTTATCTTTCCAATGAGTGCTCACACGTTCCAATCGGAGTCCATTTGCATTCTCTAGGCCGTTTTTCATTCAGACTGGTCATTGATGGCCGAGTGGAATCCCTTTGCATTCCCACCATGCTTTAATGCCTTAATTGGGGCGTTGGTGCCTTGTAGCTGGTCCTTGTTCAACTTCCTATGCATAATATTGGCATTAGGTAGCAGTCTATTCTCCAAAGTATAATTATTTAACCCAAGAAATGAGTTTACCTGATAATTGACTTGTCGTGCACTGGCTCGTGTGTTTGGTCCTTGCATGATGATCAAAGGTCGCGGGTCACTTGGAAGGACTTTGGTCATTGATCCCATGGGTGTATCCGATGTAGCGATGTACTCATCAGCTATTTTAAATCTCTTTCTTATTTCCTGCTGGAAAGGTCGTATCGGAATATCCGATACAATATCGGAATGTACGATGTTAAGATCGGAGTATCCGATGTCATATAAGATATATCCGATGTGGGGGCTGCAGGTTTTTATCCCCAGGTGGGTAAACTTATTCTTTTACCCCCCCCTTTCACCGCAGCGCTTCTCGCCTTCCCTTTCCTCTCTCTCTCTCTCTCTCTCATCTCCCTCCGGTGCCGCCCCACTGCTCACTCTCCGGAGCTGTGCTCCCTCCCTCGATCGGAGGTTCCGAAGTTCCTCCAGAGCAAGCCCTAGCTAATCCCTCTCCATTTCTGATCTGTGCTGCACCCGCTTCCCCCGTGTCTCCATCTCAAGGTACGGTTGGAGCTAGCCTCCCCGATCTCCTTTATCTCTTGATTTCTATCAAAAGTTATTGGATTGAATCATCTCTAGATGCTCTAGGATTAGTCCTTTGCAATGGCATTAGGTTTTATTGAATATTTTAGTTTTCCCCACTAAATTGTATACATCGGACTATCTGATGTAAACATCGGACTATCCGATACTATCCGATATGAAACAGCAACTGAAAACCTAGTTCTTTAATTCTTTTTATCC
Source organism: Raddia guianensis (assembly GCA_036346415.1). Lineage (NCBI taxonomy): Eukaryota > Viridiplantae > Streptophyta > Magnoliopsida > Poales > Poaceae > Raddia > Raddia guianensis. Next base: position 53,597,888 of record CM070536.1, on the reverse strand, counting down.
CAAGGCCTTATCTAATCCTAGGTATCTTTGTTTATCCAGATGGTTAAGTCCAAGGGTAAGCATCCTCTTGTTGATTCTAGTGGTCCATCTTAGCAGAGGAGGACAAAGGCCAGGCATGATCCTGCCAAGGTTCAACCTCCAACCTCTCCAGTTCATTTGTCATCTCCTAGGGCTGAGATGTTCATTGAGGTCGCCTCTCCTCCCAGTCGTCCGAAGATTCCAGTCAAAAGGACAGCCTCCAAGAATCCCTTAAGGTCCCTATCTTCTGGTTCCTCTAGGCAGCAGCAGTCCTCAGAAATGGAAGATCCCTCTAGACCTCTCATTGGTTCTCTTGAGATGCATTAATCAGTGAGAAATTCTTGTGGAAATTATTACCCCCAAAAGAGGATGAATCTCAAGGGTTACTCAGTCAGAATCAGAAAAGAGAGAAGGATAGACTCAGAAGATCATGAGAAGCAAGTCAACACGGACGGTCGTTTCTAGAACTACTTTTAATAAGACTTCTATGACTCAGTGATATTCCCAAAGAAGATTCCAGTTGTTATGATGCAGTGGATTGATTGGGACTATGTGGAGTGTTAGCATGATCCTGTGTTCGATGAGGTCATTCACATTTGCGACAAGTTTGATATCAAGGATATCATGGGCCTCAAATACAACTGGAATTAATGAGGTGATTGCCCAGTTCTATGCCACTATATACTTTGGCACTGACGAGTTTGAGTCACTCAAGTGGATGACCTATGGTACCTACTATAGTGTGACCAAGGCTTGGTTTGCTAGTATACTTGGTTTCTCCCTTGGACTATGCTTTAACAAGGACAAGCTTGATGAGTATGATCCTCTGGAGATAAACAAGTTGGGTTGTATCTATGATTTGTCTCGGGACTTTGAGCTTGGCAAGGCAAAGGTTCTTCCCATCTTTGTGGTGCTCACCAGGATGATCAGAAAGACACTTAGTCCAAAAGAGGGAGATGCTTCAAGCATTCTTGGATACTCAAGGAACCCGCTTTACTAGATTGGATCTCAGTCTCGACCTTTGGATGCTGTGGACTTCATTTGGAGTGAGATCCGCCTCAGCACTTTGGACCCTAGGAGGAGTTGCACTCATGCTCCATATATCATGAAGATGATTGAGGAAGTCACTGGCACTTGTATTGTTAAGGACATAGAGCATTCAGGCTATCAGGTTCGAGTCATCAAGACTCCTACTCATGGCTACTCTCGTCCCTCTCAGGGCTCTGGTCGTGGTTCTCCATTTTCTGGACATGGACCTCCTGCTTCTTCCTCAGGACCCTCCTCATACTCCTCCTCTCCTGTCAAGGAAATGCTTAGGGCAATCTTCTACCTAGGCAAAGATGAGAGGCGTGCCCGCTAGAATAATTCAGAAAGGATCAAGCAGTACACCTTGAGGCTTAATAATATTCAGAGGCACCTAGAGATTCCCTACTCTCCAGATGGTTCTAAAGTTGAGGGCAGTGAGGACAATGACAAGCTCAACGGATATGAAGCCGCCTTTGCCTCTCCTGCTCAAGACAAGGATGAGAGTGGTAGCGAAGGAAGCTACTACTCTGGGGATGAAGAAGATGAAGGCGATGAATGACTTCTGCGGTTGTTTAGCTTATTTCTCGACTTTTTGGTATCTTGATGCCAAAACGGGGAGAAAGTAAAGCTCTATCTATATTCTGTATCATTATTGCCTCCTGATCGGTTGTTTAAAACTTTATGTGTTTTAAGACTTGTCAAATTTGGATGTAATGTGCTTGCATTATTGTAACCGTTTAGACTGTCTTGTGCTAAGTAATCATGTTGTTGTGTGTCCAATGCCATGTCATATGCATTTGTCGTTTTATTTACTGCTTATTTGCTCTCATTGTCACACATTTTACTCACTTGCGCCCCACGAATGCAAGGATATAGGGGGAGTCTCTAGTTTCTCATTTGTCCGCATATTAATAGGGAGCTCCACTATATTCTTGATCATTCAAAACAGACAATTTCAGTTTTAAAAATCTTTTTGTAAACTTTAATTGTGTTTGTCATCAATCACCAAAAAGGGGGAGATTGAACGTGTATCTAGGCCCTATGTGGGTTTTGGTGATAGATGATAGGCAAATTAAAGAGCTAATCTATTTTATGAAGTCTTGGACAGATTTTAACATTAGGAAATGGATTTGGAAGACATTTGAAGACCGTAAAGCTTAAAGGAGAAGACGGTGTACATTCTATTTAAGCGTAGATCCTTTCTTTTGATTTGACTTTAAGGACACGCCGTACTATTAAGAGGGATGTAACGGAAAACCACTTTTAGGTGTTCTAAATGCTCTTGGTAGAAGAATCTTGACATATTCTATCTACCAATAAAATTTGAGGGAGTTTTACTTACAATCATATCGGACTATCCGATGTTGAACCGGAATGTTCCGATATGGATCGGAACATTCCGATCCTTGGTCCGATTGACCTCTCTCTATCTCCAGCCGTAAAAATATCGGAACTATCCGATGTTGAACCGGAATGTTCCTATATGGTTCGGAACTATCCGATGATTGGTCCGATTGACCCCTCTCTGTCTCCAGGTGCAAAAATATCGAAACTATCTGATGTTGAACCGGAATGTTCCGATATGGTTCAGAACTATCCGATGATAGGTCCGATTGACCCCTCTCTGTCTCCAGGTGCAAAAATATCGAAACTATCCGATGTTGAACCAGAATGTTTCGATATGGTTCGGAATTATCCGATGATAGGTCCAATTGACCTCTCTTTGTCTTCATCTCCAAAAATATTGGAACTATCCGATATTAACATCGGACTATCCGATATCTGTCAGCATCAAACGGCTAGTTTGTGGGTGGGAGTATTTATTTCCGTCCTCCTCCCACGGGCCAGGGTTGCCATTCACATTCATTTCAGCTGAGTAGTTATTGCAAACACCAGCCCTCCACCTTCCATCTTCACTCCAACTTAAATTCCATTGATTGCATCTTTGTGTGGGTGAAGAAGCTAGATCTAGACGCTTTGTGTTGGTCAAGCTTCGATATCGGGCTGTTAGTTTACTCTCCAAGTTGGTTTTCTGCCGGATTTGTTACTCTTGGAGTTTGAGGGCTCCTAGACGGCTAGGAGTCATCCTAGAGGCACCGGTGCTTGGTGTGGTGGCTGGGGAGAGTTTGTGAAGACCTGATTCGCCTCTGAAAGGGAAGGATCCAAAGAGTGAAACCGGGAGTGCTTGGTGCAACCCGAGAGGTTAAGGGTCAAGAGGGATCCCGGTTTAAGAGTGACCGAGCAGCCTTGTAGGAAACCTAGGCCGAGAGGGGGGGGTGAATCGGACTTCTAATTCAAATTTTAACTTTGTTTGCGTGATTGATTAGTCCGGTATTTACCCAAACTACCGATGAAATCCTATTATCTAGATGCAGAAGCGACTACACAATTAATCAACAGAAAAGGTGGCTCGATGGCACACACAAGCAATGCAGAATTAAGATAATGCAAGAGACGAGAAGACGCAAACCGAGTTGTTTACCGAAGTTCGGTGCTCAACACATGAACACCTACGTCTCCGTTGAGGAAACTTCTCACACAGAGAAGTCGGGACTCTCTCGTCCCTAGCCCTCAATCCACTCGTGGTAGCTCTTCACCAACACATGATAGGCGAGCTCCAAACCTTTACACAAGACGAGTTCTTCCACACGCGGAAGCTCCTCGCACCCGCGGTGCCGACACACGGCTCCGACCCCCGACACACGGAGGGTTTTGTACACAACCTTCCACGGATGAAGGCGACACACCTCCGACACACGGAAGTGACCCCCGACACACGGAGGATTTCGGTTGATGTAGTCGTGCGGTTGATGAAGCCCGTGGTGTGACGATGATCTCTCCGGCGGTGAAGTCCCAAGAGCACAAGATCGGAGACCGTCTCTCACCACTACCCCTTCTCTCCCACCATGGAAACTAGGGCAAGAAACACCATGGGAGAAGGGGCAAAACTTAGGGATGGATGAGAGGAGGTAGGGGAGCACCTTCTTCTTCCTCTTCCTCTCTTCTTCTCCCTCTCTCTCCTTCAATCTCTCAAGCACATGGAACCCTAGATGGAGGTGGGTGGCATGGGAGGAGCTCTCTTGGGTGGAAAGGGCAAGGGGTGGCTGCTAATGAGGCTCTCTCAGATTTCTCCCGTGCTCCAAGCCCCTATTTATAGGCACAAGGCGAAGCCCTAGAAATGGACGACTCAGATTCGTTTTCGCGAGATCCAGATCAATCCATCGGACGCCGTCCGGTTCCCATCGGAGGTCGTCCGATGAGGGTCAGGCCAATTTTTGTACTCTATCGGACGCCGTCCGATAGGTTCATCGGACGCGTCCGATGAAGTGCTGGCGCACGCACAAACAGTGCACTCCATGTGTTTACTCGCGGGCGTAGCCGGCATCTGACGCGTCCGATGGCCTGGTCGGACGCGTCCGACAGTGAGGATGGGCTTTGGGCTCGCAAGGGACTTAGCCAAAATCTCTATCTGCGGCCGTATCGGACGTCGTCCGGTTACTCATCGGACGCCGTCCGACAGTAACAGTGCAACCAAGGCCGTCTAGGACTTAGTCGTTTCGAGTTCACTTACTGAGAATTTTGGCGCTGTCGAACCCCGTCCGAAGGGCGTCGGACGCCGTCCGGCAAAGGGTGTGCATTTGGGACTTAGCCAAATTTTGGCTTGGGCTCATCGGACGCCGTCCGATGGGGCTGAAATTTTTGCCCCATTTGGATTTTGGCTCTACCGACTTCGCCCGACATCACACCTAGGGTTGTGGGCCTACCTTATCGACTTGTGAAATCGGCGGAAGGTTTAGATCACTTGGGCGGGAAGTTTCGCGCCTAAAACAAATATCTGGCTTGGGTTGCTTAGAGGCTACGAAACCCCGACAGCTGTCGCTCCCCCGAACTCTCTCGAACCTGGACAGGTAGCCTAACTCCGGAACGTGCTCAGTGGGACCATGCTGCCAGAGACTATATAATCTGCAGGCCTATACTGCTACACTCACACAAAGAAATAGAAGAACTATAAAAATAAGTGTCCTTAATCTTGTGAGGTAGTCGACGTGCTAAACTCGGTCATCAATTACCAAAACCAAATGACAGGCGGGGAGCCTGTACTTACACGCCTCAACGGAGACGTAGGATCTCCTCAAAGATCCGAACTTCGGGAACAACTACTTCGAGTCTCCTTTTGATTTTGGGTTCTTCTTTGCTTCATCCACTTATTGCTTACTTTCTAACCCTATTTGGTGTTGGTGTTATTCTCTTATTTACCTTAGTTTGTTGAACCGTAGTCTTAGCAATATCGGTTACTCAGATTTCATATCAGATAGTCCGATTCGTATCGGACTATCCGATATTACATTTCTGCTGTGTTATTATTTTCGCTGCAAAATTTGAAAAGCCTATTCACCCCCCTCTAGGCTACATCTCGATCCTTCACTGGTTAAACCGGGTCAGGTAATCATTGATTGAGGAGTTCCCTTGCTTTTAGCTGGCGAAACTCTTGCTTCTTCATGCGAATGACTCCACGGGGCATGTAGAACCATCGGAAGGCAGACTCGAACTCATCCCAAGGGATGTCCTTTCCGTGGTTTGCGATGGGCTAAAGGTCTTCTCCTAGGCCATCCTCATCCCCTTCTTCTTTGTTCCCACCTTGCCCTTCTGGTGCATCTTGCTCGGCCGGTTCCTCAGCACCGTCACCATCTTCAACGTCGCCATGATGGGCGGTGAAGTAGTTCTCCCACCTGTCGGCAGTAGCTCCATCTAGCTGGTGGGTGGCAAGAAGCACCTTGTCTTCTTGGGGCACCGGATCAGGGCTAGCTTTTGCTTGATCGTATGAAGCCAGTCTTCCGCTTCCATGGGCTCATTAGTGTGGGTGAACATAGGGGGCTTAGCTCGCAAGAAATCCGCAAGCTTCATCCCACGACGATTCTTGACTTGTCTTCTCTCGCGAAGCACTTCGCCGAGCATTTGGGATTGGTACGCCATTTGTTGCCCTAGCATCGGATCTCCCGGGGGTGGTGCCGGAATGTCATCGAGACCGCGGCCACGTCCTCATCCTCCGCCTCGACCTTGGCCTCTACCAGCATCGACAGCAGCGCCACGAGCCCGACCAGCTCCTCTAACTCTTGCCATCTATAGTTGATACTCATATATATAAATATGCATGAATTTTTCACCAAAATAACTTGAATGCTAAAAGAAGCATAATCAACCAAGTCATGGAAGCAAGGTAGAACAATTTTCAAAGCTAATTAAACATGTCTCGACAGCCCGTGCCACATAGGGGCAAGCAAAATAAGGTACAGACCAAATGTTTTTGCCTATCCTCCAATGGGGCTCGACAAATCATCATACATCAGATTGTGTCCATCGTCTACTAGGACACCAACTATCCATCTAACAACATAGCTAGGGCCAATCATCTATTAGGGCGGACGGCTCTACGGCTCACCAAGAGAGACTAAAAGCTCTAGCCACGACGACGGTGGGGGCGCACGCCTCATAAGTAAGTCGAAGCCGACGGCAAAGGACGGCCTCGTAGAGGGTCCCGCAGACGGTGGTGCAGAAGCGGCGTCGCCTCCAGTGTCGGAGTCAGAGTCAGTGTCGGCGTCCATCAGCGGCTGCTCCAGTGGAACCTCTGAGGAAGACGACCCATGGCGCGGAATCCCCACCAAGGCTCGGCGCGGCAGAGTCCTCTTCCGCATCGTAGTGCGGCAGTTCTCATACTCCGGAGGCGGATACTCCGGCCCTAGAGGTGAGAGCGAAGGGTCCCGCTGGTCACGCTGTGCCAGCACTGTCGTGCCTCCTCCTCTTGGCACCTGTGAAGTCTCTCCCTAGCTACATCCCGCTGACGTCTCGCCATGGCGAGGCTCATATCATAGTGGTGGAGCCGTCTCCCCACCACCCTCAGCTCATTGTCCTCCACTCGGAGCGACGAACAGCTCGTTGTCCACTAATCGGAGCGACGAACGTAAGAGGCTGATCTCCTCCAGCGTACCACCGGCCACCTTAGTAGTGCTGTCGTGAAGGCGCGCCAGGCAGATCAGCTGGTGGCTGGTGCTGAATCGGCACAGAGGCGTGGTCGAACCCAGGGAGTGACCTCATGTGCATCGCCGTCAGCAGTGCATAGGCCCCCCTGGAGATAGACACTGTACTCCCTGTAGAGTCCAGTTGTGGCCTCCATTGCAGTGTCGTTGATCGCCGCCTGCAGGTAATCTCTCGGCGTCTCGGTGTCGTAGCCGTGTCCCTTGACCTCGTCCCCCTCGTAGTAGATGACCACCCTCACGAGGTAGGCAATATGAGGAAGGGATCGAGCATCCCTCCAAAAGAACCTCGGCCTCTCGATGAAAGACAGAGACCGGCACAGCTGCTAGAGTCCCCGGACCCACTGGCTCCAGTAACGTGGGTCCTCGTAACCGTGCGTCGACCTCTCATCAGCGTAGGAGTGATGGCGGCATCGCTCCATCTAAAATAAAATTTTGACAAACAATTTGTTAGAACAAGTAGGCAAAGTATTAAAGGGATGTTTTTAAGCATCAAAATAGTCTTAAAAAGGGAAATATATATAATTTTTTGCTAATTTCAACCTCTAAGTCATATGGGTCCAACAGTCGCACGCTCTGATACCAGCTTTGTCAACGCTCAACTTGAACTTACCTTGAGATTCAGAATCCCATGCACTAGCCCCTGGATCGGTACACTAGTGCGGAAGATCAAATAGCCGATACAAGCATGCATCGATTAAATAGAATCTCTGAATATTACATACCATGTTACGCCCTTAAGCGATTTCAGTAAGGCGGACAATACACACCTTAATAAACAAAACAATGTTCAAAGTTTGCAGCTATTACTCAAAATATGTACCCAGAAGATTCTCCTATCGGCTATGGTCCTGCCAGCGACCGGAGTGACCCCTAAGACTCATCAGGTCCACCGAAGTCCTATCCCTCATCTTCATGGCACTCGTACGGATCCTCCTCAAGACCCTCGTCAAAAGAAAGTAAGTAGGCGAGGTCAGCGTCATCCAAACGCTGGATAGTTAACACTTCGCTTAATGCATATAGTGTTTAGAAGGCTGTATTTTGGAGCAAAGGTTTATTTTATTTGCGTAAAGCCAGGTTTTATAAGATTTTGAAATCATCCTAACTAGCATCAACTAGAATTTGTGTTGTTTATATAAATCAGAGGTTTACCATCATAATAATGCACCTCAACCCAACTGATCAATAAACCATTCCAACCAACCCACAATAGACCAACTCTCGACCAAATACCCAAACCAGCTTGACTGATCACCCTAATTTTCCTCCTGTTGCCCCCAACATTTCCTAGATCCGCCATCCTTTTAGGATTTGGCAATCCTGTTGTGGACCACACTTACCATGGCATGCCCGCCTCGGCCTAGGGGGTTGCCAGCCCTCACTAGCCGGCCGTCACCCTAGGGAAGTGTGGCCCTTATCACCCTCGACAATGACCCATGCCAGTCTCTATCAAGAATGGTCCTAGAGGGCCTCCGCAGAGTGCTCATAGCTCGCAATCCAAGACTCGTATGCCACGCGTTGGCCACGCGTTGTGTTGGAACCCTCCCTCAGATGGCAGCGATCTCCCCGCTACGTGTGTTACTCCACGCTCCTCCTGGGTAAGCCCTGGCTAAACCTAGCACCAGGCACCCTATGCCTCAATCATCCATCAGGTCAATCATCCATCAGGATGTCCTCTAGGGGCAACCCACCGATCAATCTCTACTTCCATGGTCATCGACCGTACCACACTTGGATTATCCCAACCAACCAACCAAACCAAACCGACCTCCCACATAACCTTACCCTCAAACACAATCAGCCCAACATGCAACTACTGGTCCTAACTGTCATATGTCATATCATATTTGAATGAAAGGAATGAATGACGGTGAATATCGGTTCACCGTTCTGTGGCGATTAGCCGGAAGATTTGTTTAAGCTTAAGCCAGTCTAGGCAAGTTTTACCCATTAGGTACGGTTAAAGTGTTTAACAGACTAATCATAGGCTAACAAGAGTAATGACAATCAAGGCAATCATTAAGGCTAAACAGATCAAGGGCAAGCATGTATAAGTATTACATGATTAACAATTAGGCAGATTACTAAGCGTGCATTTAAATATTAAACAAAATAGTTAGCAAGAAAACTGGGTAATGAACATGATATTAGCGATGTTAGTCCGCACATGGGAAAGTCGCAATCTCTCCCTGATACAAACAACATCTAAAGAGTAAGTGTTAACTCGCCTTGCTCAGGTAGATGGTCCTCCTCGGCGCCACCAAACCTCCCTTCGGGATCGCCTACATCTATTCAGACAATCAAACCAATAATTACTAACTAATGCAAGCAGAAATCGTGGTGCATGCACGTGCCCTAGGTTTTACCGTTTGACACTATCCTCCAAGATCGTTTAACAATTCTAATTTTCGTATGATATGCCATGCATGCCCTAATGCGTTATTAAGTAACAATAATATTATTATAATAGTCTAGCTATACCCAAAATAAGATATCGTACGATACGATCACAATAGGACGATTAGGGTTTTTGGATACGACAAATGTTGATAGTACATAATAATACGGCATATGTTTTAGAGTAAAGTTTGTTGGAGTTGACAATATACTAGGAGCTCTAAAATATATGAGGTAATCTTGAGTTATATCTCTTAATAATATATTTTCCAAATTTAGCACCTAGTTTAATTTATTAAGGGATTTGCTAATTACTTGATGATGTCCAGTGTTTAAATACTCCTACGAATATATCTAAACAAGAATATCATTTTTAAATTTCTTTGACTAATATGACATGTATCTACCCCTTTTAATTTCTAATGAATTTTCAAGGTCAGATTCATTATTTAATATTACCAAAATCACCCAAGAATTTAGTTTAACCATTTTATATATAGGAAAATCTAATATATCATCTAAACAGTGCCATTTCTAGTGCAGAGGTTGTTTTCATATTTGTATAAAATCAGAAATGGCTTAAACTATTTACCTGAATTTTTCTAGATTTTTGGCAGCCTTTAACTATTTTAAATAAATCCCTAGCTATTTCTACAATTAAATAAATGATTAAATCGCTGGAAAAAGGATAAAAATCCTTCGGGCCGATCCAGCGGGTGAGCCGCCCCAATGACGAAGCGGCCGACGGCCACATGCTATCCTACCATGTTGGCGGGGTGGAAACGCCGAAGGCGTATTTTGCTGAGATGCTTTCGCATGGGACTCACATAGTGCATACAGGCATGTCAACTTAAACTATCCAGTGGGCCCTAGGCCCACCTGGCAGTGACACCGATCCAACCTTGCGCGTGGAAAGTTTTCTGGCAAATGGGGCCCGCAAGTCATCGTCTCTACATTCACAGCCTGCACGAATCCTGGCAAAAGATCGACGGCTACTGCTCATCGTCTTCCTCTGGAAGCGGCGACGTGGCCGGCGGCGAAGGCTCATGCCACGGTGGCGCTACAGCCCAAGGCCGGCCAAGAACGTTCACACTCCAGCATCTATAGCCCCTAAGGGTCCTAAGAACGCACGCGCCGAGGCCAGAGGTGGCTGGACGCGACGGCACGACAGCTGCGGCGAAAACCGTGGATTCACTGGAAAATCTGTGCCGTGATAGGATCTATAGGCTACGGGCATAAACGGCGAGCTAGAAAGGGGTCAAGGGGGTGCTCACCATGGGCTTCAACGAGACGAGCAGGCTCGGGAACGGCTGGTGGCGGAGGACCCGATGGTGACCGGAACAGGGGCTCCGCGGGCTCGGCACCTCCAAATGGCTTCCCTAAAATTGAGTTATGGGAAGGCTTTTAAGGATGAGTGAAGAAGGTTCGGGGCGAGAGGAATCGGGGAATGGCTCACGAGTTCGCCGGGATTTCTTCAGCGCTGACGTGTGTGGATTTTGGGGAAAGCAGGAAAGGCGAGGCCAGTGGGGCGGCCAAGGGTTTTATAGGCTCAGGGCGAGATGGTTGGCCCGACGGCGCTCTCGGTGACGCGGAGCGACGAGCAGCACGGTGATGGGATTGGTGTGGTCTTGACGCAGTAGGCGTGGTCGGGATTTGCAAGCGGCACGATCGTGATAAGCGCGGCGCGATGATGATGTACGCTGTGGCGCGATCGAGCGAGCAGGCGAGTAGTAGAGCGTGGCGGGACCACCGGGCAATGTAAGTGGGGGAGAGAGGAGAGGGATAGAGAGAGAGAGAGAAGAGGAGAAATGGGGCCCACTTGTCAGCACAAATTCATTTGAATTTTGAATTTCAAAAATTTTGAATTGCCCCCAAAATTTGGCTGTTACACTAACCTTCCACATGCCATAGTTTTTTAGCGGTTGTTTGGTTCATGGCACAATTATGCTTTGCCACACTTCACTTAGCCATCTTGGCCACATGCCATACACTCATTCTTTTTGCCCAACTTTTTCACAAGTGTGACACCGAATTTCTTTGGCACAAAAGTGTGGCTTGCCACACTTGCCTAATATTAGATGTGGCAGAGTATAGATACAACCCAAACATGCCCAGCAAGAAGTCAAACATCGAATTTCATGTTATAAACAAATACTAGAAAGGTAAGCAACTAAAATAAACTAGTAAGCGTGCACGTGTAAAGCACGTTAGAGCTATGTTTATATCAACAAAATGACACACGTGCAATTTTTATATTTGTCTGTTTATATGGAACTGGTGTAGGAGCATTCCTTATTACATTGGTTGTCTCATTCGGTTGATATTGACGTGGGTCATCTCATGAAACATCTGAACAAGCAAAATTAAATAACAGAAAATCAAGATATAGATATAGATTAATTAACGGGTGAAATAACATGCAAATAATTGTTTTTTACTAACAGATCAATTCTGTACATGGATGTACGCATAAATACACATGACACTTACTCATTTAATTAAAAGTAGAGATGTGTTCTCTCAATAGGCCGGCTAGGTTGTAAATTGTAATTATATATGTGCATCATGATTGTTATTTACCGAGCTGCAAGCTTAATTAACAGGTTGTATGTGTCCACACGCATTGACATGTAGGGGAGGATACTGGAGCGTATTCTTAACAGAGCTACTAATACTCCTACTTCTTTACGGAGTCCTGAATTTATTCCATCGTTCGGCCTGGGCAGACGTTTCGTATGTATGAGTATGTATGATTGAGGTGTAGCCCTCGCCCTATTTATAGTGTTACTATGCTAGTCTGTTAGTTCTAGTCTAGGAAGAATTAAGAAAAATTATTTGGAAGATTTATAATGGCATAATAAAAATTAATATCGTGAATATATGTGCAAGAGTCTGTGCTCTTTACGGGTGCTAGTCTGTTAGTTATAGTCTTGGATAAATTAGGAAACATTAGGAAGATTTATAATGGGAGAATAAAAATTAATCCTATGTATATGTATATGTATATATGAGCAAGAGTCTATGGTCTATATGTATCGAGTTATGGGTAAGAGTCCATGATGTATACGTATCGAGTCAACAGTCTCACGATTCTGTCCCGTGTATATGTATATATGGGCAAGAGTTTTATAGTGTTACTGCGCTAGTCTGTTAGTTCTAGTGTAGAAAGAATTAAGAAAAATTATTAGGAAGATTTATAATAGGAGAATAAAAAATTAATCCCATGTATATATGGGCAAGAGTCCATGATCGCTACGGTTTTAGTCTGTTAGTTCTGGTTTATGAAGAATTAGAAAAAAAATTAGGAAGATTTATAATGGTAGAATAAAAATTAATCCCATGTATATGTATATATGGGTAAGAGTCCGTGGTCTATACGTATTGAGTTATGGTCAAGAGTTCATGGTCTATACGTATCGAGTCAAGTGTCCGTCCCATGTAAGTATATATGGGCAAGAGTTTGTGGTCTATACGTATCGAGTTATGGGCAAGAGTCCGTGGTCTATATATATCGAGTCAAGAGTCTGTAGTCTATACGTATCTGACGGCGTGCTCTCCGCTCAACCACTGCGGATCACACCCCTATCAGATTTCTATCCTGCTAGCCGATCAACCCGAGCTCAGTTCGATTTGAGCGTGGAACGCGGCAAGGAGCAACACACAGGGTTTACCCAGGTTCGGACCCCCTCTCGGGTAACAGTCCTACTCATGCCGAGCCTTAACTCTTTTCCGTGTTGTGGTTGTGTGGAATGCGATTACAGAATGTTTCGAACCCCTCCTCCCTCGTCTCTCCTCCCCTTTTATACAAGCCATGGACTGGCGGAGAGAGCCGAGGGGGTAGGCAGTACAGTACGCTTAGTACACTGATAAGACGTGTGAGACAGGACAGGAGAGACGAAACCGTGCTGCTACTGCGCCGCACGGCGTCGCCCACGCGCGCCTCGCAAGTGGCTTTTGACCCGCAGGAACACGCCAGTGAGACTGCAGGCGGGGCCCAGCTCTGCCCCTGCTGACGCGGGAGGCTAGCTTGAAGATGGCAAACTCTCGCTCTGCCGGTCAATTCCGCTACGCCACAGTGACAGTTGATCAGAGCTGCAGAGGTCACCGTGGCGGTAATCATCTCTTCATCTGTCAATCCGCGCGTAGTGTCGCATTGAATGCGCTCGTCCCAGCAGCGAGGGAGCCGCGCCGAAGACTCCTTCGGGGCGCTCGCCACGTGGGCCCGCAGCGGTGGGGGGCCTTAGAAGGCTTCGCCAGCCGGGGCCTGGTCGCCCGCCGACACGCCGAGGGTTCGCCCGCACGCTGGGTCAGTCGCCCGCGACGTGTGGGGCCCTCGCCGGCGCTCTGAGGGCTCGCCCGCTCATTGGGGCACAGTCGCCCGCTGACGCGTGGAGCCCGCCGGACACGCCGAGGGGCTCGCCACACGCCGGGGCTGGTCGCCCGCCGACGCGTGGGGCCTCGCCCGGCGCTCTGAGGGCTCGCCACGTGTTGGGGTGCAGTCGCTTGCTCGACGCGGGGGCCCATTGGACCTGCCGGGGTTCGCCCTGCACGCCGGGCCTGGTCGCCCGCGACACGTGGGGCCCACCGGACAAGCCGAGGGCTCGCCACACGCCGGGCCTCGGTCGCCCGCCGACGCGTGGGGTCCGCCGGACACGTTGAGGGCTTGCCCACACGCTGGGCACAGTCGCCCGCTGACGCGTGGGGCCCTCACCGGCGCTCGAGGGGCTCGCCCAGCGTTGGGGCTTGGTCGCCCGCCGACGCGTGGGGCCGCGGACACGCCGAGGGGCTCGCCCGCAGTGGGGCAGTCGCCCGCTGACGCGTGGGGCCCTCGCCCGTCTTGTCCTAGCCTTCCTTAGGACTCTTCATACCCAGTATTTATTCGCCGACAAGAGTAGCCGGGTCCACCATGATCGCGAACCGTCGCTGACACTCCAGCGTTTCTTGTGCGGCGGAGATTTAATCGTGGGGGGCGCACCTCCTGCGGCGGCCGTAGGCCTGATTCTCCACCTGCGCACGATCTTCCTTGGGGAACCGTACCGCTTTTTCGCGGAAAACCGAACCGCGAGGAGCAATGATGGTGCAGCAGCGCGTGGCGCGAATCAAACCGTCGCGCTTCTTTTGCCTATAAATGCTTCGTCCCTTGGCGCCGCGACGAATCCTTCCGCGCGCCAACGAGCTTTGAGCTGCCTCCTGCTTTCCTTTGCCACCGCCACCAAGTTTCTTTGCTCCTTAGCTCCCGCCACCGCACTTCCGCCATCTTCCCATGGCTCCTAAGCGCAGCAAGGGTCGCCATGGGGGCCTCCGCCCGCCGCTCCGCCGATGGTCGGCTTTGCTCGCCTCCGCCGCCAACGAGGATATGGTGGCACGGCTCGAGTGTTCGTACCGCCACGGACGCGTGGGGCCCGCCGGACACGCCGAGGGGCTCGCCCACGGGCTGGGGCCAGGTCGCCCGCCTGACGCGTGGGGCCCTCGCCCGTGCTGTCCTAGCCTTCCTTAGGACTCTTCATACCCCAGTATTTATTACGCCGACAGTAGCCCCCGGGTCCACCATGATGCGCGAACCGTCGCGCTGACACTCCAGCGTTTCTTGTGCGGCGGGAGACGAATCGTGGGGGGCGCACCTCCTGCGGCAGCCGTAGGCCTGATTCTCCACCTGCGCACGATCTTCCTTGGGGAACCGTACCGCTTTTTCGCGGAAAACCGAACCGCGCGGAGCAATGATGGTGCCGCGCGCGCGTGGGGGCGGAATCCAAACCGTCGCGCTCGCGCCCTTTGCCTATAAATGCTTCGTCCCTTGGCGCCGCGACGAATCCTTCCGCGCGCCAACGAGCTTTGAGCTGCCTCCTGCTTTCCTTTGCCACCGCCACCAAGTTTCTTTGCTCCTTAGCTCCCGCCACCGCACTTCCGCCATCTTCCCATGGCTCCTAAGCGCAGCAAGGGTCGCCGCGGGGACGCCGCTCCGGCCGCTCCGCTGACTGGTCCAGCTTTGCCTGCCTCCGCCGCCAACGAGGATATGGTGGCACGGCTCCGAGTGTTCGTACCGCCAGCCTCCGCCTGGTTCCGCGCTGGGACCATTACGCCAAGCCCCCGCGACGGGGTGATCATTACCTTCACCTGGGCGGTGCTGGCGGGCCTTGTTCGGCCATACTCTGAATTCTTCTTGGAGGTGCTCGCCTTCTACGAGATCCAGGCGACGCACCTCCCCCCCAACTCCATCGTGATGCTGGCTATCTTCGCCCACCTCTGCGAAATGTTCGTGGGGACGTTGCCAAGTCTCCCGCTTTGGCGCCGGCTCTTCGCCCTGCGCTCGAGCTCGCGCCCGAGCGCGGTTGGGAGCTGCTACTTCACGCTTCGCGATGCCGCCGCCTTCATCCCAGTCGCGGTCAAGTCCAACTGGAAGGACTGGGCGCGACAATGGCTGTACGCGGAGGATTCCAACGGCTGCGATGATCTTGTCTTCCCCGAGGGTCCTGCAAAATCCCTCGCCAGTTGGGGGTCCCTTCCCGACGACTCAGCGGAAATGGATGCGATGCTGGCGCGCATTGCTGAGCTCCGCCACAACGGGCTCATCGGAACCCATGTGGCGGTGGACTTTTTGCGGCGCCGCCTCTGCCCGCTTCGCATGAGGGCACGCCCCGCCTGGCAATATTATGGCGACGACGATGGAATCCGCGTTGCCCTTGGAGGTGACCGTTCTTTCATTCTTTTGGGTCTTCTTGACTTCGTGGAACGTCCTTCCTCTTTTTTGGTTGCTTGCTAACTTGCGGCTTCTTCTTTTTGCCCAGCCGCAGGGAACGTGCCGGATGACGTGCTCCGGCAGTGGCTGGTGAGACTATTGTCCGTGCCCGGCCAAGCAACATTTCTCCGCTTCGACATCCTCCCCTCTGCGATCGGCCTCCACGGAGCGCAACATGTTCTTCTTGCTACGCCTCCCATGGAGGTTTACGTCTGTGGTCCAAGTGGCCCGGGACCCTTACCGTCGATGATCCTCTGCCGACGACCACCGAAGCTCCTGCGGCAGCCGCTCCTCCTGTCGTGGCGGCCAACTCCGACCGCGCTCTCGGGAAGCGCCGCCATTCTCTCCCAAGACGATGATGACGAGGAGGAGAGTGAGCCCAAAGGCCGCGCTTCGAGTCTGAGCCGCCTCCTTCGGCTGCTTCTTGACGTCGCTGCTCATGCACGGGCGAGGCGGGCGACTCTTCGAACCGGCGCCTCTGCGCTGGCTTCTTCTTGCCCGGCACCGGCCGCATTGCCTCCTCTTGCACCGGCGCCTCCTGTGCCGGCGCTTGCTTCGACGGCGCCGACCGCGGTGACTCCGCTGCCCCCTCTGCCTCCTACAACAGGAGGAGGGGCAGCGGCGCCTGCTCCGCGACCAAGCGGTTTGACACTGCCCCCTCTTCCTTCGCTTTTGGGGGGCGTCACTTCAGGTAACCTTCTCTGCGTTCATGTACATTTCGTGCTAGGGTTAGCAGGCCAGATGTTTTTCGCATACCTGAACTCTTTTGGTTTTTCTTTGCGGGATAGAGCGGACGCTGGGGCCTCAAGCTCCATTCCACGCGATCCGCCAGCCCCTAGCTTGCCCGCGGCCCCTTCGACGGAGACGGCTCCTCCAGATGTGGGGAGTGCGCCGGCGTCGAGGCTGGAGGACCTTCCGGCCACTGCCACAGCCGGCACCGACGCCATCGCCGCCGATGTTGGGCGCTCCTTCGAAGCGCTTCGCGCCCTCGCCGACACTTGGACGGCACGGGAAGGCGCCCCAGCTTCGGCGGAAGCGAGCCGCCGGCGAAGCTGCGCGAGCCCTCGGCACCGAGACCGCCGCGAGGGAATCGGCGACCCGCGAGGCTACGACAGCGCAAGCCGCTGCCACCTCAGCCACCAAAGACGCTGAAGACCTTCGTGCGGCGCACTCTGAGTGCCTCCGGGTCCTTGCTGATATGCTGCGGACCGCCTACCGTGACTTCCGGGACGTCTTGTACCCTCGGGGTTACCTATGCGCCCATTGAGGAGACGGTCGCGCAATCTGACGGCCTTGATGGGCGCGCCGCCGAGGCCCTGCGCAACCTGCCGGTGGTGATGCGGACGCGGGCGATCGAAGATGGTCGCCACGGCGCCTTCGAAGCAGCGCGGTTCGTCTTGGGCAACTGCCTTGCCCAAAACGCCGCATTCGACCTCGACGCCGCTACCGGGGAGCTGTCGGGGATAAAATCACGGCCCATTGGCATGGTCCACTCCGACGGCCCAATCGAGCGACCTACGGGGCCCGGCTCCACGGAAGGTTCTATCGGCCCATATGCATCTGCCGAACAACTTCCCGGCGGCACGGTGCGTAATGGCCAAGACTTCTGTTTGAGTCCGATTCAACAGAGCTCTGCAGACGGTTATACGAGAAGACCGGACGTGGTTTCCGGGTTGGATTAGGAGTCGTGATCCCCAAGATTAGAGCTTACCTTGTCTCTAGTAGGTTATATTTGGCATGTCTTGAGTTATTTCGATCTCGTAGTTAGCCCGCCCGATATTCCTCGGTAGGTCGGTTTGTTACAGACTATATAAACAGGGCCCCTACGGCGTTTAGAGGGACCCTTAGCAGATAGATTTTCGCATACTACTTGCCGAGACCTGCTGATCTCGTCGAGTTCCACCTTGTAATCCTCTTTGATATAAAGAAAGGCTAGACGTAGGGCTATTATCTCTCCCGAGAG
Organism: Raddia guianensis; assembly: GCA_036346415.1. Lineage (NCBI taxonomy): Eukaryota > Viridiplantae > Streptophyta > Magnoliopsida > Poales > Poaceae > Raddia > Raddia guianensis. The sequence goes on along the minus strand of CM070536.1, from coordinate 53,579,716 downwards.
GCCTGAACCAGGATAAAAACCCCCGTCTCCTATTTCGTTGCTGTTCGTGGTTGTTCGGCGTGTCTCCTATCTCCTCCTTGAAGAACCTTGGTTGACTTGGGTCAATATCCCAACTGTCGACAGCTGGCGCCGTCCGTGGGGACACGCAGATCGAGCATGTCGAACTCCGTCAGCGATACAGAGATGCTTCCTGAGGGTTACGACTCAGAAGGACAGGATGTCTCATCCCCGGTCAGTTCAAATCGATCTATTCGATCTCGAACACTTTCCGTATCTGGGACGGAGGTCTCTGCCTATATGGCAGAGATAGCCGCAGATCGCACTCCCGTCATTGACGATGACTACGGAACCGATGATCTTTACGACGGTTTAGATCTATCGGATTCCAAGGCTATGTCGGTAGACTCTACAATGGAACACAACGATGACACCGTCTAGCATACCTTCGCATGGCCCCGCAGCATTAACATGGCGATGTAGGAACCTCTCGAGGATCCCTTGCGGTGTGGCGGCTAGCGGGTCGGGCGGATTAACTTTGCTCGGCATCAAGGCGGCCTTCTGTTGGCTTTCGCGAGCAAGAAGTCATTATTTGCAACCTCGGCGATTCCATCAATCGGACCGTATGCGCGGTTCGCGATCGGTGCAACCGACCTCGTCGCGACCCACCCCGCGTGCCTTCGCCAAGTCTCCCGGCAGAAATCTCTCCTGTCCGGGTTAGTTCCCAGCGTAACGGACTCGATCGGGCGAGCAGCGGATGCCTCGGGTCCCGTAACCCTAGAGCGAGTCGGGAGCGACTTCGCGCCATAACCGGTGATTAGATCCACCAACCAGGCCGACCTCGCCCGCATAGGCGTCTTGTGCTTCTAACCTAGAGCGATTGGTGAAGGCCTAAAGTCTCTAGGAGAAGTCAACAACTCCTCCAGCGAAGACACCAAACTGCGGAATGGTTCGGACAGCTCCGTCGATCGCGTGACCCTCGTCACCATCGAAGATCATCGTCCATGAAGCGAGCTACCGTGGTCGCCGTCGCTCGCCCGAGTCCTCGTAGTCATCGCGACCCGTGGGGCACGCGCGCGTGATGATCACGGAAGGTCCCTCGTGAGGAGCGCGTCGTCGCGACCACGAGGAAGGAGCGTGGTGGATTGTCTCGGAGAGTTTCTCCAGTGAATCATCCTGTTCAGCGAGAGTTCCTCCGCATAACAGGACCAACGTCTTCTCAAGACTAGGTTACGCGGGGAAGGTGGCGGTCATATGCTTTGGGCTGCGGGGCTTTCTCGACGAGCTTGGGCTGTCGGTGGCCCTCAAAGTTCAAGCCCGGTCACATGGAGATACAATGGGACTTAGAACCGGAGGAATTCCTTTCCATCTCGCTTCTGCCATCATGGCGGCCGGGGTGACGAGCTTGTTATGGCTAACTACCTCCCGATCGTCCTTGAGGGCGCTTGCTTCGGACGTGGTCATGTTCAATCGCGAGGAGGGTTCCATCACTCATGAAACCAGCTTTGTGGCGCTCGATCGCTAATTTCCAGAGTCATTACGTGCGTCTGGGCAAGGAGGATGATCTGCACCGGATGATCCGGATGAGCAGGGAGACCCTCCGCAACCGTGAAGCGTTTCACTAAGATCCGCAACACGATCCCGAACATCTCGGATGAATCTGTTGTCCGCGCCTTCAAAAGCGGAGTCCGCGATGAGCGCTCACCCAGATCTCGAGATCAATGAGACTTGGACCGCCAACGACTGTTCAAAGCGGTGATCGCTATGCTAACGCAGCGAGGCCTTCGAGACAAGAAGGCGTTTGACAAGGGCGAGCTGCCCGCCCAACCCGTGTGTGGATGAGAAGAAGAAGAGCAGCGGCAACCACGGTGACAAGAAGTCCCGAAGAAGAAGAATAATGGTGATCACGAACAATACCGTCGCGGTATGGATCGCGCACCTCCTCCCAAGGATGGGCAGAAGAAGCCCAACAATAACTACAAGGGCAAAAAGCCTGCTCAGGGAGGCGGACAAGGCAAGAAAGGTCCAAGCGACCGATTTTGCAAGTTCCACCAACACTACGGGCATGACATACGCCATTGCAGAACTTGGGCATAAAGCTCGAAGATTTCTACAACGGCAAGGGCCCAATGCCCACCCTGCCCGAACAAGGTGATGCCGGTAAGGCCAAGCGCCAAACCGACGATGGTGATCGGGAAGATGATGATGAGTATCAAGAACCCGTGAACCATATCGCCGTCATCTTCGGCGGCTCCTCGACTTACACCTCTCAACGCAGCCTCAAGGAAGCCGCCGGGAGGTCCTAGCGTTGAAAAGGCAAAACCTCGGCTGAGTCGATGAAGTGGACCGAGGTCCCCATCTCTTTCTCTCGGAGGATTGCCCCACTGGATGACCAAGCCTCGGCGGCTCCCTCGGTGGTCGCCCGGACCATCGAGAACGCAAGAGTTGGCCGTGTACTCAGAGGCGGCGGGGCGCTTTGGACTTGCTTTCGCTAAGGTCTTGGGCGAGATGCAAATTCCTCGTTCTAAGTGAAGGAAGTCGCAATGCCCTTCTACGGGATTGTTCCGGAGAAGCCGTCAAGCCGTTAGGGCGAGTTGTCTGCCGATTACCTTCGCAACCCAAGCAACTTCCGGACGAGTTGATCACTTTCGGCGTGGTCGATTTCCCATCCGCGTACAAGCGATTTTGGGCGAGCCATCTCTTGGTAAGTTTATGGCGTGTCCCACCACGCTACCATTGCGTGAAGATACCGGGTCCTAACGGTGTGATCACGGTCAAGGGCAACTTCAAAGCTGCTCGGATTGCGACGAGCGATCCCTATACTGGTCGACCAGCTTCCGCCGCTGATCACGAAGTTCCGCAGACCAAGTCTGCACGCCCTAGGGTCTTCCTTCAGCCAGGGGGAGAAACCAAGGAAGTTCCGCTGTCCCTTGATGATGCTTCCAAGACAGTTCACTTGGGGGCCAATCTGGACCCCAAATAGGAAAGCGAGCTCATTGCCTTCCACCGAGCCAATGCAGATGTGTTTGCCTGGGAGCCATCTGACATGCCCAGAGTCCCAAGGGAGGTCATCGAGCACAAACTGGCTGTCCGGCCAGACAAAAAGCCTGTTCGCCAGAAGCTTTGTCGCTCAATTCAAGCAGGATCATCAAAGATCGACAGCAAGCGCTTTCTTAGGGTTCATCCGCGAGGTTGATCACACCGAGTGGTTAGCCAACCTGTCATTGTAAAGAAGAAAGGCGGCAAGTGGAGGATGTGTGTCGATCACACAGATCTGAGCGCCGCTTGTCCTAGGACAACTTCCACCCTCGTATTGACCAAATTGGTCGATCGATCATGGACGCCAGCTCTTGAGTTTTTAGATGCTTACTCCGTTATCACCAAATAAGCATCTCCCAGGATGAAGAAAGACTGCCTTCATCACCCCTTCGCACTTTCGCTATACGACCATGTCTTTCGGTCTGCGCAATCTTTGGTGCCACGTTCAGCTTAATGGAGAAGACCTTCCTGAGCAATGTGAAAAACACGGAGGTCTATGTCGATGACATAGTTGTAAAAGAGCGATATGCTCCAGATCATGTAAAAGACTGGCGAGACCTTTCGTAATCTCACGGGCATCGAATAAAATTAAATCCAGAGAAGTGTACCTTTGGTGTTCGATCCGGAATGTTGCTCGGTTATGTTATTGGTTCGCAAGGTATTTACGCCAACCACTGAAAAAATCGAGGCCATTGATAATATCGCGGCTCAACTTCAGTAAAGGAAGTACAGAGCCTCATCATGGATGGCTGCTCTAAGCAGGTTTATTTCCGTCAAAATGACGCGGCTGCCCTTCTTTAAGGCCTGCGCAAGCACAATGGTTTCGAGTGGGCGGAAGAAGCGATAGATCCTTCCGGGATCTGAGCGATACTGTCCAATCCTCCCGTCGACTACCCAGCGGCATGGCGGCAGCTCTGTTGTACCTAGGTTGCGCGCCACAAGCGGTGGCCTTGATCTTGGCGGTCGAAAGGGAAGGCATCTGGCGACCAATCTACTATGTGGCGACTTACTTCACGGATCAAAGGAGCGTTACCACGAGGTCCGAAGCTACTCTCGCCTTGCTCATGTCCTCCAGAAAGCTTCGCCACTACTTCCAGGCGCATCAAATACTGGTCTCGACCACGTTCCCTCTGGGAGAAATCCTACGGAACAAGAAATCTAGCGGACGTATAGCTAAGTGGGCAATGGAACTAGCAGAGTTTATCATTATTTGCGCCCGAACTGCTATAAAGTCACGAGTCCTAACTGACTTTGTCGCTGAATGGACTTGCCGCCCAAATCGAGAAGCTCCCGAGCAACCTGATGAGCCCCCTTGGACCATGTTTTTCGATGGCTCGTGCACTGGAAACTCGGGGGCTGGTTTTGTTCTCATCTCCCCTCAAGGAGAGCAACTCGATATTCTATCCAACTACACTTTGCGGCGACTAACAACGCTGCGGTCTGAGGCCCTCCTCGCGGGACTAAGAGCGTGCAAGTCGCTTGGTGTCCAGCGGCTAGCGTGAAGGAGATTCACAACTGGTCATCAATCGAGTTAACAAGGAGTATCGGTCTGCGATGACTCAATGGCGTGATACTGGCTGAAGTGAGGAAGTTGGGCGGCATTTTCGATTTTTGAAGTGCTCTTCGTGCCGGAAGGACAACTTCTGGCCGACCAGCTATCAAGTATGGATCCTCACGAGAATCTGCTCGGCGGTGCTCGTTGAGCACCTTCACAAGCCCTCAATCACGTCTCCGGACGAAACAAGCGAAGATAGGTGGTGTTGTCTCCGTTATCTAGCAGTCGCTGGATGGACAACGCCATTTGTCCGGTACCTTGCAGATGGGACCACTTGACGACGGCCGAAGCGTTCCCGACTTACAAGGCGTCTTTGCTCCATACAAGCTCGTGGGCGGCATCCTTTACCGTCAAGGTGCTCACGGGAGTTCTCTCCAAGTGCATCTCGCAATGAGGGTGTGTTCCTTCTTAGGGCATACACGAGGGTGCTCAGGCAACCACGCCTCCTTCGAACTACGGTGGCAGCTGCGTTTGCGTGGGCTATTATTGGCCCACGTTATAAGATGCACAGAACATCGTGACTAAGTGCAAGGCTTGCCAATTTCACGCCCAGAAGACACACAAGCCCGCCCAAGAGCTCCAAACAATCCCCCCATCTTGGCCTTTTTCCACATGGGGTGCGGATCTGCTAGGCCCATTCCTAAGGGGTACAAGGGCTATACACACTTTCGTTGCCATAGACACTTTTACAAAGTGGATTGAGGCAGAGCCTGTGTCGTCTCTTCACGCCAAAACGGCTGTTCGCTTTTTCAAAAGCAACGTGGTCACGCGCTTTGGGATTCCCCATAAGCTGATCATGGATAACGGTACCCGGTTCGAGCGAGCTATTCGAGAATCTGCGAGCAATTTGGGCACCAAGGTCTGTTCGTCTCGTGGCACATCCACGAGCAATGGAGCAATGATCGGCGAGCTAACAGACAGATAGTCCGGGGTATTAAGCGGCGGTATTTGCTGCTCTCGGCCAAATCACAACAAGGCACTGGGTTGGCGAAGTTCCTTCCGTCCTCAGGGCGATTCGCTTTTCTGACGGCCACCGGGCGGCCAGAAACTCCTTTCCAATTGGTCTACGGTGCGAAGCCATTACGCCGCGAAAAATAGTACTCGGTTCGCCTCGCCGCGAGCTCGATCAACTTAGTTGACGGCGAGCAAGCGCCTCCTCGATCTCGATCTCCTCGAAGCACACGCGACCAAGGCACAAGTCGAGAATGGCGCGCTACCAGCAAGATCTTCGCCCGACGCAGCGCCGTCCCGATTCGACCAAGGGCTTTGAAGGCGGGCGACCTCGTTACTGCCCGTGTCGAGAACTTGTCCAATGCCAACAAGTTAACTCCACGCTGGGAGGGCCCATTCACGGTCGTTTCTTACGCTTTCGCCGAAATTGTTACGCTGGCTATGGAGGGCGGGAGAGAGTTGACCAGCACTTGGAGCATCGACCCGGCTTAAGTAAGTTCTTTGTGTAGGTCTTCTTTGTTTGTAGCCTCTGCGCTTTTTGTTAAACCTCGCGCCTTGGTTCGTCCAAGTCCTCGGGCACCATGTAAAGTTCAGTCAATTCTCGGTGAATCCTAGCGGCCTCTGCGCCCTTTTCCTTGCTTGTCTTCTCGGACTACTTTCTTACGGTAACACTTGATGGCTGCCGACCTCGCGAACTCTTGGCTCCGCACCTTCGGGAACTTTCCACCCGTATCTGGTTTCATTAAATTCCTAAACTTCGGGGTTGCGTAACAAGGCCTTTCCGCCTTGCGGCTAAATGCACTCTCGTAAGCCCTCATGGCGGAGGAACTTCTTGCTTTCGGCGCGACCATTAGCAAAGCTTTGCTCTAAATAAGCCCCCTCGGCGGAGGCACTTTCCTTGTTCGGTTACTCTCGGAATTGCCTAATTTATGTTAACAAGCGAGACTATGGAACAAATCGGGCAAAATACGGGTGTCGCTCTATCTCTCTACGCGTGCTCGAGTTCGCAAACTTAGGTGCTCGAGCATCGTCCGTACCGGAGGCTAGGGTGTCGCTCTCTCTCTTGTGCACCTGTTCAGGGTTATAAACTCAGGTTTCGGAGAGATGCACAACGGGGGCTGGGAGTTAGGCAAAGCGCTCTACCGGTTTTCTTAAACTTCTTAGCGCTGTTCGCTTTTCTCTTAGTTTCTGTTCGTTCTTGTCTTTTTGCTGCTCTTTCTTTGCAGGGAAAAGGGTAAGTCTTTATTAACAAAATTTGCAGGTACAAAAGTCCCTCTCGGGTTACAGCCCTACAGCTATCTAGAAGCGAGTTGCTCCTTGAGCTCCTCGATCACTTCCTTGGCGCAGAGACTTCCCTTGGGCTTTGAAGCCCTCTCGGCCTCGGCTCGGAGGCGATCGGCTTCCTCCTTGCTGCTCTGGCTGCTCCGTCGCCTTCACGGAGAGCCTCGACCTCTTCGGTCTTGGCCCTTGGTGGTCGGTGAAAGCCTCGCTCAGCCAACTCGGCCTTTCAGCCAGTCTTGAGCTGCTCGTCCAGCTCCTTGACCTTCTTCTCCATGTGATCGCCCTCACCGCCATCCGCGCATCTCCTCGATCTCTCCTGTGAAGCCCACGAGGTTAGAGATTTTGCTTGAGACCGCGAATCTGCTCTTCCTTGGCGAATTTGGGCCTTGAGTCTCTTGGCTTCCGCTTCGCATCTTTGGTCCCGCCGTTGGGAAGCGTCGACAAGCTGCTCTTGAGCCACCGTGCGGCCGGCTTCTCCTCAGCGTGCTTCGCCTTAATGGCTTCTTGTGGCTCATCGGCTGTCCTAGGAGAGACTCGCGAGAGCGCCTCTCTTGACGGTCGGACTTTGAGCCTCTTCACGCCGCCTTGAGCGAGCTTGACTTTGGGTTGGTGCAGAGGGCCCGCCTCGGACTCCCTCGTCCGGGAGGTGCTCCGGGAGGGCGCCCGGTCTGGCGCTCCGCTCGATGGTGACGCCGTCCTCGAGCTCCTCCATGGTGTCCTTTAAGACACGAGAGAAAAGACTAGTTAGCCGCTTTGGCGTAAAAGGCTGCCGCCCAGGCTAGGCGTGGTCTTGGTGTTTACCTTCCCAAGTCGTTGCTTGATCCAGCGGCGCCGCCTGCGATCCTCGAGCCATCGTCCACGACGCCCTGCGCTGTCGCGGGATGAGACAGGTGCGTTGTTCCGTCGCCGTCTTGTCCGCTCCTTCTTCTCCTGGGCGCATGTCTGCTCGGGAAGCGGGCGGCCTTTCGTCCCAGCTTCTTCTCCTCTTCCTCTTTCTCTTCCCGAAACGTCTTGGCGAGGCGAAGCTTTCTCCGCCGGGTGGCGCCGTTGCTTCAGAGCGGGGCGACTTGCTCGACGCTGCTGGAACTTCTTCTTGCTCCTGGCGGTGGGGTTTCACCACTTCGCGGAGAATCCATCGCCTCGGGGTGAGCTGCCCTGCGGCGAAGTGCTGGCGAGACCCATGCTCGGTCCCACCGCAAGCGACTTCCGGGCGACGTCTTAGCTCCGCTCACCGCGCGCTGCTTTCGCCGCTTCTTCCGCCTCCGGCCGCTCCACCGCGCTTTTAGGCGCGTCGCTTTCAGCGGGCTGGCAGCGAGCTCCATGCCGTAACTTGTCCTTGAGGCTTGCCGGCCTCACCGCCCGCGATCGCCCGTCGCGGATGCTCGGGCAGCGATGACCGCTCAGCGCCTCCTCGGCGTCGTCGTGGCGATCTCCTCTTGAGCAAGCTGGCGAAAAGAGATGATCGTTAAGTCCAGCGGTCGAGAGGGTTGGAAGGTCAAAAGATCGATTCCTACATACACCGGAAGGCTTGATCACGATCTTCTTGGCAGAATTTTCCGCCTCTTCCTCGGGGCTCCTTGGCTTCTTCGCTTTGCCCCTTAGGTGTCCTCGGCGATCTTTCGGCTCCTAGTAAGCTGAGCACTCCTCTCAGCGCAGCGCAAGAAAGTTTCTCCTTGCGCGTGACCTCCTCTTCGAGCCTCCTACGCTGGCGACTGACTGCAGCCCATCCATGCGGCGGGGTGAGCTTGCGTGTAACGCCCTAAGCGAGGGCCATGGTCTTTACCTCTTCGTCGCTCTGCTTTCGGCGAGGAGGAGGGCTTAGTCTCTTCCTTTGGGCTGACCAGCGCTGCTTGATGCATTCGATTGCGCTCCGTCGCCCAGTGGTCTCTTCGGCGGTGGCGGCCGCCGTGTCATGATGAGCTCGCGTCGGCTCGGCCGCCACCTTGCAGGCTTAGTGGCTATCTTAGCCTTGCCCTTCTTCGCCTTCTCCTTCTCGGACCGGAGAGCTCCTCTCGATCCCTCCGGGGATCGGTGGTCCTCTGCAGCGTTTTGGGAAGCGAGCGTTAGCATTTAAACAACATTGCAAGTCTAGCAACACGGTGGGTATAGCGATTTACCTGCGCCTATGCGGACAAACACGTTCGCGGGCGGTGTATGCCACCTCGCGGTGACCTCCCGTCCTTCTTCGCCGCCTTCGGCATGGCGTCGACCCTTCGGTCACCCGTGCGTCGGTTGGCTTCTCTGTCGGCGAGTGAATTGTTAGTCCTCCGTTGGGAGGAAATAATCGATGTAAGGTTGAGTCTTAAAGGCACTTACCCGTGCTCTCCACAGAAATGTCTTCCCATCCTCTATCTTGCGAAGGATAGGGCCTCCTCCTTGACGGACAAATCACATTATTTGTGAAGTCTCGTATGATCTCCACGCCCGTGAGCCGAGGCTCACGAGGAAGCGATCTTCCTGTTAGGTACCAATCCTCGTGAACATCTCCGGCCGAGGCATTGGGGATTCCTTTGCAGCGCCTTCCGGTGAAGAGCGAGTTCTTGTCGCCGCTCCGCTTCTTTGTAGAACCACCTCACCCACCACGCTCATCCAGTCGGCGGCGGTGGCGAGGTATATGGCGCGTCGGCGGTGGCGGGAGCTTGAGTAGTAACACCCGGCCCGAAGCGGCGGAGCTGCTCCTGCGTCAGCTTATAATAGTGGAGGAACAGCCCAGCCGGTAGATCGATGCCCGAATAGCCCTCGCGCAGGTGTGCGAAATACAGCCATCTGGAGGATGGAGTTCGGATTGAGGTTAGCCACCTACAATCGCGATGTTCAAGAAGGCCTCGGCAAGTGCGCTCTCGGAGACCTCAACCCGAATAGTCGCGAAGCTGTTGAAGGCGATGAACTCTCCCTCGGCGGCTCGGGAGTATCCTCTCTCCAGGCGACCTCCAGCTACGGTGTCTCGTGGCCCTCCTCCTCCCGGACCTTGAGTCCTCCTTGGTCGAGGTGGTGCGATGAATTGGCCATGGCGGTTCACGAAGTGACGACGAGGTTGGAGTGTGGAGTTCGGCTCTTTGATCTTTGGGCGAGTTGGAGTCGAGGGCTTGGAGAGGAAAGGCGTGAGAAGCGAAGTGGTGGCCCACGGGTGGCTTAGGTGCTTTATAGTCCCGTATAAGCAGCTACTGCAGCGGTTTAGTCCCGAGCGGCTAGTTTTTTACATAGCGGCTAGGTAAAGCGGTGCGTCTGCTTTTCAACTTGGCGGCGATAGGAGATTACCGTTGGAGTCTGCCAATGGCTAGTTTTTCGGTGTCATGTGAAGGTGAGTGCTCTGCTTTCGGATAGATGTTATTCCTGTTGGCCTTAGCGGTGCTCGGCATTTGGCGAGTTTGTTCGGTCCAGAGCATGTCTTGTTGGTTGAACCTTAACTGTTGTTCGATTCGATCGTTACGTCTCTCACTAGCAGCAAAATTTCCCTCTTGAGACTTGGAGTCTCAAGAGGAAGACCAGCTCTAGTGAGTCCTTCCACTTGAGTCTCGGGGCTGGTGTCGGAGGATAAAATCACGGCCCATTGGCATGGTCCACTCACTGACGGCCATCAGATAACCTACAGGGCCCGGCTCACTGGAAGGTTCTATCTGCCCATATGCATCTGCCGAACAGACTTCTGGTGGCACGGTGCGTAATAATAGAAGACTTCTGTTTGAGTCCGACTCGAGCGAGCTCACCTGCGACTCGAGGAGACTCGGACGTGGTTTCGGATTGGATTAGAGTCGTGATCCCCAAGATTAGGAGCTTACCTTATCTACAGTAGGTTATATTTGGCATGTCTTGAGTTCGATTCTGATCCGTAGTTAGCGCCCGATATTCTCGGTAGGTCGGTTTGTTATTGTACTATATAAAAGCCCGTAGTAGCCCGCCGTACTCAGCGGCGTTGTTGGTAGCGGAACTCCAGCACCACAGTGCGACGGCGTCGCGGGTGGGAGACACCGGGGCGACACCAGCGCAGCCCCTCGGTAGGAGCGAGGTCGAAGAAGAGTCCACGGCGAGGTCTTGGTGCCTTCCGCTTCTCGTGCGCGAGCATCTTACGGTGTTGTGAATACCTTGTTTTGGCGTCGTGGAGGACTTTCTTTGTGTAGTAGATGGGTATGGCGAACACCTTCTCTTTCGCCACCGCACCATGGCTGACCACTGAGGGTTTGCGCGACATAAAGGATCAGCGGCTCGCCGGTGCAGGCGACCAGCGTGGGGAAGTGAGGTACTTCTTGACCCGTCGAGCGCCTCCTGCGCCTCCATGATCCTCGGTGGTTGGTCTTCTTGAGAACTGAGTAGAGAGACTTTTGTCCCCAGCGAGCTATCATGACCCGAAGAGTGGAGCCCAGTACAAGCCTTGCATGCGAAGTCGCGTCGGGGCTTCATGTTCTCGTCGCCGTGATCTTGTCGGGATTCGCCTCAATCCCCAGGAAGCGAGGCCAGCTTGCCCGGCCAGACGGCGAACACACTTCTCGGAGGTTGAGCTTGATGCGGTACTTTCTCGGGTTGGCGAAGGTTTCCTCAGTCGCCGATCAACTCCTCCTTCTTGGACTTCACCACGGTCGTCGGCGTACACCTCCAAGTTCCGCCCTATTTGGGCGGTGAAGCGATGCATGGCCCTCACGGTAGGTTGGGCTGCATTCTTCAATCAAGCGCCATCCTCGTGTAGCGATGGCGCCATAGGCGTCACAGCTATCTTGTCTTCATCTTCTTGACACTGTACGGGTGGTACCGGTCTGCATCCGAGCCTGGTGCTCGCACCCTGCCGGTGGTCGGCGATGAGATCGATCGCGAAGGCGTAGTGCAGATCGCCGGCATGCCTGTTGAGGTCGGTGAAGTCGGCGCATCCTCACCGCCGGTTGGATTTCTTTACGAGGCGGGGTTCGCGAGCCACACTGGATGGGCGGCGCTCGAGCGACCCCGCCCATAAGCTGGTCCACCTCTGGCGGATAACGGCTGGCGCTCCAGCGCTTCCAGACCTACGCATAACGGTGCGGCGAGAGCGTTACTTATATCAATCACTCGCAGGGGACCCGGTCATGTCGGACGGTTGCCAAGCAAACACGTCTGCGTTAGGCGGAGGAAGAAACAGCGCGCCTTCCTATTTGGCGGCGAAGGCGCCCGCGAGCGGTCTTCGCGGGTCGGCTTCGCTTCGGGAATCGCCTTGACCCAGCAGACGAGCCGTGGGAAGCACGATCTTTGCGGAAGAGTTCTCGAGTGAAGCCCGACCCCGGCGCCAGCGCCCCATAAGCGAGCATCACTTGCGCGGCCGGCGTCTCAGGCGGTCCACTTTCACGATGATGGGACCAGTGGCCCGGAATCTTCACCACCATATGCGCATAGTGGCGAGCCGCCATGAACAGTCGGGCCGGCCCGACCCGATATGGCGTTATGCGGGAGGTCGAACCGGCCGCCGAACTCGAGCATCTCCGTCTGCGGAAGTTAGCGAGCCTCCGAATGTCACGGAGGATGGCGCGGAAGACGGACTCGGCCCGGCGCGTCTCCGAAAGAATGGGCGGTCGAAGCTCTATTCTTGGATCTGGAGCACCTTGGCTACTCGAGGCGGATAGGAGGTTAGAGGCTTCCTCCGTCCACGACACCCCCCAACTTGACATTCGGACTGTGGGTGCAACCACGATCGGGAGATGTCGGAACCCAGTCTTGGTGGGTGATCGGCTTTGGCCCGAATGTGATCGGTTGCTCCGACCACACGGTACCTTGGCGACCCGCCCGAACGCGGCGGCGCACACCTCGCCTCGCCGCTTAAAAATAGCGTGGGGCGGTTGATAGCCAATCCGCGTGGATAACGGCGACCGTGCTCCGCTGCTGAAAACCGCGAAGCGCTTCCTTGCCCTGCCATTGCCGGACGCTTCTTCTGCTTCGTGGGCCAGCTTCCGCGGTTCTTTGACGACGGCAATCGGCCATGTATTAGGAATTGTTGCGGTGAATGGGACGATAAGTCCCTCCGTTCCACTCCGCAGGGACGGCGGTCTCGCCCTCGTCGCGCCGCGAGGGCGCGTGTACCAGATCGCGCCATAGCCGCCCTGCGGGCTCTGCGGCGCCCGCCGCGACCTCTCTTTCTTCGCCCTCGCGCTCACCGCCGCGGCGGCGCTGTCGTCGTCGTCGTCGCTTCGGCGGTCGAGGACTGTCGGTCTCGGCCGCCTTGCGCTTCTTCTTGTCCTTATCGCCAGGATTTTTGAAGTCCGGCCTCGCGCTGCTACCCTGCCCTGCGTGGGGCGGAAGCTTGACCTCACTGAAGAGCGCGCAATGAGCGAGGTGAAAAGTTCTTCCGTTGTCTTGATCTTGCGGGTGACCATCTTCTCCACGACCACAGGGTCTCGGCGCCTCTCACGAAGGCCGTGACAACGGCGTCGATGGAGATGTGGGGAATGGTATTGCGAACTGGTAGGCGGGATGTAATGTAGCGGCGCTCCCCTTCTGCTCCCACATTGTGGAGATGCGTCTTCGACTCGGGCTGCTCGAGCGTGCCTGGAAGTTGGTGATGAAGAGCTCGGAAGCTCCTTCCGACCGACTCGGGGGTAGGTTCATGAGCCTCGGTCGGTGAGGGCTGCGGGGAAGTAGTTCGCGAACCTTCCCGACCCTCGATCGGTGTATCACCATAGTGTAGATCTGCAAAAACTTCGTCGAGTTGGTGGAACCATCGTACTTCTCGATGGCGGCAGGCGGAACCTCTCCGGCCAGCCGCGGTAGCGGCTCCAGCCGAAAGCGCGGTGGCCGACCCAGAGTCTCTGCTCTGAATCGCCTCCGTCCGCCGTCCGGACGGCGCCGAAGATCGCCACCTTCTTTAGCGGATCTGCGTCGCAGGAACCCTCAGGTGGCGGCAGCGTATTGTCGCTTTTCGGCTCGTCCATACAGGAGCTTGTCGCCTGGTCTTCTCGTGTCGCGGATGGCGATCCTCGAAGTGGGACGGAGATCCCGCCCCCTGTGCCTGCCGGCGAACCCCGTAGGAGTTGCACAGCTCTGTCGTCCACAGCCCCTTCCTGCGCCCGAGAAGATCCGTGGGAGGATGCGGAGAAACAAGCGGGAGGCGGAAGCGGTTGCGCCCGACTTACTACCGCCTTGGCGGCATCCACATAGCGGGCCAAACGGCCAACCGCAGCGCCGTGGAAGTTACGGAACGGCGGAGTTGTCAGCGAGGCCACAGTAGCATGGAGGTTTTGTCTTTGAGTGCACTCACCAGGCGAGCGCCCTAGCCAAGCTGGGGTGTTGCCGGCTGATCCCCGCCATTGCGCGGCCGGCGCCACGGCGCGGCTCTGCGGCGCTTCTGGTCCATCACGGTGTTGATCCGCCATTGCCGCTGAAGAGGTCGAAGAACTTCGAACCGATGCTAAGCGCTCCCCTTCGCGGCGCCAGCAGCGGCGTGCTCTCGCTCAACCCTGCAGATCACACCTGTCAGATTTCTATCCTTGGCCAATCAGCGAGCTCGATTCGATTTGGCGTGGAGCGACGAGAGCAACACAGGGTTTACGAGTTCGGACCCCTCGCAAGATGTGATCCTACTCTGTGAGCCTTAGCTCTTTTTCGTGTTGTGGTTGTGTGGAATGCGATTACAAATGTTTGAACCCCCTCACTCCTCTCTCCTCCTTTTATACAAGCCTTGGGTAGCGAGAAGGCGGGGTGGCGTCTGATGCGCTTAGTACTGCGATAAAGGCGTGTGGGGCGGGGCGGGAGAAGCGAAACCGTCTTTGCTCTTGCGCCTGGCTGCGGCCAGCGTCGCCTCGCATAAGTAACCGACCAGCGAGAACCGCGGTGAGGCTGCCGAAGTGAAATTCTGCCCGCCAGCGGGAGCCCGGCTTGAAGATGGTAAACTCTCGCTCTGCCGGTCAATTCGGCTGCGCCCGATGAGTCCTTTGTGGCGGTAATCATCTCTTCGTCTGTCTATCATGGCGTGAGTGTCGCATTGAATCGCTTCGTCGCCCCGCGTGAGGAGCCTTACTTGAAAGACTTCTTCGGGGCGCTCCACCGCGTGGGCCCGCAGCCGGTGGGGGGGCCTAGAAGCTTCGCCTGCTCTCCTAACCTTCGTTAGGACTCTTGTGAAATTTATTCTGAGCAGTATCAAGTTATGTACTGAGTTAGTGGTGTGTCGTTATGGGTCAAGTGCGTAATTACATCATATGGATAAAGTCACCTGTTTTTACGTGTCGAGTTAATAACAATCTTGAAAAATTATGGTTGTTGGATGATGGATAAAGGGAATGAGCGGATGTGATTTATAGTTGGATTTAGGGTATTGTTCAATTATAGAGTAATTTATTTATATTTATATTTATATTTATATTTATATTTATATTTATATTTATATTTAGATTTAGATTTAGATTTAGATTGGTGTTATCAACTCCAAACAAAATTTGCTGAACAAAAGATCTCTTGCCTAGTCCAAAGTTGTTCGGGCAGTTGGAAAGTTAGCACGGCGAGACATCAGGGACGGCATCCACCAAAACCGAGTGAAAGCAACGGGAAAAACAATTCCTTGATGCTGACCTTAATGCAATGATCTCCCATCCTTCCCTTTCAGCTGGGCCCCTGAGCCATCAATTCAACCGAGGAGCCACCCACCAGCTACCACTCCGGCCAAACGTACACAAGCGCGGCAGCGCCAACCGACCCTTCCTCGGCGGCTCTCCCCATCTGCCTCTCTACTGCTCCCGCTCCGTTCCCCACTGACGTATGCACACCACCACGGCTCGGCGCTTTCATTGCTCCCACACGCGCACTACCTGTGCCTGCCGCTTAGCAAGCCCGGGCTCGTATGCGTGACACGTGTGGTTGGCTTCTCTCCACTAGTTAATCTGCTCGCGCACGCCAAGAAGGGCCGCACGCGCGTGCGTGAGCCATGTCGCTGCGCCGGCTCTGCGTCCTGCCCATGGACGCCGACGAGATCGCAGCTCCTGAAGAGCCGCGCCGCAGAATGGGTGGCGAGGGCATGTGGTCCTACGCCCGCGGCAGGTCGGCCGCGTGCTGTTACGCCTGCGCTGCGGCATGTGCGGCGCGGGCCGGTGCCACAACTCGTCGGCGATGAGTTACGAGGACATTGCCGGCGTGGACGAGGTCGGTGCCACGAAGCTCGGCGGAGTCGGCGGCGGCGAGGATATTCAGCTACTCTGAGCTGTATATTGGGACCAACGGGTTCAGCGACACGGAGATCCTTGGGAGCGGAGGGTTCGGCCGCGTGTACCGCGCCATCCTGCCGAGCGACGGCACCACGGTGGCGGTGAAGTGCGTCGCCAGCCGCGGCGAACGGTTCGAGCAGTCGTTCCAGGCGGAGCTCGCGGCGATGGCGCGGCTGCGGCACCGCAACCTCGTGCGGCTCCGCGGGTGGTGCGTGCAGGACGAGGAGCTGCTGCTCGTGTACGACTACATGCCCAACCGCAGCCTCGACCGCCTCCTATTCGCACCGGCTTCCTCTTCGTCGGCACTGAGCTGGGACCGGCGGCGGCGCATAATCGCCGGGCTTGCAGCTGCTCTGTTTACCTGCACGAGCAGCTGGACACGCAGATCATCCACCGGGATGTGAAGACCAGCAACGTCATGCTGGACTCCGAGTACAACGCCCGCCTCGGGGACTTCGGCCTTGCTCGGTGGCTGGAGCACGCCGTTTGCGGCGAGACGTGCAGCAGCTCGTTGTGGCTCCATCCCGCATCCTGTGCGGTCTTCGTCGTTCGCATCGGCCTATCAGCAATTCCGGCTCATGGACACGAGCCGGATCGGCGGGACCATCGGCTATCTCCCACCGGAGAGCTTGCAGCGACGGGGCATGGCCACAGCCAAGTCCGACGTGTTCAGCTTCGAATTGTGCTCTTGGTGGCCACCGGGCGCCGAGCTGTCGACTTGGCGTACCCTGATGACCAAATCTTCATGCTAGATTGGGTGCGGCAACTCTCCGACGAGGGCAAGCTTCTCAACGCCGGCGACCGGAAGCTGCCGGACGGCAGCTACTCGCTGTTCGACATGTCCTGGTTAGTTCATCTCGGCCTCCTGTGCTCGCTGCATGACCAGCGGGCTCGTCCTACGATGAAGTGGGTTGTGGAGAACCTGTCCGGCAGCTTCTCAGGCGATCTCCGCCACTTCCGTCGTTCTTGTCTCCCCAAAGTACATATCTCTAACATCATCCTCCGATTCCGGCACCACAACCATCTCTACGGACATCACAATCACCATCTCCGCATCGAAACCCTCTACGCCACAGCGGCTGGAACAACCGTTTACCTCACAGCAGATGACGGGAAATCCGGATCTGATAATAGCGGCTGCAGCCAGCGGCCGTCGCGATCAGTGGCAATACCTTGTGGATACTCCACGTGAGATATCCTACAACAAGATCGTCGCGATTACTAACAATTTTTCCGAGTCGCAGATGGTGGCGGAGCTCGATTTTGGTACAGGGTACGAAGGTTTCCTGAACAACGGCCACGGCCAAGTCCACGTCCTCGTGAAGCGGCTCGGAATGAAGACGTGCCCGGCTCTGCGCACCCGCTTCGCCAAGCTCTGCAACCTGGCGAAGCTTCGCCCTGGAACCTTGTGCAGCTGCGGGTGGTGCACGGAGCACGGCGAGATGCTCGTCGTCTATGACTACTCTCCGGGAGCCTCCTAAGCCACAACCTCTTCCGGCATGGTGACGCTGTCCTTTCATGGCGGCATCGGTACAGCATCGTCAAGGCGCTCGCCTCCGCTGTGCTGTACCTGCACGAGAGTGGGACGAGCAGGTCATCCATCGCAACATCACGTCGTCCGCAGTGTTACTGGACCCTGACCAGAACCCGCGGCTCGGGCTTCGCCCTGGCCGAGTTTCTGTCAAGAAACGAAACCACCACCATGTCGTTGTGCCCACCAGCTCGGCGCGGGGCATCTTCGGCTACATGTCACCAGAGTACATGGAGACTGGTGAGGCCACCACAATGGCTGACGTCTATAGCTTCGGTGTGGTCGTTCTGGAGGTTGTGACAGGTACAATGGCCGTGGACGCCCGGTCTCCGGAGGTTCTTCTTGTGAGGAAGTTCAAGGTGTGCCAAGAGCAGGGCCGCCCAGTTGATGCTCTGGTGGACAGCCGACTGGACGGCCAGTACGATCGTCGCGAACTCATGCAGGTGACCAGGCTCGGCATTGCGTGCACCCAGTCCGACCATGCGGCACGGCCGAGCATGCGGGATATAATGAGCATTCTGGAAGGCAACGACGATTTGCTGCGTAAGTTCGACCAGAGGAAGGAAAGCATGGATGCGTGGGAGAGAAAGAACGCTGCAGCTCTGTCATTGGCAAGGAGATTCCAAGCGCTTGGCATACATTGAAAATTAAAGAAATCTGCATATTTTCGAACACAAATGGAGCAGGTTGATTTGTTGTTCGTCTTCCGACGCCTTTTTTTTTGAAATTGCCAAAACAATGTTGCAGACATAGTGTCTAAAGGATCTGTATAGCCACTTAGTTTACAATGTATGTACTCAGCCTTTCTTCTCTATTTTGTGTGACCGTATGCATTTGCTAATTCAATGTTGTGATTGCCCCTCAGTTGGCGAGTCTCTGAGAACCGAGGATATCACCTACAATGGCTTTGAAATGATTCTTCAGTGACAATGGGAATTGGTGCACAAAACTATTTTTAACAAAACCATCTAAGATTGGTCATCGGGAAACCACACTAGAATAGCAGATGATTGCCACTCGGATTACCCTAGTCTCTAGGAATCAAGAAGATCGCCTAAGCGCTTCATAAGGCCCTCCGGGCATAACTAGGATTGATGGGTCCAAACTTCTTTTCTACCGTCGAGCAGGCGTTCAATCCCCTTTGGAATGGGCTTGGTCGGTTCTTGAACAGGACATCCCTTGAAGCGATGCTCTGGGCATCGTCAAATTCTGAGCAGGAGTAAAATCTCTTCTCGATAGGCGGCCCGAATACCGTGGTAGCGACGGCTAGGTATATCGGTCCGATTTAGCAACCGAGGAGAGATGTCGCGTGGCGATGCTCGAGGCGGCGTTGGACTCTATTGGTCCAAATTGGTTGCTCAATTGGGGTGAGGAATTATATCTGATGTATTTTTATTTGCAATGTAATTTATTTATATTTTGACCTGTCACATTATGCTTATTTAGTCACTATTAACTAAACCACATTTAACATAATTAGCGGATGAACGACTATAGTTGATAACTAAAATCGATGAGAACATTCAATAACTTTAAATTACAACAAATATGTATTTTTTAGAAACCAAACCATATATTAATCAGACCGGCTCTAGGCATGGTCAGCGATTACAATCTTGAGTTTCTGGAATTTATCCAGCCATCTTGTTGGTCATTTACTGGCTCCCAATTTGACAAGATCATGTGCTAGCGTATTACATTCACGGTGGCACCCATTTTTACTTTGATTGATTTCCTTAACCTTCATTCGACAACATCATCAAATTATCTAGGTTTTGACACTATCAAGTGAGCAATGTCATTAGGGGATAAAAACTTGTTATCATGTATAACTTTATTTACGTAGAACCACCAAGTCCACAATAGAACGAGATATATAAATTTGATCTTTACCTTCTTTCTTCAGTTGCCTCAAGAACATAAGCGAGGAAGGCGGTTCTCAAAGTTGATCTATAACCTTCGGGCCCAAAGATCTCCACAGTCTTGATCGTTTTGCATTTTAAAAAAAAAGATGACCCATCATAATCCATTCTTTTACTCGAGGACTCGAGGCCATGAAATCTTCAATCTCCTTTGTTAAACAACAAATATGTATTAGGTAGGTAGCTATACATAAGTATCATACAATGTACACAAGTGCACATACACTTTTTATCGGGATCTTTTCGTGCATCGTTCCTCGGCGATTGGCAAGTATTTTCAAAGGCTCGGAATCTTATTAACAAAAGGTGGTGATACTCGCCCATCGGATTTATGCACTCATCGAAAAGGAAGCCGATGATTTGCTCTTGAATTGTTTTGACACGTCTGCGTGAGAGTTCGAGTTTTCCCAAACCTTTTTTCGCCAACTTTAGAGAATCTATCATTAAATAGGAATTAACTTATCAATCTTTGAAACTATAGAAAATGTCCAAGTAGCTAGCTAGGCATTATTAAGGTAGTAATTATATATTACTCACCCAAAACCGCATTTTTTCTTGTGTACTCGGTGGTGCCCCGATGAAGTTGTGCATCATCTCTATAGTATCCATAAATTGTTTCCATATGGTGATGCAAGACACGTGGTGTAGAGTTGAAATCGTGAAATAGATGCGTGGAAATTACATTAACTAACAAAATACTCGTAATATGATATGCATACATATTTAGCGAGGTTCAACTCGAAATGTGTCTTGAATGTTCCCACGGTTTTCTTGGAGCGTTGCGAAGGCACATTTGATTACAAGTTATATATAATTAAGTTTGTTTGATATGGAGAAAGCAGAACTAGTAAGATAATGAATGGAAGAGCAATGTCTGGGTTGAGCATGGCGATGAAGTCGTTGTACTTTTAACCGGTTCTCTTTTCAAGTCCATGATCGTGATCTTGCTATGATCTAACTCTATAATAAAGGGCTTAGTGAAAGCTGCTAATACATATATCAACGGTTTTACTAATTAGTTCTAATAATGTGTTAAGAAAAGGAATTAAAATAAGTGACACGAAAACACATACTTAAATTCGTGAGGTAGAAGTATATGCCTCTTGTGTCGTTATCCCATTAGCCCTACGTAAATGGTGTCCTCTATGTCTTTTGGGTACTTTCTAGCTATTTTATCGTTAATGACTATTGGGTCAAGAAAGCCAAATTTATGAATTCCTCCTTAGGCATCTTTTTATCTCCATTGTACATAACAAAAATTAGTTAGCCTCCATGTTAGTATAGTATACGGTAGACGCAGACGAAATTTAAAAACAATACACTTACGAGACCAACAACTCATCATGGAGGCGTGAGGCCCTTCCTGATATAGTTCATACAAAACCTCCCATTCAATCATGAAGTCAAAGTCCTCACGGTAGAAATGGTGTTGCTTGATGACGGCGGATCGAGTCCAAACCATTTTCGATTCTGTGCAAATACCAATCATGGAGTTGCGCATCTTCGTTGTTAGCCGGGGAAGCTCCTGCGCTGATAGTGATGCACCTTTCATACCATTGTACCTCGCAAGGGGATGTCCTGGCAAGGCCTGATGCGCATCAAGCCCGGCTTCATTGTAGAAATTCCTGCGCATCCTCTTGGAATGCCTTCTCGATGTTCTCTTATCGATTCCTTCACATAAGATCGCTTCGTAGTACGTCTGAGATGGTCTTTACGGTTTGTCGATCATATCCTTCAATGATAAGATACACCTCGCCTTTAAAATTCGTCTTAGGACCGTTTTCGGTCAGATGGTTTCTTCACAAAATGGTGACACGGCCTCTTCTTTATCGCTTGGTTTTCTCTTTGGTCATATCATCGACAACCGGTGTTTTTTCTCTGGATGACTGGACCTGTCTTCTTGAGAGGTCTTTATCGTGGCTTAACCTAGCGGCTCCTTCTTGGGAGCTATTTGCTTAGTAGGAATTATGCGTCTTGGCGGTGTTAAGATGGATTTGTTGTGAGAGGTTTCGTTGAGAGTTGATCAGGAGGCGTGGAGGACGGGCATGTTACCTAGAAATTATATGAACCGTTTAGCCACATGACGAAATGTGTATTTCATCTCCTAGCATCATGGTCCCATCACATCCTTCAATGTCGCGGTCAAGGTCCCATACCGGCATACCTCGTCCACGGAGACCTTGGCGTAGCAGGGGTATCTGGCCATGGATGACCTACCACCTCCATTGGGTAAGCCATGCCTTCAAGCTGCCTTGATGGAGGTTCAGCATGAAGTGCAGCTCATAATGGCCTTGTTTGTTTCATATTAATGTAGGGTTGCGTTTCTTGTAGCAATTTTTGACCTCCTCAAAATACGTTTTAACGAGTTCAAAAATTATGAAAAAATATATTACAAACTTTAAAATATTTAAAACCCCACAAAAATTACAAAAACATTACATCATTTGGCTTATACAAAAATAACAAAATTTAATTTAATTTAATTTAATTTTATCTAAAACAAACAAGGTCAAGGTGTCGAGTGCGTGATGTCATCCACGGATAGCGGGCCAAGTCTTCTTGGGAGCCATCGGAGCCGTTGCTTTGCCGCATGGAGGGACTGATAGCGTTGGGATTCTGGGCGGTTCCTGGCCCGACTCCAGCGCTTTAGTTCAAGGTTAAGTGCACCTCGCCGGATTTGTTTCTTGTATGCTCGCATGTGTTGTGATTGCTCCTCAAGGTCGAGAAGGTGTTGTGCTGTCGGCCCTTGCTCCTCGACCGACTCCTGAAGTGGGCATCTGCGTGAAACCAACCTTCCAGGGGCGATGCGATGCCTCGTGTGCGTCCGGTGCTCCGGGTTTTGTAGGGCCTGGTTAGCTCATCGTTCTCCTATTTGTACGAAGATGCCTTGGGCCGACTCTTTGTGCACCTCTTTAAGCCTTCCTGCAAATCTCTGATTCTTTCACCAAAAGCGGCCCTCTTGTCGTGTTCCTCTTCTCCCGTTTGGGTATCGCCTTGCGGTAACCACCGGCAGAGCGATGGTGGTATTGCTTCTTCGCCGCATTTTGCTTATTCTTTTCACTCATACTCTAACCTTATTGAGAGTTTTGTACCCTACAAATTCATCCCAATGATCTTGCGCTTTGGGTATTTATTGAAGTCGGTACATTATTCTTGGCGTACTCGTTGTTCAACTTCTTCTTGAGCGTCTGGAATGCCATTGCCATCTTCTTCAATGTACAACTCTTCACCTATACATTGATTGGAATGCCATTGCCATCTTCTTCAATGTATAACTCTTCACCTTACATTCGGTCCCTTGAGGATGGTGAATAATTCTTTCATATCGGTCCATAAGTGTTCTTGAGGTCTTAGTGCGTCATCCTTTTCACAATGCTAATGGGCACGTGGTCCCTAACAATCAATCTGAAAGTCGTCGAACGACCCAATCGCCTCTGGCGGCTTGAGGCTCGCCTTCTGACTTCGGTGATTATGTGCCTTGACTTGACCTCTTACTATGACCTGTTGGCGTGGTTACTCGTTTGGCCAAAGTGGGTGACTTCATCGGCCTCGGTGGCTTCTCTGACCTCCTACTTTGCCGGGTTGAACTTCTGTCATGAAGACCATTCCCAAACATCTCCATTAAAATTCTTCATCACCAATCCTCTGCTTGCCATTGTAACAAATAAAGGCATTGAAAATACAAGTGCAAACACCTCAACACATTATATGTTAATCATTTCAAAATAATTTCCAATCAAATTTGGTTAAGTGTTTAGGAAACAGAACTAAAACGATTGCCTAGCCAAATTTAGCAGATGCATATCACTTTGGTCAAGTCTCACGTGAAATCTTAGATCATCCTCACATAAGGGCATCACAATCGTGTTGAAGGATATGAATCATGAAAAAGGATGCATGCAAGTTTTAACTAACTTGTGAAGCTAAATCTTAGATCATCCTCAAAAACATAAGGGCATCACAATCCTCAAAAACTCTTATTGGAAACTACTGTATAGATGTTTGCAAGTTTTAACTAACTTGTGAAGCTAGATTGCTAGAAGCACACCAAAAAGGATGCATGCAATGCATCAATATTCAAGTCACAGAAGGAAAATTGTATAGTAGTATGTAAATTAAACATAAATTTACAACGGTGGCGTCGGAGGGTTGTAAGGCGGCGGCGTTATCGAAGGGTCTATAAAGGCGCGATATCACAGGCGCATCGTCGGAGGAGTTGTGGCGGCTGACAACGACGGCGTCGGAGGAGTTGTAAGCGGCGAGACAGACGGCTGTCGCGGAGGGTTGTAAGCGGCGGCGTCGTCGGAGGCGATGAGGCGGCGACAGGCGGTGCGCGGCGTCCCAGGTCCGTCGTCGGAGGGTTGTAAGCGGGCGACACGGATGGCGGCGTCGGAGGGTTGTAGGTGGTGGCGAATCACTGGCGGCGATGTCGACCTAGGGTTAATTTGGCGCGGTTTAGGGTGTGTGTTTTGGAGGTGGGGAAAAGCGGACATATAGAGGACATCAATCTGGTTAAATCCAACAACCGGGATTACTATGACTCTCAATCGGTTAAAACATCCAGCGGGATTAAAGATGTCTTGATGTGCGGGGGCAGTGTAGCGCTTTGCGTCTGGATGCCTTGATCCGGTTGGAGGTTAAGCGGGAGTGAAAGTTGTGTTTAAAAAAATTTGACCTTTGTAGGGGTAGGCGAGGCTCAACAGCGGCTGGCAGTGAGCCAGCTTTCACGCTACTAACAAGTTGGGCCATAATCGGCAGCGATGTATAAGGGGGCATTGTTTTTATGAATAGCAAATTTCTATTAAGGAAATTTCGAGAAAATGAGGTGTCTTCTAATATTGTAAATATTGTTCATAAATAGTATATATTCACTATAACGTACGAAAAGTTATGAAATATTTTAACATTCCACTAAATTGTATAAATTTCGAAAGCAGTATAAATTCGATAAATAGTATAAAATTCGATTAATTCCTTTTAATAGTATAAATTCGATGAAATTCCATTAAAATTACCGTAAATACTTCATAAATAGTAGGATACATGTTTGGACTTAAAAAGAAAATTAGCATTAAATTAAGAAAATTTAAAACTACTAAATAATGTCCAATGTCATGCTGCATAATCACTACTATAAAATTCTAGTAAATTATGAATCTATTAAAAAGCAGTCAAAAATGAGGTGTATAAGGGAGCACAATGTTTTTGTGGATATCAAATTTTCATTAACAAAAAGTACGAAAATGAGGTGCACTGCTAATAAATTGTTTATGACATCGTAAAATTGTAAAACATTATACATAAATAGTATATATTCTCTTTTATTTAAAATATTTAAAAATGAAATCGATAAATGTTATCTTTTATTGAAAAATAATTTAGCTTTGTTTATAAATGGACAAAGGTTATATTCATCAATATGCTTCAACCGATCATTGCCCTTTAAACATTGGCGTCCGCGCATCCAAGTACTTGTCATATATGATTTTGAAAAATTATGATAAATAGTACATATATGCAACTATTTTGTTTTACAAGTGATCCTCGTTGTGGTCATGGCGTACATAAGGGTCTTCGTCATCACCATTGAGGATAGTAATGTCTACATCCTTGAGAAAGCGGTAGCTCGTTGAGCTGATTACTCTTCTTCATTTATTGCCTCAAACTCGACAATCCTTCTTTTACCGGGAAGAACAACATGGCACCTTTGCTTATCACTATTACAAGTATTGTCCTTGACCTTTTGGTACTCCGTCCTTTTTGCATTTTCGGTTTGTTATCCATGTCAATCACATAGAAAATCATGTGACATCATTGCGAAACCACGACGGTTCGTCCACAGAGCCACTTGCTTAAGGTCCACGGTTGTCATCCGTACTCATCAATCTGCAATTTGTCGGTTTGCCCATTGCACCGATTAAAGGTCCGTACTCGAGCTCCTAGATTTCTCTATAAACCACAATAGGTGTCCATGTTTCCATTATTTTCCAATGCATCAATTAGAAGACCACTATTTTGGTTCGTGCTCTTGCTATCCTTGAATGTAGTGTAAAATGTGTATCCATTTATCTCATACCCTTGTTGTCGGGGATAAAATCACGGCTCATTGCCATGGTCCACTCCACGGCGGCCCAATCGAGCAACCTACTAGGGCCCGGCTCCCTAGAAGGTTCTATCAAACCCGTGTGCATCTGTAAACGACTTCTTGGTCGGCATGATGCGTATGACAAGAATCGTGTTTGAGTCCGACTCGAGCAAGAGTTACTGCGGCTACGTGAAGACAGACGTTGGTTCCGGATTGGAATAGAGTCGTGATCCCCAAGACATGGAGTTTACCTTATACGCCTCGGGATGTATTTGTACGTTGAGTTCGTTACGATCTCGTTAGTTAGCCCGATTATCCCTGGTAGTCGGTTCATCAACACTATAAAAACAAGGCCTCTGGCGTGTAGAGGACGATCATCTTAGGCATCGAGTTTATCGCTGACCTTCGCATTGAAGCCTAGATCGCATATTGCTTCATACACACCCATAATCTCGTGAGACACATTAATCTCGTCGAGCCACCTCTTATAATCAGCTCGATATATAAGAAAGAGGTGGGCGTAGGGCTATTATCTCTCCCGAGAGGCTGAACGAGGATAAAAACCCGTGAATTCCTGTTTGTCGTTGATTGTTGTTCCGTGTCTCCTATCTCCCTTCTCATCACGCTGCGGCCTTGAACAGACGAAGATGCTTTCACGAACTTTATAGCGCAGCGAGCGTGATCGCCGGGGTGGCGAGGCCTCAACCACAGTGAACTTAGCCGGCGGCGAGCAGTCGTGTAGCCCGGTGCCGTGGCGACGAGCCGAGATGTCCGGCCCGGACGCGAGCGGCGGAGAGCGGAATAGTTTGCGGCGCTGGGCTGGTCGGTGGATCTGCCGCATAAGTGGCATGCCGCATCTCCGCCTTCGAAGGCATCACGAAGAGTTGTAGGCGATAAAGCCGTGGCGGAAGACCTTCAAAGCGTCCGGCTCCCAATGGCTCCGCACCATGGATCTCGAGAGGATTACTCCCCACTTCGAGTGGCGCCGGTAGAACTCCATTTAGCATGCAGCGTCTGAGTCCCCACCTACAGTGGCGCTTGGCCTTGTATCTTCTTAACCGAAGCAGCGTCATCGTCGAGGATCACTCATCCCTTGGTAGGCTAGGATCGGATCCATCCTTGACCTTCGGCGGCGTGGCAGCGCTAGCATTATCGCCGATGTACTCATGCGGCGGCATTTCCGCCTCAACGCCTCGGCGGTTCTTCGCATCCCCTCCGTCCGGGGGGCTGCTGCGAGACACGGCGTCTCCTCGGATGTGGGAGCTCGTCGAGCATCATGCCGTCCACAGGAGATCGGGGCGCGGCTGAGCGGCAGCGTGAGTCTTTCTAAAAACCCGCGAGAACAGGTGCCCTCGATGAGGCAATGCAGGATAGCTCATCCGCCATATAGTTGTCGCGGCGAGGATGTCGGCGGCAAACCCTCAAATGCCGCTCCAGCGGGCCCTCCGTCGAGTAGGCGCCGTAGCGGGATCGAACATGTGAATTCCTTCCTCGCCTAGTTGATGACCAAGAAATCGCCTTTGACTTACGTGGCCGGATGCGGGGTCAAACCACCTAAGCCCGTAGTAGCCCGCCGTACTCAGCGGCGTTGTTGGTAGCGGAACTCCAGCACCACAGTGCGACGGCGTCGCGGGTGGGAGACACCGGGGCGACACCAGCGCAGCCCCTCGGTAGGAGCGAGGTCGAAGAAGAGTCCACGGCGAGGTCTTGGTGCCTTCCGCTTCTCGTGCGCGAGCATCTTACGGTGTTGTGAATACCTTGTTTTGGCGTCGTGGAGGACTTTCTTTGTGTAGTAGATGGGTATGGCGAACACCTTCTCTTTCGCCACCGCACCATGGCTGACCACTGAGGGTTTGCGCGACATAAAGGATCAGCGGCTCGCCGGTGCAGGCGACCAGCGTGGGGAAGTGAGGTACTTCTTGACCCGTCGAGCGCCTCCTGCGCCTCCATGATCCTCGGTGGTTGGTCTTCTTGAGAACTGAGTAGAGAGACTTTTGTCCCCAGCGAGCTATCATGACCCGAAGAGTGGAGCCCAGTACAAGCCTTGCATGCGAAGTCGCGTCGGGGCTTCATGTTCTCGTCGCCGTGATCTTGTCGGGATTCGCCTCAATCCCCAGGAAGCGAGGCCAGCTTGCCCGGCCAGACGGCGAACACACTTCTCGGAGGTTGAGCTTGATGCGGTACTTTCTCGGGTTGGCGAAGGTTTCCTCAGTCGCCGATCAACTCCTCCTTCTTGGACTTCACCACGGTCGTCGGCGTACACCTCCAAGTTCCGCCCTATTTGGGCGGTGAAGCGATGCATGGCCCTCACGGTAGGTTGGGCTGCATTCTTCAATCAAGCGCCATCCTCGTGTAGCGATGGCGCCATAGGCGTCACAGCTATCTTGTCTTCATCTTCTTGACACTGTACGGGTGGTACCGGTCTGCATCCGAGCCTGGTGCTCGCACCCTGCCGGTGGTCGGCGATGAGATCGATCGCGAAGGCGTAGTGCAGATCGCCGGCATGCCTGTTGAGGTCGGTGAAGTCGGCGCATCCTCACCGCCGGTTGGATTTCTTTACGAGGCGGGGTTCGCGAGCCACACTGGATGGGCGGCGCTCGAGCGACCCCGCCCATAAGCTGGTCCACCTCTGGCGGATAACGGCTGGCGCTCCAGCGCTTCCAGACCTACGCATAACGGTGCGGCGAGAGCGTTACTTATATCAATCACTCGCAGGGGACCCGGTCATGTCGGACGGTTGCCAAGCAAACACGTCTGCGTTAGGCGGAGGAAGAAACAGCGCGCCTTCCTATTTGGCGGCGAAGGCGCCCGCGAGCGGTCTTCGCGGGTCGGCTTCGCTTCGGGAATCGCCTTGACCCAGCAGACGAGCCGTGGGAAGCACGATCTTTGCGGAAGAGTTCTCGAGTGAAGCCCGACCCCGGCGCCAGCGCCCCATAAGCGAGCATCACTTGCGCGGCCGGCGTCTCAGGCGGTCCACTTTCACGATGATGGGACCAGTGGCCCGGAATCTTCACCACCATATGCGCATAGTGGCGAGCCGCCATGAACAGTCGGGCCGGCCCGACCCGATATGGCGTTATGCGGGAGGTCGAACCGGCCGCCGAACTCGAGCATCTCCGTCTGCGGAAGTTAGCGAGCCTCCGAATGTCACGGAGGATGGCGCGGAAGACGGACTCGGCCCGGCGCGTCTCCGAAAGAATGGGCGGTCGAAGCTCTATTCTTGGATCTGGAGCACCTTGGCTACTCGAGGCGGATAGGAGGTTAGAGGCTTCCTCCGTCCACGACACCCCCCAACTTGACATTCGGACTGTGGGTGCAACCACGATCGGGAGATGTCGGAACCCAGTCTTGGTGGGTGATCGGCTTTGGCCCGAATGTGATCGGTTGCTCCGACCACACGGTACCTTGGCGACCCGCCCGAACGCGGCGGCGCACACCTCGCCTCGCCGCTTAAAAATAGCGTGGGGCGGTTGATAGCCAATCCGCGTGGATAACGGCGACCGTGCTCCGCTGCTGAAAACCGCGAAGCGCTTCCTTGCCCTGCCATTGCCGGACGCTTCTTCTGCTTCGTGGGCCAGCTTCCGCGGTTCTTTGACGACGGCAATCGGCCATGTATTAGGAATTGTTGCGGTGAATGGGACGATAAGTCCCTCCGTTCCACTCCGCAGGGACGGCGGTCTCGCCCTCGTCGCGCCGCGAGGGCGCGTGTACCAGATCGCGCCATAGCCGCCCTGCGGGCTCTGCGGCGCCCGCCGCGACCTCTCTTTCTTCGCCCTCGCGCTCACCGCCGCGGCGGCGCTGTCGTCGTCGTCGTCGCTTCGGCGGTCGAGGACTGTCGGTCTCGGCCGCCTTGCGCTTCTTCTTGTCCTTATCGCCAGGATTTTTGAAGTCCGGCCTCGCGCTGCTACCCTGCCCTGCGTGGGGCGGAAGCTTGACCTCACTGAAGAGCGCGCAATGAGCGAGGTGAAAAGTTCTTCCGTTGTCTTGATCTTGCGGGTGACCATCTTCTCCACGACCACAGGGTCTCGGCGCCTCTCACGAAGGCCGTGACAACGGCGTCGATGGAGATGTGGGGAATGGTATTGCGAACTGGTAGGCGGGATGTAATGTAGCGGCGCTCCCCTTCTGCTCCCACATTGTGGAGATGCGTCTTCGACTCGGGCTGCTCGAGCGTGCCTGGAAGTTGGTGATGAAGAGCTCGGAAGCTCCTTCCGACCGACTCGGGGGTAGGTTCATGAGCCTCGGTCGGTGAGGGCTGCGGGGAAGTAGTTCGCGAACCTTCCCGACCCTCGATCGGTGTATCACCATAGTGTAGATCTGCAAAAACTTCGTCGAGTTGGTGGAACCATCGTACTTCTCGATGGCGGCAGGCGGAACCTCTCCGGCCAGCCGCGGTAGCGGCTCCAGCCGAAAGCGCGGTGGCCGACCCAGAGTCTCTGCTCTGAATCGCCTCCGTCCGCCGTCCGGACGGCGCCGAAGATCGCCACCTTCTTTAGCGGATCTGCGTCGCAGGAACCCTCAGGTGGCGGCAGCGTATTGTCGCTTTTCGGCTCGTCCATACAGGAGCTTGTCGCCTGGTCTTCTCGTGTCGCGGATGGCGATCCTCGAAGTGGGACGGAGATCCCGCCCCCTGTGCCTGCCGGCGAACCCCGTAGGAGTTGCACAGCTCTGTCGTCCACAGCCCCTTCCTGCGCCCGAGAAGATCCGTGGGAGGATGCGGAGAAACAAGCGGGAGGCGGAAGCGGTTGCGCCCGACTTACTACCGCCTTGGCGGCATCCACATAGCGGGCCAAACGGCCAACCGCAGCGCCGTGGAAGTTACGGAACGGCGGAGTTGTCAGCGAGGCCACAGTAGCATGGAGGTTTTGTCTTTGAGTGCACTCACCAGGCGAGCGCCCTAGCCAAGCTGGGGTGTTGCCGGCTGATCCCCGCCATTGCGCGGCCGGCGCCACGGCGCGGCTCTGCGGCGCTTCTGGTCCATCACGGTGTTGATCCGCCATTGCCGCTGAAGAGGTCGAAGAACTTCGAACCGATGCTAAGCGCTCCCCTTCGCGGCGCCAGCAGCGGCGTGCTCTCGCTCAACCCTGCAGATCACACCTGTCAGATTTCTATCCTTGGCCAATCAGCGAGCTCGATTCGATTTGGCGTGGAGCGACGAGAGCAACACAGGGTTTACGAGTTCGGACCCCTCGCAAGATGTGATCCTACTCTGTGAGCCTTAGCTCTTTTTCGTGTTGTGGTTGTGTGGAATGCGATTACAAATGTTTGAACCCCCTCACTCCTCTCTCCTCCTTTTATACAAGCCTTGGGTAGCGAGAAGGCGGGGTGGCGTCTGATGCGCTTAGTACTGCGATAAAGGCGTGTGGGGCGGGGCGGGAGAAGCGAAACCGTCTTTGCTCTTGCGCCTGGCTGCGGCCAGCGTCGCCTCGCATAAGTAACCGACCAGCGAGAACCGCGGTGAGGCTGCCGAAGTGAAATTCTGCCCGCCAGCGGGAGCCCGGCTTGAAGATGGTAAACTCTCGCTCTGCCGGTCAATTCGGCTGCGCCCGATGAGTCCTTTGTGGCGGTAATCATCTCTTCGTCTGTCTATCATGGCGTGAGTGTCGCATTGAATCGCTTCGTCGCCCCGCGTGAGGAGCCTTACTTGAAAGACTTCTTCGGGGCGCTCCACCGCGTGGGCCCGCAGCCGGTGGGGGGGCCTAGAAGCTTCGCCTGCTCTCCTAACCTTCGTTAGGACTCTTGTGAAATTTATTCTGAGCAGTATCAAGTTATGTACTGAGTTAGTGGTGTGTCGTTATGGGTCAAGTGCGTAATTACATCATATGGATAAAGTCACCTGTTTTTACGTGTCGAGTTAATAACAATCTTGAAAAATTATGGTTGTTGGATGATGGATAAAGGGAATGAGCGGATGTGATTTATAGTTGGATTTAGGGTATTGTTCAATTATAGAGTAATTTATTTATATTTATATTTATATTTATATTTATATTTATATTTATATTTATATTTAGATTTAGATTTAGATTTAGATTGGTGTTATCAACTCCAAACAAAATTTGCTGAACAAAAGATCTCTTGCCTAGTCCAAAGTTGTTCGGGCAGTTGGAAAGTTAGCACGGCGAGACATCAGGGACGGCATCCACCAAAACCGAGTGAAAGCAACGGGAAAAACAATTCCTTGATGCTGACCTTAATGCAATGATCTCCCATCCTTCCCTTTCAGCTGGGCCCCTGAGCCATCAATTCAACCGAGGAGCCACCCACCAGCTACCACTCCGGCCAAACGTACACAAGCGCGGCAGCGCCAACCGACCCTTCCTCGGCGGCTCTCCCCATCTGCCTCTCTACTGCTCCCGCTCCGTTCCCCACTGACGTATGCACACCACCACGGCTCGGCGCTTTCATTGCTCCCACACGCGCACTACCTGTGCCTGCCGCTTAGCAAGCCCGGGCTCGTATGCGTGACACGTGTGGTTGGCTTCTCTCCACTAGTTAATCTGCTCGCGCACGCCAAGAAGGGCCGCACGCGCGTGCGTGAGCCATGTCGCTGCGCCGGCTCTGCGTCCTGCCCATGGACGCCGACGAGATCGCAGCTCCTGAAGAGCCGCGCCGCAGAATGGGTGGCGAGGGCATGTGGTCCTACGCCCGCGGCAGGTCGGCCGCGTGCTGTTACGCCTGCGCTGCGGCATGTGCGGCGCGGGCCGGTGCCACAACTCGTCGGCGATGAGTTACGAGGACATTGCCGGCGTGGACGAGGTCGGTGCCACGAAGCTCGGCGGAGTCGGCGGCGGCGAGGATATTCAGCTACTCTGAGCTGTATATTGGGACCAACGGGTTCAGCGACACGGAGATCCTTGGGAGCGGAGGGTTCGGCCGCGTGTACCGCGCCATCCTGCCGAGCGACGGCACCACGGTGGCGGTGAAGTGCGTCGCCAGCCGCGGCGAACGGTTCGAGCAGTCGTTCCAGGCGGAGCTCGCGGCGATGGCGCGGCTGCGGCACCGCAACCTCGTGCGGCTCCGCGGGTGGTGCGTGCAGGACGAGGAGCTGCTGCTCGTGTACGACTACATGCCCAACCGCAGCCTCGACCGCCTCCTATTCGCACCGGCTTCCTCTTCGTCGGCACTGAGCTGGGACCGGCGGCGGCGCATAATCGCCGGGCTTGCAGCTGCTCTGTTTACCTGCACGAGCAGCTGGACACGCAGATCATCCACCGGGATGTGAAGACCAGCAACGTCATGCTGGACTCCGAGTACAACGCCCGCCTCGGGGACTTCGGCCTTGCTCGGTGGCTGGAGCACGCCGTTTGCGGCGAGACGTGCAGCAGCTCGTTGTGGCTCCATCCCGCATCCTGTGCGGTCTTCGTCGTTCGCATCGGCCTATCAGCAATTCCGGCTCATGGACACGAGCCGGATCGGCGGGACCATCGGCTATCTCCCACCGGAGAGCTTGCAGCGACGGGGCATGGCCACAGCCAAGTCCGACGTGTTCAGCTTCGAATTGTGCTCTTGGTGGCCACCGGGCGCCGAGCTGTCGACTTGGCGTACCCTGATGACCAAATCTTCATGCTAGATTGGGTGCGGCAACTCTCCGACGAGGGCAAGCTTCTCAACGCCGGCGACCGGAAGCTGCCGGACGGCAGCTACTCGCTGTTCGACATGTCCTGGTTAGTTCATCTCGGCCTCCTGTGCTCGCTGCATGACCAGCGGGCTCGTCCTACGATGAAGTGGGTTGTGGAGAACCTGTCCGGCAGCTTCTCAGGCGATCTCCGCCACTTCCGTCGTTCTTGTCTCCCCAAAGTACATATCTCTAACATCATCCTCCGATTCCGGCACCACAACCATCTCTACGGACATCACAATCACCATCTCCGCATCGAAACCCTCTACGCCACAGCGGCTGGAACAACCGTTTACCTCACAGCAGATGACGGGAAATCCGGATCTGATAATAGCGGCTGCAGCCAGCGGCCGTCGCGATCAGTGGCAATACCTTGTGGATACTCCACGTGAGATATCCTACAACAAGATCGTCGCGATTACTAACAATTTTTCCGAGTCGCAGATGGTGGCGGAGCTCGATTTTGGTACAGGGTACGAAGGTTTCCTGAACAACGGCCACGGCCAAGTCCACGTCCTCGTGAAGCGGCTCGGAATGAAGACGTGCCCGGCTCTGCGCACCCGCTTCGCCAAGCTCTGCAACCTGGCGAAGCTTCGCCCTGGAACCTTGTGCAGCTGCGGGTGGTGCACGGAGCACGGCGAGATGCTCGTCGTCTATGACTACTCTCCGGGAGCCTCCTAAGCCACAACCTCTTCCGGCATGGTGACGCTGTCCTTTCATGGCGGCATCGGTACAGCATCGTCAAGGCGCTCGCCTCCGCTGTGCTGTACCTGCACGAGAGTGGGACGAGCAGGTCATCCATCGCAACATCACGTCGTCCGCAGTGTTACTGGACCCTGACCAGAACCCGCGGCTCGGGCTTCGCCCTGGCCGAGTTTCTGTCAAGAAACGAAACCACCACCATGTCGTTGTGCCCACCAGCTCGGCGCGGGGCATCTTCGGCTACATGTCACCAGAGTACATGGAGACTGGTGAGGCCACCACAATGGCTGACGTCTATAGCTTCGGTGTGGTCGTTCTGGAGGTTGTGACAGGTACAATGGCCGTGGACGCCCGGTCTCCGGAGGTTCTTCTTGTGAGGAAGTTCAAGGTGTGCCAAGAGCAGGGCCGCCCAGTTGATGCTCTGGTGGACAGCCGACTGGACGGCCAGTACGATCGTCGCGAACTCATGCAGGTGACCAGGCTCGGCATTGCGTGCACCCAGTCCGACCATGCGGCACGGCCGAGCATGCGGGATATAATGAGCATTCTGGAAGGCAACGACGATTTGCTGCGTAAGTTCGACCAGAGGAAGGAAAGCATGGATGCGTGGGAGAGAAAGAACGCTGCAGCTCTGTCATTGGCAAGGAGATTCCAAGCGCTTGGCATACATTGAAAATTAAAGAAATCTGCATATTTTCGAACACAAATGGAGCAGGTTGATTTGTTGTTCGTCTTCCGACGCCTTTTTTTTTGAAATTGCCAAAACAATGTTGCAGACATAGTGTCTAAAGGATCTGTATAGCCACTTAGTTTACAATGTATGTACTCAGCCTTTCTTCTCTATTTTGTGTGACCGTATGCATTTGCTAATTCAATGTTGTGATTGCCCCTCAGTTGGCGAGTCTCTGAGAACCGAGGATATCACCTACAATGGCTTTGAAATGATTCTTCAGTGACAATGGGAATTGGTGCACAAAACTATTTTTAACAAAACCATCTAAGATTGGTCATCGGGAAACCACACTAGAATAGCAGATGATTGCCACTCGGATTACCCTAGTCTCTAGGAATCAAGAAGATCGCCTAAGCGCTTCATAAGGCCCTCCGGGCATAACTAGGATTGATGGGTCCAAACTTCTTTTCTACCGTCGAGCAGGCGTTCAATCCCCTTTGGAATGGGCTTGGTCGGTTCTTGAACAGGACATCCCTTGAAGCGATGCTCTGGGCATCGTCAAATTCTGAGCAGGAGTAAAATCTCTTCTCGATAGGCGGCCCGAATACCGTGGTAGCGACGGCTAGGTATATCGGTCCGATTTAGCAACCGAGGAGAGATGTCGCGTGGCGATGCTCGAGGCGGCGTTGGACTCTATTGGTCCAAATTGGTTGCTCAATTGGGGTGAGGAATTATATCTGATGTATTTTTATTTGCAATGTAATTTATTTATATTTTGACCTGTCACATTATGCTTATTTAGTCACTATTAACTAAACCACATTTAACATAATTAGCGGATGAACGACTATAGTTGATAACTAAAATCGATGAGAACATTCAATAACTTTAAATTACAACAAATATGTATTTTTTAGAAACCAAACCATATATTAATCAGACCGGCTCTAGGCATGGTCAGCGATTACAATCTTGAGTTTCTGGAATTTATCCAGCCATCTTGTTGGTCATTTACTGGCTCCCAATTTGACAAGATCATGTGCTAGCGTATTACATTCACGGTGGCACCCATTTTTACTTTGATTGATTTCCTTAACCTTCATTCGACAACATCATCAAATTATCTAGGTTTTGACACTATCAAGTGAGCAATGTCATTAGGGGATAAAAACTTGTTATCATGTATAACTTTATTTACGTAGAACCACCAAGTCCACAATAGAACGAGATATATAAATTTGATCTTTACCTTCTTTCTTCAGTTGCCTCAAGAACATAAGCGAGGAAGGCGGTTCTCAAAGTTGATCTATAACCTTCGGGCCCAAAGATCTCCACAGTCTTGATCGTTTTGCATTTTAAAAAAAAAGATGACCCATCATAATCCATTCTTTTACTCGAGGACTCGAGGCCATGAAATCTTCAATCTCCTTTGTTAAACAACAAATATGTATTAGGTAGGTAGCTATACATAAGTATCATACAATGTACACAAGTGCACATACACTTTTTATCGGGATCTTTTCGTGCATCGTTCCTCGGCGATTGGCAAGTATTTTCAAAGGCTCGGAATCTTATT
The DNA here is from genome assembly GCA_036346415.1 of Raddia guianensis. Classification (NCBI taxonomy): domain Eukaryota; kingdom Viridiplantae; phylum Streptophyta; class Magnoliopsida; order Poales; family Poaceae; genus Raddia; species Raddia guianensis. Next base: position 53,543,637 of record CM070536.1, on the reverse strand, counting down.
AACAAAAGGTGGTGATACTCGCCCATCGGATTTATGCACTCATCGAAAAGGAAGCCGATGATTTGCTCTTGAATTGTTTTGACACGTCTGCGTGAGAGTTCGAGTTTTCCCAAACCTTTTTTCGCCAACTTTAGAGAATCTATCATTAAATAGGAATTAACTTATCAATCTTTGAAACTATAGAAAATGTCCAAGTAGCTAGCTAGGCATTATTAAGGTAGTAATTATATATTACTCACCCAAAACCGCATTTTTTCTTGTGTACTCGGTGGTGCCCCGATGAAGTTGTGCATCATCTCTATAGTATCCATAAATTGTTTCCATATGGTGATGCAAGACACGTGGTGTAGAGTTGAAATCGTGAAATAGATGCGTGGAAATTACATTAACTAACAAAATACTCGTAATATGATATGCATACATATTTAGCGAGGTTCAACTCGAAATGTGTCTTGAATGTTCCCACGGTTTTCTTGGAGCGTTGCGAAGGCACATTTGATTACAAGTTATATATAATTAAGTTTGTTTGATATGGAGAAAGCAGAACTAGTAAGATAATGAATGGAAGAGCAATGTCTGGGTTGAGCATGGCGATGAAGTCGTTGTACTTTTAACCGGTTCTCTTTTCAAGTCCATGATCGTGATCTTGCTATGATCTAACTCTATAATAAAGGGCTTAGTGAAAGCTGCTAATACATATATCAACGGTTTTACTAATTAGTTCTAATAATGTGTTAAGAAAAGGAATTAAAATAAGTGACACGAAAACACATACTTAAATTCGTGAGGTAGAAGTATATGCCTCTTGTGTCGTTATCCCATTAGCCCTACGTAAATGGTGTCCTCTATGTCTTTTGGGTACTTTCTAGCTATTTTATCGTTAATGACTATTGGGTCAAGAAAGCCAAATTTATGAATTCCTCCTTAGGCATCTTTTTATCTCCATTGTACATAACAAAAATTAGTTAGCCTCCATGTTAGTATAGTATACGGTAGACGCAGACGAAATTTAAAAACAATACACTTACGAGACCAACAACTCATCATGGAGGCGTGAGGCCCTTCCTGATATAGTTCATACAAAACCTCCCATTCAATCATGAAGTCAAAGTCCTCACGGTAGAAATGGTGTTGCTTGATGACGGCGGATCGAGTCCAAACCATTTTCGATTCTGTGCAAATACCAATCATGGAGTTGCGCATCTTCGTTGTTAGCCGGGGAAGCTCCTGCGCTGATAGTGATGCACCTTTCATACCATTGTACCTCGCAAGGGGATGTCCTGGCAAGGCCTGATGCGCATCAAGCCCGGCTTCATTGTAGAAATTCCTGCGCATCCTCTTGGAATGCCTTCTCGATGTTCTCTTATCGATTCCTTCACATAAGATCGCTTCGTAGTACGTCTGAGATGGTCTTTACGGTTTGTCGATCATATCCTTCAATGATAAGATACACCTCGCCTTTAAAATTCGTCTTAGGACCGTTTTCGGTCAGATGGTTTCTTCACAAAATGGTGACACGGCCTCTTCTTTATCGCTTGGTTTTCTCTTTGGTCATATCATCGACAACCGGTGTTTTTTCTCTGGATGACTGGACCTGTCTTCTTGAGAGGTCTTTATCGTGGCTTAACCTAGCGGCTCCTTCTTGGGAGCTATTTGCTTAGTAGGAATTATGCGTCTTGGCGGTGTTAAGATGGATTTGTTGTGAGAGGTTTCGTTGAGAGTTGATCAGGAGGCGTGGAGGACGGGCATGTTACCTAGAAATTATATGAACCGTTTAGCCACATGACGAAATGTGTATTTCATCTCCTAGCATCATGGTCCCATCACATCCTTCAATGTCGCGGTCAAGGTCCCATACCGGCATACCTCGTCCACGGAGACCTTGGCGTAGCAGGGGTATCTGGCCATGGATGACCTACCACCTCCATTGGGTAAGCCATGCCTTCAAGCTGCCTTGATGGAGGTTCAGCATGAAGTGCAGCTCATAATGGCCTTGTTTGTTTCATATTAATGTAGGGTTGCGTTTCTTGTAGCAATTTTTGACCTCCTCAAAATACGTTTTAACGAGTTCAAAAATTATGAAAAAATATATTACAAACTTTAAAATATTTAAAACCCCACAAAAATTACAAAAACATTACATCATTTGGCTTATACAAAAATAACAAAATTTAATTTAATTTAATTTAATTTTATCTAAAACAAACAAGGTCAAGGTGTCGAGTGCGTGATGTCATCCACGGATAGCGGGCCAAGTCTTCTTGGGAGCCATCGGAGCCGTTGCTTTGCCGCATGGAGGGACTGATAGCGTTGGGATTCTGGGCGGTTCCTGGCCCGACTCCAGCGCTTTAGTTCAAGGTTAAGTGCACCTCGCCGGATTTGTTTCTTGTATGCTCGCATGTGTTGTGATTGCTCCTCAAGGTCGAGAAGGTGTTGTGCTGTCGGCCCTTGCTCCTCGACCGACTCCTGAAGTGGGCATCTGCGTGAAACCAACCTTCCAGGGGCGATGCGATGCCTCGTGTGCGTCCGGTGCTCCGGGTTTTGTAGGGCCTGGTTAGCTCATCGTTCTCCTATTTGTACGAAGATGCCTTGGGCCGACTCTTTGTGCACCTCTTTAAGCCTTCCTGCAAATCTCTGATTCTTTCACCAAAAGCGGCCCTCTTGTCGTGTTCCTCTTCTCCCGTTTGGGTATCGCCTTGCGGTAACCACCGGCAGAGCGATGGTGGTATTGCTTCTTCGCCGCATTTTGCTTATTCTTTTCACTCATACTCTAACCTTATTGAGAGTTTTGTACCCTACAAATTCATCCCAATGATCTTGCGCTTTGGGTATTTATTGAAGTCGGTACATTATTCTTGGCGTACTCGTTGTTCAACTTCTTCTTGAGCGTCTGGAATGCCATTGCCATCTTCTTCAATGTACAACTCTTCACCTATACATTGATTGGAATGCCATTGCCATCTTCTTCAATGTATAACTCTTCACCTTACATTCGGTCCCTTGAGGATGGTGAATAATTCTTTCATATCGGTCCATAAGTGTTCTTGAGGTCTTAGTGCGTCATCCTTTTCACAATGCTAATGGGCACGTGGTCCCTAACAATCAATCTGAAAGTCGTCGAACGACCCAATCGCCTCTGGCGGCTTGAGGCTCGCCTTCTGACTTCGGTGATTATGTGCCTTGACTTGACCTCTTACTATGACCTGTTGGCGTGGTTACTCGTTTGGCCAAAGTGGGTGACTTCATCGGCCTCGGTGGCTTCTCTGACCTCCTACTTTGCCGGGTTGAACTTCTGTCATGAAGACCATTCCCAAACATCTCCATTAAAATTCTTCATCACCAATCCTCTGCTTGCCATTGTAACAAATAAAGGCACTGAATATACAAGTGCAAACACCTCAACACATTATATGTTAATCATTTCAAAATAATTTCCAATCAAATTTGGTTAAGTGTTTAGGAAACAGAACTAAAACAATTGCCTAGCCAAATTTAGCATATGCATATCACTTTGGTCAATTCTCACGTGAAATCTTAGATCATCCTCACATAAGGGCATCACAATTGTGTTGAAGGATATGAATCATGAAAAAGGATGCATGAAAGTTTTAACTAACTTGTGAAGCTAAATTGCTTGCACGCTTTAACTAACTTGTGAAGCAAAATCTTAGATCATCCTCAAAAACATAAGGGCATCACAATCCTCAAAAATTCTTATTGGAAACTACTGTATAGATGCTTGCAAGTTTTAACTAACTTGTGAAGTTAGATTGCTAGAAGCACACAAAAAAGAATGCATGCAATGCATCAATATTCAAGTCCTGAAGGAAAATTGTATAGTAGTATGTAAATTAAACATAAATTTACAACGGTGGCGTCGGAGGGTTGTAAGGCGGCGGCGTTATCGAAGGGTCTATAAAGGCGCGATATCACAGGCGCATCGTCGGAGGAGTTGTGGCGGCTGACAACGACGGCGTCGGAGGAGTTGTAAGCGGCGAGACAGACGGCTGTCGCGGAGGGTTGTAAGCGGCGGCGTCGTCGGAGGCGATGAGGCGGCGACAGGCGGTGCGCGGCGTCCCAGGTCCGTCGTCGGAGGGTTGTAAGCGGGCGACACGGATGGCGGCGTCGGAGGGTTGTAGGTGGTGGCGAATCACTGGCGGCGATGTCGACCTAGGGTTAATTTGGCGCGGTTTAGGGTGTGTGTTTTGGAGGTGGGGAAAAGCGGACATATAGAGGACATCAATCTGGTTAAATCCAACAACCGGGATTACTATGACTCTCAATCGGTTAAAACATCCAGCGGGATTAAAGATGTCTTGATGTGCGGGGGCAGTGTAGCGCTTTGCGTCTGGATGCCTTGATCCGGTTGGAGGTTAAGCGGGAGTGAAAGTTGTGTTTAAAAAAATTTGACCTTTGTAGGGGTAGGCGAGGCTCAACAGCGGCTGGCAGTGAGCCAGCTTTCACGCTACTAACAAGTTGGGCCATAATCGGCAGCGATGTATAAGGGGGCATTGTTTTTATGAATAGCAAATTTCTATTAAGGAAATTTCGAGAAAATGAGGTGTCTTCTAATATTGTAAATATTGTTCATAAATAGTATATATTCACTATAACGTGAAAAGTTATGAAATATTTTAACATTCCACTAAATTGTATAAATTTCGAAAGCAGTATAAATTCGATAAATAGTATAAAATTCGATTAATTCCTTTTAATAGTATAAATTCGATGAAATTCCATTAAAATTACCGTAAATACTTCATAAATAGTAGGATACATGTTTGGACTTAAAAAGAAAATTAGCATTAAATTAAGAAAATTTAAAACTACTAAATAATGTCCAATGTCATGCTGCATAATCACTACTATAAAATTCTAGTAAATTATGAATCTATTAAAAAGCAGTCAAAAATGAGGTGTATAAGGGAGCACAATGTTTTTGTGGATATCAAATTTTCATTAACAAAAAGTACGAAAATGAGGTGCACTGCTAATAAATTGTTTATGACATCGTAAAATTGTAAAACATTATACATAAATAGTATATATTCTCTTTTATTTAAAATATTTAAAAATGAAATCGATAAATGTTATCTTTTATTGAAAAATAATTTAGCTTTGTTTATAAATGGACAAAGGTTATATTCATCAATATGCTTCAACCGATCATTGCCCTTTAAACATTGGCGTCCGCGCATCCAAGTACTTGTCATATATGATTTTGAAAAATTATGATAAATAGTACATATATGCAACTATTTTGTTTTACAAGTGATCCTCGTTGTGGTCATGGCGTACATAAGGGTCTTCGTCATCACCATTGAGGATAGTAATGTCTACATCCTTGAGAAAGCGGTAGCTCGTTGAGCTGATTACTCTTCTTCATTTATTGCCTCAAACTCGACAATCCTTCTTTTACCGGGAAGAACAACATGGCACCTTTGCTTATCACTATTACAAGTATTGTCCTTGACCTTTTGGTACTCCGTCCTTTTTGCATTTTCGGTTTGTTATCCATGTCAATCACATAGAAAATCATGTGACATCATTGCGAAACCACGACGGTTCGTCCACAGAGCCACTTGCTTAAGGTCCACGGTTGTCATCGAGAGCACTCTGTAAAGACTTTCCCTTTCAACCACAATCGAGAAAAGAGCTAAGGCTCGGCGGGAGTAGGACTATTACCCGCGAGGGGTCCAACTCGGTAAATCTGCGAGTCGTTCCTTGTTGAGCCCGACGCTCAAATCGAATCGAGCTTGATCGAGTCGGCTAGCAGAGTAAAAATCTGACCAGGGGTGTGATCCGCAGTGGTTGAGCGGAGAACACGCCGTCACTGTCAATGCAAACTTTTGCTCTTCTGCTATGAGTCTCGATTAAACTTTTGCGCAAATTCTCACTTGCGAAAGAACTGAGGCACCCGAACGCCAAAAGCTTTAGACAGTGCGTTCTATTAAAAGTGAGCGCTTTTTCCTTAGGCATCTGGTTACTTCAACCCTTATGGCCTCTTGGCAAACCGACCTTGAACGTTGCGTATCGAGAACTCAGCTTCCGGAAGTGGTCTAGTCGCTGGTGCCATCGTTGGCGCGTTGCCTAGACCGAGCAGACACACCAGGCTAGAACCCGCCTTCCGTCCGCCTCGCCTTGTCCAGCCGCAAGTTCAAGCGTTCGCCCTTGCAACTAAGGGACCATCAGTCTTAAGTACTTTTTTTACCACCTTTCAAATGTAATGCTTTCTAACAAACTTTTGAGGCTAAACAACCGATCGCCAAAAGTTTTAGACAGAATCGCTCGCTGAAAGTGGCGCTTTTTCCTTAGGCATCTGGTTACTTCAACCCTTATGGCCTCTCGCAAACCGACCTTGAACGTTGCGTGGCGAGGACTTAGCTTCCGGAAGTGGTCTAGTCGCTGGTGCCGTCGTTGGCGCGTTGTCTAGACCGAGCAGACACACCAGGCTAGAACCCGCCTTCCGTCCGCCTCGCCTCGTCCAGCCGCAAGTTTAAGCGTTTGCCTTTGCAACTAAGGGGCCATCAGCCTTGAGTACTTTTTCGCTGCCAGCTTTCAAACAGAATGTTTTCTAACAGACTTTTGGAGGCGAAAAAGAACGGATGCCCACAGAGAGACGAAACTTATCTTTATTTTGCAGATGGCTTTGTACATCGTAGCCCCCGAGGCGAGCGGGGAAGGAGGAAGACCTCGCCGCTCGTCTCCAAAGGGAGGCAAAAAAAAAGCTCCTGGCACAACTACCTACGGGTAGAACTTCCTCAGCTGCTCGACGTTCCAAGTGTTCGCCAATTCGCGACCGTCTTGAATCTGAGCTGGACCGAGCTCGGGCGAGATCGAGACCACCTTGAAGGGCCCTCCATTGGGGAGACAACTTGTTGCGGCTCGCTGCGCTGCTGAATTCTGCAGAACGAGGTCGCCATCGCCGATGTTCTCTCACACACCGCTTTGCTTGATAACGGCGCAGATGCTCGCCGATACTGGCGGCTCGGATCGCCGCCCTGTCTCTGATCTCCTCCAGGAGATTTACTTCATCCTGACGCCGGTCAAGGTCTCCGTCTTTGCTGAATGCCGCCACCTTTGGGGACCCGAAGGTAAGCTCCGACGGGAGCACCGCTTCAGAGCCATACACCAGGAAGAAACGGGTCTCGCCGGGGGCTCTGTTGGGAGTTGTCCGCAGCGCCCACAACACAATGGGGACTTCTTCCGCCCAGCGCTTGCCACGCTTCTCCAGGCGGTCGAACGCCCTTGTCTTGAGTCCTCTGAGCACCTCCGCGTTGGCCCGCTCTACTTGCCCATTGCTCTTCGGATGTGCAACGGAGGCGAAGCACAACTTGGTGCCCAGCTCTTCGCACCAATCTTGAAAATCGGCACTTTTGAACTGTGCGCCGTTGTCGGTGCTGATCCTGCTTGCGACGCCGAACCGGACGAAGATGCTTTTCACGAACTTTATGGCCGCAGCAGACGTGATCGCCGGGACTGGCGAGGCCTCAACCCACTTGGTGAACTTGTCGACGGCGCGAACGGATCGCGTAGTTTTGGCCGCCATGAACGGGCTCAGATGTTCAAATTTCCGCACCGCGAACGGCCAGGAGAGCGGAATAGTTTGCAGCGCCTGGGCTGGTCGGTGGATCTGCTTAGCATGAAATTGGCATGCTTCGCATCTCCTCACCACTCAAGGCATCTGAAGGGTCAGAGGCGATAAAGCCGTGGCGGAAGACCTTTCCGACCAACGTCCGGCTCCCCGAATGGCTCCCGCACATGCCTCCATGGATCTCAGAGAGGATTGCACTCCCCACTTCCCGAGTGACGCACTTCAGTAGAACTCCATTTGCGCCCTGGCGATACAGGTCCCCACCTACCAGGGCGTCGCGCTTGGCCTTGCGCGCTATCTTCTTAGCCGACGCGTCATCGTCGGGGATCACTCTGTCCCGCAGGTAGGCTAGGATCGGATCCATCCACTGACCTTCCCGGCCGAGCGTGACGACGCTAGCATTGTCGCCGATGTACTCTGTCTGGCTTGGCATTTCCGCCTCAACCGCCTCGGCAGTTCTTCCGCATCCTCCCTCCGATCGGGGAGCTGCTGCAGGGACACCGACGTCTCCTCCAGATGTGGGAGCTACGTCGAGCATCATGCCGTCCCCACCAGAATCGGGGGCTGCGACAGACGGCCGCGTGAGTCTTTCTTCAAAAACCCCGGCCAGAACAGGTGCCCTCGATGAGGCAATCTGGGATAGCTCATCCGCCATATAGTTGTCGCGGCGAGGGATGTGCGCGAAGCCCAAACCCTCGAAATGCCGCTCCAACCGGCGCACCTCCGTCAGGTAGGCCGCCATGACGGGATCCGAACATGTGAATTCCTTCCTCGCCTAGTTGATGACCAAGAGAGAGTCGCCTTTGACTTGCAGCCGCCGGATGCCTGGTGGTCGGCCACCTAAGCCCGGCGAGTAGCCCTTCAGACTCATGACGTTGTTGGTAGCGGAACTCCAAAGACCACCGGTGCCGGACGACGTCGCGGTGGGAGACACCAGATTTACACCAGCACCAGCCCCTCCAAATAGAACGAGCCGTCGAAAGAAGAGAGTCCACGGCGAGGGTGCTGGGGTGCCTTCAGCTTCTACGTCTGCCAGAGCATCTTCTGGTGTTGTGAATACCTTGTTTTGGCGTCGTGGAGGACTTTGCTGATGTAGTAGATGGGGCGCTGAACACCTTCTCTTTCCGCCACCAAAGACCATGGCTGACCACTGGGGTTTGCCGCGACATAAAGGATCAACGGCTCGCCGGTGCAGGGGCGACCAAAGACGGTGGGGAAGTGAGGTACTTCTTGACCCGTCGAGCGCCTCCTGCGCCTCCGCGATCCACTCAATTGGTTGGTCTTCTTGAGCTCTGAGTAGAGGAGACTTTTGTCCCCAAGCGAGCTATAAAGCTGCCCAGAAGTCGACATGCCCACCAAGCACCGCATCCGCCAAGTCGCGTCGGGGCTTCATGTTCTCGATCGCCGTGATCTTGTCGAGATTCGCCTCAATCCCCTCGAAAAGCGAAAGCCCAGAGCTTGCCCGGACGGAACGGCGAAGACACACTTCGTGGTTGAGCTTGATGCGATTTCTCGGGTTGGCGAAGGTTTCCTCAGTCGCCGATCAACTCCTCCGCCTTCTTGGACTTCACCACCGTGTCGCCGACGACACCTCCAAGTTCCGCCTATTTGGGGCGGTGAGCGATGTGCATGGCCCTCGGTAGGTTGGGCCTGCATTCTTCAATCCAAACGCCATCCTCGTAGCGATGAGACGCCCATGGGCGTCACAAAGGCTGTCTTGTCTTCATCTTCTTGACCATGCTAATCTGGTGGTACCGGAGTACGCATCCGAAGCACACCGCCGCACCGCCGTGGAGTCGACGATGAGATCGATCGCGGGCGCGGTACGGATCCTTCCGCATGCCCTGTTGAGGTCGGTGAAGTCGACGCACATCCTCCACCGCCCGTTGGATTTCTTTACGAGGACGGGGTTCGCGAGCCACCTGGGATGGGCGACGCTCCGAACGACCCCCGCCCACAAAAGCTGGTCCACCTCCTGGCGGATAACGGCCTGACGCTCCCACCGATCGCTCAACCTTCGTGATAACCGTCGCGCGGGAACGCTAACTTATGCTCAATCACCTCGGGGGGACCCGGTCATGTCGGACGGTTGCCAAGCAAACACGTCTGCGTTAGACTGGAGGAAGAAGACGAGCGCGCCTTCCTATTTGGCGCTGAGAGAGGCGCCCACCCGAACGGTCTTCGCCGGGTCTGACTCGCTCAGGGAGATCGCCTTGACCTTCGCGGACGAACCGTGGGAGGCACGGATCTTTGCCAGAGGAGTTCTCAGAGTCGAAGCTTCGACCTTCTGGGCGCCGACTGCCCCCGCCAAAGCGAGAGCATCCTTGTCGCAGCGGAGCGTCTCCGGGCGGTCCACTTTCACGATGATGGGACCAGCTGGCCCCGGAATCTTCACCACCATGTACGCATAGTGGCAGGCCGCCATGAACTTGGTCAGCGCCGGCCGACCCAGTATGGCGTTGTACGGGAGGTCGAAGACAGCTACTTCGAACTCGAGCATCTCCGTGCGGAAGTTGTCAGAGCCTCCGAATGTCACCGGGAGGATGACGCGCCCCAGAGGGACGGACTCAGCCCCCGGCGCGATGCCGAAGAATGGAAGCGCCGGTCGAAGCTCCTGCTGCTGGATCTGGAGCACCTTGGCTACTCGGGCGGATAGGAGGTTAAGAGAGCTTCCTCCGTCCACCAGCACCCGCCCCAACTTGACATTCCGGACTGTGGGTGCAACCACGATCGGGAGATGTCCCAGTCGACGGTCTTGGTGGGTGATCGGCTCGATCAATGTGATCGGTTGCTCCGACCACACCACCGCTTTGTCGACCTAACGCCGCACGGCGGCGGCGCCTCTCCTTTATCGCGGCTTAAAAATAGCGTGGGGCGGATTAGTGGCTAATCCGCCGTGGATAACGGCGACCGTGCTCCGTTCTGCTGAAACCAAGCGAAGCCGCTTCCTTGCCCTTGCATGCCGGACGCTTTCTTCTTTGCTCGTGGGCGCGCTTGTCCACGGTTCTTGGACGACATGGCAATCAGCCATGTCGTGGGAATTGTTGCGGTGAATGGGACGATAAGTCCCTCCGTTCCACTCACGGGACGGGCGGTCTCGCCCTCGTCGCGATCATGAGGCCGCCGTAGCCACAGCGTCGCCATAGCCGCCCTGCGAAGCGCTCCTGCGGCCGCCGCCGCGACCTCCTCCTTTCTTACGCCCTCGCGCTCACCGCCACGGCGGCATTGTTGTCGTCGTCGTCGCGCTTCGGCGGTCGGGACTGTCGGTCTCGGCCGCTTTGCGCTTCTTCTTGTCCTTGTCGCCAGATTTTTGAAGTCCGGCCTCGCCGCTGCTGCCCTCGCCCTTGCAAATGGCGGAAGCTTGACCTCACTGAAGGGCGACTTAGGGCGGGGTGAAAAGTTCTTCCGTTGTCTTGATCTTGCGGGTGACCATCTTCTCCTCGACCACAGGGTCTCGGCGCCTCTCACGAAGGCCGTGACAACGGCGCGTCGATGGAGATGTCGGGAATGGTATTGCGAACTGGTGAGGCGCTGATGTAGTCGCGCGCGACTCCTTCTTCTGCTCCACATTGTGGAGATCGTCTTCGACTCGGGCTGCTCGAGCGTGCCTCGAAGTTGGTGATGAAGAGCTCGGAGAGCTCCTTCCACGACCCCACTCGACCGGTAGGTTCATGAGCCTCCAGTCGGTGAGGACTGCGGGGAAGTAGTTCGCGAGAACCTTCCCCGACCCTCCAGTCGGCTGTATCACCATAGTGTAGATCTGCAAAACTTCGTCGAGATTGGTGGAACCATCGTACTTCTCGATGGCGGCAGGCGAACCTCTCCGCCATCGCAGACGCGGGCGCAGCTCCTTCAAAAAGCGCGGTAGCCGACTTCGGAGTCTCTGCTCTGAATCGCCTCCGTCCCGCCGTCCGGACGGCGCCAAGATCGCCACCTTCTTTGGCGGATCTGCAGTCGCGGAACCCTCTCGTCCCCACGGGCGGCAAATCGGCGCTGCGCGCCAAGACGGTCGTACCGCTGCGAGCTTGTCGCCTGTGTCTTCTCCGTGTCGCGGATGGCGATCCTCCGTGGGACCGGAGATCCCGCCCTGTCCAGACGCCGGCCGAACCCGTAGGAGTTGCACGCCTCTGTCGTCTGGCCCCTTCCTCACGCCGGAAGATCCGTGGGAGGATGCGGAGAAACCAAAGAGCGGGGAGGCGGAACGCCGGTTCCGCGCCGCGACTTGCACTACACGCCAAGGCGGCATCCACGTAGCGGGCCAAATCGCCAACCACGGCGCCACGGAGAGTCCGGAGTTACGGAACGGCGGGTTGTCCAACGAGGCCTCGTAGCATGGAGGTTTTGTCTTTGAGTGCACTCTCCAAGGCGAGCGCCGCCTAGCCAAACTGGGACGGCTGCCGCCCGGCTGATCCACCGCCATTGCCGCGGCCGACGCCACGGCCGCAGCTCTAGCGGCTGCTTCCTGGTCCATCACGGACTGTTGATCCGCCATTGCCGCCTGAAGAGAGGTCGAAGAACTCGAACCGATGCTAGCGCTCCCCTATCTGGCGCGCCACTGACGGCGTGCTCTCCGCTCAACCACTGCAGATCACACCCCTATCAGATTTCTATCCTTCTAGCCAATCAACCCGAGCTCAGTTCGATTTGAGCGTGGAACGCGGCAAGGAGCAACACACAGGGTTTACCTGAGTTCGGACCCCTCTCGGCAATGATCCTCTCTCCGAGCCTTAGCTCTTTTTCGTGTTGTGGTTGTGTGGAATGCGATTACAAAATGTTTGAACCCCCTCCTCCTCTCTCCTCCCTTTTATACAAGCCTTGGGTGGCGGAGAGCCGGGGGGTAAGATCTGATCGCTTAGTACTGCGATAAGGCGTGTGGGGCGGGACAGAGAGACGAAACCGTCTTGCTATCAAGCGCCAAGACGCACGCCCACGTCGCCGCAAGTAACCGACCCGCAGAACACGCCCGAGAGGCTGGCGGGCCTAGCTCGCCCGCCCGACGCGGGAGGCCAGCTTGAAGATGGTAAACTCTCGCTCTGCCGGTCAATTCCGCTGCGCCACAGTAGGTCACTGTGGCGGTAATCATCTCTTCATCTGTCTATCCGCGCGTAGTGTCGCATTGAATGCGCTCGTCCTTCGCAGCAAGGGGAGCCTTCGCCCAGAAGACTTCTTTCGGGACGCTCCCTGCCACGTGGGCCCCGCATGACAGTGGGGGGCCTTAGAGGGGCTCGCCCTCTCCTAACCTTCATTAGGACTCTTCATACCCCAGTATTTATTACGCCGACAGTATCAAGTTATGTACAAGAGTTCGTGGTGTATGCGTATGGAGTCAAGAGTCTGTGGTCTATACATATGGAGTAAAGAGTACGCGGTTTTTACGTATCGAGTTAATAGCAAAGTACTGAAAAATTATGGTTGTTGGATGATGGATAAAGGGAATAGACGGATGTGATTTATAGTTGGATTTAGGCTGACTGTTCAATTATAGAGTAATTTATTTATATTTATATTTATATTTATATTTATATTTATATTTATATTTATATTTAGATTTAGATTTAGATTTAGATTGGTGTTATCCAACTCCAAACAAAATTTGCTGAACAAAAAGATCTCTTGCCTAGTCCAAAGTTGTTCGGGCAGTTGGAAAGTTAGCACGGCGAGACATCAGGGACACGGCATCCACCAAAACCGAGTGAAAGCAACGGGAAAAACAATTCCTTGATGCTGACCTTAATGCAATGATCTCCCATCCTTCCCTTTCAGCTGGGCCCCCTGAGCCATCCAATTCAACCGAGGGAGCCACCCACCAGCTACCACTCCGGCCAAACGTACACAAGCGCGGCAGCGCCAACCGACCCTTCCTCGGCGGCTCTCCCCATCTGCCTCTCTACTGCTCCCGCTCCGTTCCCCACTGACGTATGCACACCACCACGGCTCGGCGCTTTCATTGCTCCCACACGCGCACTACCTGTGCCTGCCGCTTAGCAAGCCCGGGCTCGTATGCGTGACACGTGTGGTTGGCTTCTCTCCACTAGTTAATCTGCTCGCGCACGCCAAGAAGGGCCGCACGCGCGTGCGTGAGCCATGTCGCTGCGCCGGCTCTGCTTCGTCCTGCCCATGGACGCCGACGAGATCGCAGCTCCTGAAGAGCCGCGCCGCAGAATGGGTGGCGAGGGCATGTGGTCCTACGCCCGCGGCAAGGTCGGCCGCGTGCTGTTACGCCTGCGCTGCGGCATGTGCGGCGCGGGCCGGTGCCACAACTCGTCGGCGATGAGTTACGAGGACATTGCCGGCGTGGACGAGGTCGGTGCCACGAAGCTCGGCGGAGTCGGCGGCGGCCCGAGGATATTCAGCTACTCTGAGCTGTATATTGGGACCAACGGGTTCAGCGACACGGAGATCCTTGGGAGCGGAGGGTTCGGCCGCGTGTACCGCGCCATCCTGCCGAGCGACGGCACCACGGTGGCGGTGAAGTGCGTCGCCAGCCGCGGCGAACGGTTCGAGCAGTCGTTCCAGGCGGAGCTCGCGGCGATGGCGCGGCTGCGGCACCGCAACCTCGTGCGGCTCCGCGGGTGGTGCGTGCAGGACGAGGAGGAGCTGCTGCTCGTGTACGACTACATGCCCAACCGCAGCCTCGACCGCCTCCTATTCGCACCGGCTTCCTCTTCGTCGGCACTGAGCTGGGACCGGCGGCGGCGCATAATCGCCGGGCTTGCAGCTGCTCTGTTTTACCTGCACGAGCAGCTGGACACGCAGATCATCCACCGGGATGTGAAGACCAGCAACGTCATGCTGGACTCCGAGTACAACGCCCGCCTCGGGGACTTCGGCCTTGCTCGGTGGCTGGAGCACGCCGTTTGCGGCGAAGACGTGCAGCAGCTCGTTGTGGCTCCATCCCCGCATCCTGTGCGGTCTTCGTCGTTCGCATCGGCCTATCAGCAATTCCGGCTCATGGACACGAGCCGGATCGGCGGGACCATCGGCTATCTCCCACCGGAGAGCTTGCAGCGACGGGGCATGGCCACAGCCAAGTCCGACGTGTTCAGCTTCGGAATTGTGCTCTTGGAGGTGGCCACCGGGCGCCGAGCTGTCGACTTGGCGTACCCTGATGACCAAATCTTCATGCTAGATTGGGTGCGGCAACTCTCCGACGAGGGCAAGCTTCTCAACGCCGGCGACCGGAAGCTGCCGGACGGCAGCTACTCGCTGTTCGACATGTCCTGGTTAGTTCATCTCGGCCTCCTGTGCTCGCTGCATGACCAGCGGGCTCGTCCTACGATGAAGTGGGTTGTGGAGAACCTGTCCGGCAGCTTCTCAGGCGATCTCCCGCCACTTCCGTCGTTCTTGTCTCTCCCAAAGTACATATCTCTAACATCATCCTCCGATTCCGGCACCACAACCATCTCTACGGACATCACAATCACCATCTCCGCATCGAAACCCCTCTACGCCACAGCGGCTGGAACAACCGTTTACCTCACAGCAGATGACGGGAAATCCGGATCTGATAATAGCGGCTGCAGCCAGCGGCCGTCGCGATCAGTGGCAATACCTTGTGTGGATACTCCACGTGAGATATCCTACAACAAGATCGTCGCGATTACTAACAATTTTTCCGAGTCGCAGATGGTGGCGGAGCTCGATTTTGGTACAGGGTACGAAGGTTTCCTGAACAACGGCCACGGCCAAGTCCACGTCCTCGTGAAGCGGCTCGGAATGAAGACGTGCCCGGCTCTGCGCACCCGCTTCGCCAAGGAGCTCTGCAACCTGGCGAAGCTTCGCCACCGGAACCTTGTGCAGCTGCGCGGGTGGTGCACGGAGCACGGCGAGATGCTCGTCGTCTATGACTACTCTCCGGGGAGCCTCCTAAGCCACAACCTCTTCCGGCATGGTGACGCTGTCCTTTCATGGCGGCATCGGTACAGCATCGTCAAGGCGCTCGCCTCCGCTGTGCTGTACCTGCACGAGGAGTGGGACGAGCAGGTCATCCATCGCAACATCACGTCGTCCGCAGTGTTACTGGACCCTGACCAGAACCCGCGGCTCGGGAGCTTCGCCCTGGCCGAGTTTCTGTCAAGAAACGAGAACCACGGTCACCATGTCGTTGTGCCCACCAGCTCGGCGCGGGGCATCTTCGGCTACATGTCACCAGAGTACATGGAGACTGGTGAGGCCACCACAATGGCTGACGTCTATAGCTTCGGTGTGGTCGTTCTGGAGGTTGTGACAGGTACAATGGCCGTGGACGCCCGGTCTCCGGAGGTTCTTCTTGTGAGGAAGTTCAAGGTGTGCCAAGAGCAGGGCCGCCCAGTTGATGCTCTGGTGGACAGCCGACTGGACGGCCAGTACGATCGTCGCGAACTCATGCAGGTGACCAGGCTCGGCATTGCGTGCACCCAGTCCGACCATGCGGCACGGCCGAGCATGCGGGATATAATGAGCATTCTGGAAGGCAACGACGATTTGCTGCGTAAGTTCGACCAGAGGAAGGAAAGCATGGATGCGTGGGAGAGAAAGAACGCTGCAGCTCTGTCATTGGCAAGGAGATTCCAAGCGCTTGGCATACATTGAAAATTAAAGAAATCTGCATATTTTCGAACACAAATGGAGCAGGTTGATTTGTTGTTCGTCTTCCGACGCCTTTTTTTTTTTTTGAAATTGCCAAAACAATGTTGCAGACATAGTGTCTAAAGGATCTGTATAGCCACTTAGTTTACAATGTATGTACTCCAGCCTTTCTTCTCTATTTTGTGTGACCGTATGCATTTGCTAATTCAATGTTGTGATTGCCCCTCGGTTGGCCCCGAGTCTCTGAGAACCGAGGATATCACCTACAATGGCTTTGAAATGATTCTTCAGTGACAATGGGAATTCGGGTGCACAAAACTATTTTTTTAACAAAACCATCTAAGATTGGTCATCGAGGAGTGAAACCACACTAGAATAGCAGATGATTGCCACTCGGATTACCCTAGTCTCTAGGAATCAAGAAGATCGCCTAGAAACGCTTCATAAGGCCACTCCGGGCATAACTAGGATTCAGTGGGTCCAAAACTCGCACTACCGTCGAACGGGCGTTCAATCCCCTTTTGGAATGGGCTTCAGTCCCGGTTCTTGAACCGGGACATCCCTTGGAGACTGATGCCTGCTGGGCATCAGTCCAAGTTACAGGAACCGGGAGTAAAATCTCTTCTCGATAGGCCGGCCCCGAATACACGTGGCGCGACAGCTAGGTAGCTTCTATCAGTCCCGATTTTAGCAACCAACCGAGACTGAGATGTGCGCACGTGGCGATGCTCAGGAGCGGCCGTTGGGGACTCTATTGGTCCAAATTGGTTGCTCCAACTGGGACTGAGGTGTATACAGTGTATTTTTTATTTGCAATGTAATTTATTTATATTTTGACCCCTGTCTGTTATGCTTATTTAGTCACTATTAACTAAACCACATTTAACATAATTAGCAGATGAACAGCTATAGTTGATAACTAAAATCGACAGAACATTCAATAACTTTAAATTACAACAAATATGTATTTTTTTAGGGAAACCAAACCATATATTAAATCAGACCGGCTCTAGGCATGGTCAAACGATTACAATCTTCAGAGTTTACAGGGAATTTATCCAGCCATACTGTTGGTCATTTACACTGGCTCCCAATTTGACAAGATCATGTGCTAGCGTATTACATTCACGGTGGCACCCATTTTTTACTTTGATTCAGATTTCCGCTAACACCTTCATTCGACAACATCATCAAATTATCTAGGTTTTTGACACTATCAAGTGAGCAATGTCATTAGGGGATAAAAACTTGTTATCATGTATAACTTTATTTCTGTAGAACCACCAAGTCCACAATAGAACAGATATATAAATTTGATCTTTACCTTCTTTCTTCCAGATTGCCTCAAGAACATAAGCAGGGGAAGGGCAGTTCTCAAAAGTTGATCTATAACCTTCCAGGCCCAAAGATCTCCACACAGTCTTGATCGTTTTGCATTTTAAAAAAAAAAGATGACACCCATCATAATCCATTCTTTTACTACAGGACTCCAGGCCATGAAATCTTCAATCTGCTCCTTTGTTAAACAACAAATATGTATTAGGTAGGTAGCTATACATAAGTATCATACAATGTACACAAGTGCACATACACTTTTTATCGGGATCTTTTACGTGCATCGTTCCTCGACGATTGGCAAGTATTTTTCAAAGGCTCCGGAATCTTATTAACAAAAGGGTGGTGATACTCGCCCATCGGATTTATGCACTCATCGAAAAGGAAGCCGATGATTTGCTCTTGAATTGTTTTGACACGTACCGGCGAGAGTTCCAGACCTTTTTCCAAACCTTTTTTCGCCAACTTTAGAGGAATCTATCATTAAATAGGGAATTAACTTATCAATCTTTGAAACTATAGAAAATGTCCGAAGTAGCTAGCTAGGCATTATTAAGGTAGTAATTATATATTACTCACCCCAAAACCTGCATTTTTTTCTTGTGTACTCAGTGGTGCCCCCGATGAAGTTGTGCATCATCTCGCACATAGTATCCGCATAAATTGTTTCCATATGGCTGATGCAAGACCTGTGGTGTAAGAGTTGAAATCGTGAAATAGATGCGTGGAAATTACATTAACTAACAAAATACTCGTAATATGATATGCATACATATTTAGCGAGGTTCAACTCGAAATGTGTCTTGAATGTTCCCACGGTTTTCTTGCGGAACGTTGCGAAGGCACTGCACATTTGATTACAAGTTATATATAATTAAGTTTGTTTGATATGGAGAAACAGAACTAGTAAGATAATGAATGGAAGAGCAATGTACCGGTTGAGCATGGCGATGAAGTCGTTGTACTTTTGAACTGGTTCTCTTTTCAAGTCCATGATCGTGATCTTGCTATGATCTAACTCTATAATAAAAAGGGCTTAGTGAAAGCTGCTAATACATATATCAACGCGGTTTACTAATTAGTTCTAATAATGTGTTAAGAAAAGGAATTAAAATAAGGCGGCACGAAAACACATACTTAAATTCGTAGGGTAGAAGTATATGCCTCTTGTGTCGTTATCCCATTAGCCCTACGTAAATGGTGTCCTCTATGTCTTTTGGGTACTTTCTAGCTATTTTATCGTTAATGACTATTGGGTCAAGAAAGCCAAATTTATGAATTCCCTCCCTTAGGCATCTTTTTATCTCCATTGTACATAACAAAAAATTAGTTAGGCCTCCATGTTAGTATAGTATACCGGCGGGCACGGACGAAATTTAAAAACAATACACTTACAGAGACCAACAACTCATCATGGAGACGTCGAGGGCCCTTCCCTGATATAGTTCATACAAAACCTCCCATTCAATCATGAAGTCAAAGTCCTCACGGTAGAAATGGTGTTGCTTGATGACGACGGCGATCGAGTCCAAACCATTTTCAGTTACGCGCAAATACCAATCATGGAGTTGCCGCATCTTCGTTGTTAGCCAGGGAAGCTCCTCACGCCTGATGAGTGATGCACCTTTCATAAATTTCCATTGTACCTCTGCAAAGGGGATGTCCTTAAGGCCCAAGGCCTGATCTGCATCAAGCCCAGCTTCATTGTAGAAATTCCTCTGCACATCCTCTTCTGGAATCTGCTTCTCTGATGTTCTCTTATCAGATTCCTTACGCAAGATGCGCTCGTAGTCTGATACAGATGGTCTTTCTGGTTTGTCGATCATATCCTTCAATGATAAGATACACCTACTGCCTTTGTGCCATTCGTCCGTACCGGGCTGGACCCTCGGTGCAGATGGTTTCTTCACAAAATGTGTGGTGACCTGGCCTCTTACTGTCCGCTTGGTTTTCTCTTTGGTCATATCATACGACAACTTCGAAGGTGTTTTTTTTTCTCTGGATGACCTGGACCCTGTCTTCTTGAGAGGTGCTGGCCCCCATCAGGCTGGCTTAACCTAGCCGGCTCCTTCTTGGGAGCTATTTGCTTAGTAGGGTGGTCTGTCTTGGCCGGTGTCTTAGATGCAGTTTCGTGTGAGAGGTTTCGTTGAGAAGTTGATACAGGAGACTGTGGAGAGGACACGGGCATGTTACCTTAGAAAATTATGAACCGTTTGCGCCACATGACGAAATTGTGTATTTCATCTCCTAGCATCATGGTCCCATCACATCCTTCAATGTCGCGGTCAAGGTCCCCATACCCCTGGCATACCTCATCCACGGAGACCTTGGCGTAGCTCGAGGGTATCTGCTGGCCATGGATGACCTACCCTGCCTCCACTGGGTAAGCCATGCCTTCAACTGCCTTGATGGAGAGGTTCCGCGCATCGAAGTGCAGCTCATAATGGCCTTGTTTGTTTCATATTAATGTAGGGTTGCGTTTTACTGTAGCAATTTTTTGACCTCCTCAAAATACGTTTTAACGAGTTCAAAAAATTATGAAAAAATATATTACAAACTTTAAGAAGTAATATTTAAAACCCCACAAAAATGACTACAAAAACATTACATCATTTGGCTTATACAAAAATAACAAAATTTAATTTAATTTAATTTAATTTTATCTGAAACAAACAAGGTCAAGGTGTCGGCTGCGTGATGTCATCCACGGGATAGCGGGCCAAGTCTTCTTCGGGGAGCCCATCGGAAGCGCAGCTGCTTTGCCGCATGGAGGGACTGATGACGTTGGGATTACTGGGCGGTTCCTGCTGACCGGCCTCCCACGCCTGGTTCAAGGTTAGCTGCACCTCCCTTCGGACTGTTTCTTGTATGCTCGCATGTGTTGCGCGCAGTTGCTCCTCAAGGTCGAGAAGGTGTTGTGCCTGTCGGCCCTTGCTCCTCGACCGACTCCTGTAAGTCTGGGCATCCTGCGTGAAACCAACCTTCCACAGGACGATGCCGATGCCTCGTGTACGTCCAGGGTGCTCCGGGTTTTGTAGGGCCCTGGTTAGCTCATCGTTCTCCCTATTTGGCACGAAGATGCCTTGGGCCGACTCTTTGTGCACCTCTTTAAGCCTTCCTGCAAATCTCTGATTCTTTCACCAAAAACTGGCCTACTGTCGTGTTCCCTCTTCTCCCATTTGGGTATCGCCTTGCGGTAACCACCAGGGCCGAGACGATGGTGGTATTGCTTCTTCGCCGCATTTTGCTTATTCTTTTCACTCATACTCTAACCTTATTGAGAAGTTTTGTACCCTACAAATTCATCCCAATGATCTTGCAGCTTTGGGTATTTATTGAAGTCGGGGAGTACATTATTCTTGACGTACTCGTTGTTCAACTTCTTCTTGAACGTCTGGAATGCCATTGCCATCTTCTTCAATGTACAACTCTTCACCTTCTGTTCGGTGGAATGCCATTGCCATCTTCTTCAATGTATAACTCTTCACCTTCTGTTCGGTCCCTTCGGGGATGGTGAATAATTCTTTCATATCGGTCCATAGCGTGTTCTTGAGGTCTGCAGGTACGTCATCCTTTTCACAATGCTAATGGGCACGTGGTCCCTAACAATCAATCTGAAAGTCGATCTGAACGACCCAATCGCCTCTGCTGGCTTCAGAGGCTCGCCTTCCTCGCTGACTTCAGTGATTATGTGCCTTGACTTCGGCCTCTTACTATGACCTCGCTGACGTGACTGGCTACTCGTTTGACCTGGGTGACTTCATCGGCCTCGGTGGCTTCTCTGACCTTCACCGTCACCGCAGTTGAACTCGCATGAAGACCATTCCCAAACATCTCCATTAAAAATTCTTCATCACCAATCCCTCTGCTTGCCATTGTAACAAATAAAGGCACTGAATATACAAGTGCAAACACCTCAACACATTATATGTTAATCATTTCAAAATAATTTCCAATCAAATTTGGTTAAGTGTTTAGGAAACAGAACTAAAACAATTGCCTAGCCAAATTTAGCATATGCATATCACTTTGGTCAATTCTCACGTGAAATCTTAGATCATCCTCACATAAGGGCATCACAATTGTGTTGAAGGATATGAATCATGAAAAAGGATGCATGAAAGTTTTAACTAACTTGTGAAGCTAAATTGCTTGCACGCTTTAACTAACTTGTGAAGCAAAATCTTAGATCATCCTCAAAAACATAAGGGCATCACAATCCTCAAAAATTCTTATTGGAAACTACTGTATAGATGCTTGCAAGTTTTAACTAACTTGTGAAGTTAGATTGCTAGAAGCACACAAAAAAGAATGCATGCAATGCATCAATATTCAAGTCACAGAAGGAAAATTGTATAGTAGTATGTAAAATTAAACATAAATTTACAACGGTGACGTCGGAGGGGTTGTAGGGGCGGCGGCGTTATCGAAGGGTCTATAGGGGGCGGCGATGTCACGGGCGCATCGTCGGAGGGGTTGTAGGCGGCGGCAACACGGACGGCGGCGTCGGAGGGGTTGTAGGCGGCGGCGAGACGGACGGCTGCGTCGGAGGGGTTGTAGGCGGCGGCGTCGTCGGAGGGCAGTAGGGGGCGGCGACACAGGCGGTGGCGACGTCACGGGTGCGTCGTCGGAGGGGTTGTAGGCAGCGGCGACACGGATGGCGGCGTCGGAGGGGTTGTAGGTGGTGGCGAATCCTGTGGCGGCAGTGTCGACCTAGGGTTAATTTGGCGCGGTTTAGGGTGTGTGTTTTGGAGAATTGGGGGAAAACGGACATATAGAGGACATCAATCCTGGTTAAATCCAACAACCAGGATTACTATGACCCTCAATCCCGGTTAAAACATCCAACTGGGATTAAAGATGTACTGATGTGCGGGGCCAGGTAACTGCTTTGCGTCTGGATGCCTTCAATCCCGGTTGGAGGTTAAAACCGGGAGTGAAAGTTGTGTTTTAAAAAAAATTTCGGCACTGTAGGGGTAGAAGCGAGGCTCAAACCGCGACTGCGCAGTGAGCCCGCGCTTTCACCGCGCGCTACTAACAAGTTGGACGCAATACGCTTGACGATGTATAAGGGGGCGCATTGTTTTTATGAATAGCAAATTTCTATTAAGGAAATTTCCAGAAAATGAGGTGTCTTCTAATATTGTAAATATTGTTCATAAATAGTATATATTCACTATAACGTACGAAAAGTTATGAAATATTTTAACATTCCACTAAATTGTATAAATTTCAGTAAGCAGTATAAATTCCAGTAAATAGTATAAAATTCCAGTTAATTCCTTTTAATAGTATAAATTCCAGTAAATTCCATTAAAATTACCGTAAATACTTCATAAATAGTAGGATACATGTTTGGACTTAAAAAAAGAAAATTCGCATTAAATTAAGAAAATTTAAAACTACTAAATAATGTCCAATCGGCGTCGCCCTCGCCGTCACTACTATAAAATTCTAGTAAATTATGAATCTATTAAGAAACAGTCCAAAAATGAGGTGTATAAGGGAGCACAATGTTTTTGTGGATATCAAATTTTCATTAACAAAAAGTACGAAAATGAGGTGCCTGCTAATAAATTGTTTATGACATCGTAAAATTGTAAAACATTATACATAAATAGTATATATTCTCTTTTATTTAAAAATATTTAAAAAATGAAATGCAGTAAATGTTATCTTTTTATTGAAAAAATAATTTAGCTTTGTTTAT
Source organism: Raddia guianensis (assembly GCA_036346415.1). Classification (NCBI taxonomy): domain Eukaryota; kingdom Viridiplantae; phylum Streptophyta; class Magnoliopsida; order Poales; family Poaceae; genus Raddia; species Raddia guianensis. The sequence goes on along the minus strand of CM070536.1, from coordinate 53,520,430 downwards.
AAATGGACAAAAGGTTATATTCATCAATATGCTTCAACCGATCTGCATTGCCCTTTAAACATTGGCGTCCGAGCGCATCCAAGTACTTGTCATATATGATTTTCAGAAAATTATGATAAATAGTACATATATGCAACTATTTTGTTTTTACAAGTGATCCTTCGTTGTGGTCATGGCGTACATAAGGGTCTTCGTCATCACCATTGAGGATAGTAATGTCTACATCCACTGAGAAAGGCGGTAGCTCGTTGAACTGATTACTCTTCTTCATTTGTTACGCCCTCAACTCCGACAATCCTTCTTTTACCAGGAAGAACAACATGGCACCTTTGCTTATCACTATTACAAGTATTGTCCTTCAGCCTTTTGGTACTCCGTCCCTTTTGCATTTTCGGTTTGTTATCCATGTCAATCACATAGAAAATCTGTGTGACATCATTGGCGAGCACGAACGGTTCGTCCCTGTAGGCCACTTGCTTAAGGTCCACGGTTGTCATCCCGTACTCATCAATCTGCACAGCTGTCAGTTTGCCCCATTGGCACCGATTAAAGGTCCGTACTCGAGCTCCTAGATTTCTCTATAAAACCACAATAGGTGTCCATGTTTCCATTATTTTCCAATGCATCAATTCGAAGACCACTATTTTGGTTCGTGCTCTTGCTATCCTTGAATGTAGTGTAAAATGTGTATCCATTTATCTCATACCCTTGTTGTCGGGGATAAAATCACGGCTCATTGCCATGGTCCACTCCCTGACGGCCCAATCGAACAGCCTACTAGGGCCCAGCTCCCTAGAAGGTTCTATCAAACCCGTGTGCATCCTGCCGAACAGCTTCTTGGCTGGCATGATGCGTAACGGCCAAGGAATCGTGTTTGAGTCCGACTCGAGCAAGAGTTCTGCACGGCTACGTGAAGACCCGGACGTTGGTTTCCCGGATTGGAATAGGAGTCGTGATCCCCAAGACATGGAGTTTACCTTATCTGCCTCGGGATGTATTTGGCACGTTGAGTTCGTTACGATCTCGTAGTTAGCCCGGCCCGATTATCCCCTTGGTAGGTCGGTTCATCAACACTATAAAAACAAGGCCTCTACGGCGTGTAGAGGGGACCTGATCATCTTAGGCATCGAGTTTATGCGCCTGACCTTCGCATTGAAGCCTAGATCGCATATTGCTTCCTTCTACACCCATAATCTCGCCGAGACCTGTTAATCTCGTCGAGCCACCTCTTATAATCAGCTCTGATATATAAGAAAGGCTGGACGTAGGGCTATTATCTCTCCCGAGAGGCCTGAACCAGGATAAAAACCCGTGAATTCCTGTTTGTCGTTGATTGTTGTTCCGCGTGTCTCCTATCTCCCCTTCTCAAGAACCTTAGTTGACTTGGGTCAATATCCCAATCGTCGACAGTTGGCGCCGTCCGTGGGGACTTAGTAGATCGAGCATGTCGAACTCCATCAGCGACCACGGATCTCTTCCTGAGGACTACGACTCAGAAGGACAGGATGTCTCATCCCCTGTCAGATCGGATCGATCTGTTCGATCTCGATCGCTTTCCATATCTGGGGCAGAAGTCTCTGGATACTCTCCAGAGATGCTCTTAGATCAAGCTCCCGTCATCGACGATGAATACGGAACCGACGATCTTTACAATGATTTAGATCTCTCGGATTCCAAGACTATGTCGGTCGATTCCTCCTGTGGCGACACAGTGATGACACCGTCCAGTGCACCAACGCACGGTCACCGCGAAGATCAACATGGCGGTGCGAGGACTTGAGAGGATCTGCGCACGGCGCGCGGCCGGTGAGATCGGGCGATCCAATTTCGCTTCGGCACCAAGATGAGGCCGTGCTAGGCGCTTTCGCGAGCAAGATGTTGTTCACCGCAGTTTGACGAGTCCATCAATCGGACCTTGGCGCGGAGCGCGCGACCAGTATAGCGGCAATCGCGCGACCCACCTCGCGCCACGCCAAGACCCCGGCAGGTTCACCGCTGGGTCGAATCCCCGCGTGACCAGACTCCGGTCGGGCAAAACGCGGATGCCTCAGGGATCCCTGGACCCCTGGATCAAAGTTGGGAACGACACCAGGGCATGGCAACGGTGCTCAGATCCACCAACCAGGCCGACCTCGCCCGCATGGGCGATTCTGTTGCCTCCCATCTTGAGCGACTGGCCGAAGGCCTTAAGTCCCTAGGTGAATCCAACACCTCCTCTGGGCAGCGCAATCAGCCTGTCAGGGTGGATTCGGGCAGCGAGCGCTCCGATCGATCGCGTGACCCTCGTCACCGTCGAAGGACTACTGTCCACGAACAAGTTACCCGTGGTCGTCGACGCTCGCCAAGTCCCCATGGTCACCGCGACCATAGAGGTAAACGTGCGCGCGACGATCACGGACGATCCCCTCGCGAGGAGCGCGTAGTAGCAACCACGAGGAAGGAACGTGGAGGACTGTCCCGGAGAGAGTTTCTCCCGGCAGAGACCTCCCGTTCGGCTATAATTTCTCCGGGCAACAGGACCAATGTCTTTTCAAGACTAGGTTCTGCAGAAGAGGGTGGCCGGTCTTACGCCTTGGGCCGTAAGGCCTTCTCTGATGAGCTCCGCGCTGTCAGGTGGCCTTCTAAGTTCAAGCCCGGTCACATGGAGAGGTACAATGGGACTCAAAACTCAGAGGAGTTCCTTTCCATCTACGCTGCTGCCATCATGGCAGTCGGGGGTGACGAGCTAGTTATGGCTAATTACCTCCCGACTGTTCTTGAGGGTGCTGCTCGGACATGGCTGTTCAACCAGCAGGAAGGTTCCATTCGCTCGTGGGACCAACTTTGTGACGCTCTGGTTGCCAATTCCCAGAGCTGTGACGTGCGTCTGGGCAAGGAGGATGATCTGCACCAGATGATCCAGATGAACGGGGAGACCCTCCGCAACTTCGTGAAGCGTTTCATAAAGATTCGCAATACGATCCCGAACATCTCGGACGAATCTGTTGTCCGCGCTTTCAAAAATGGGGTCCGCGACGAGCGGCTCACCCAGGATCTCGAGATCAATGAGACCTGGACCGCCAACGATCTGTTCAAGGCGGCTGATCGCTATGCCAATGTGGCAGAACGCGTTCAGTATAAGAAGGCATTTGACAAGGGCGAGTTGCCCGCCCAGCCTGGTGTGGATGAGAAGAAGAAGAGCAGCAACAATCCTAGTGACAAAAAGTCCTAGAACAAGAAAAACAAGGGTGATGCGAACAACACCGTCGCCGATATAGATCGCGCACCTCCTCCCAAAGACGGGTAGAAGAAGCCCAACAATAACTAAAAGGGCAAGAAGCCCGCCCAGGGAGGTAACCAATGCAAGAAAGGTCCAAGTGACCGATATTGTAAGTTTCACTAGCACTACGGGCACGATACACGCCATTGCAGGACCTGGGCTGCAAAGCTCGAGGATTTCTACAACGGCAAGGGCCCAATGCCCACCCTGCCCAAAAAAGGTGACGCCGGCAAGGACAAGCGCCAAGCCGATGGTGGTGATCGGGACGACGATGATGAATATTAGGAGCCCGTGAACCACATCGCCATTATCTTCGGCGGTTCCTCGACTTATACCTCTCGACGCAGCCTCAAGGAAGCTGCCCGGGAGGTCCACAACGTTGAAAAGCGCAAGCCTCAGCCCGAGACAATGAAGTGGACCGAGGTCGCTATCTCTTTCTCTAAGGAAGATTGCCCCACTGGGATGACCAAGCCTCAGCGTCTCCCACTGGTGGTCTCTCCGACCATCAGTAACGCCAGTGTCGGGCGTGTCCTGATCGATTGCGGGAGTGCTTTGGAGTCTGGAAGTTGAAGGAAGTCGCAATGCACTTCTATGGGATCGTTCCGGGAGAAGTTGTTAAGCCGTTGGGGCAGATCATTCTTCCTGTTACCTTCGGCAGCCCGAGCAACTTTCTGACAGAGTTGATCACGTTTGACGTGGTCGACTTCCCATCCGCTTACAACGCGATCCTGGGCCGACCATCTCTTGGCAAGCTCATGGCCGTGTCCCACCATGCATACCATTGCGTGAAGATACCGGGCCCTAACGGTGTGATCACGGTCAAGGGCAATTACAAAGCTGCTCTGGATTGCGACAAGCAGTCCCTTGCCCTGGTCGACCAGCTTCCACCGCGGTCCAAGTTCCATGAGACCAAGTCTCAGACGCCCTAAGGTTTCGGCCACCAGGGAGAGACCAAGAAAGTTCCGCTGTCTCTTGATGATACTTCCAAGACAGTTCACTTAGGGGCCAATTTGGACCGCAAATAGGAAAGCGAGCTCATTGCCTTCCTCCGAGCTAATGCAGATGTGTTTGCCTGGGAACCATCTGACATGCCCGTGGTCTCAAGGGAGGTTATCGAGCACAAACTGGCCGTCTGGCCGGACAAAAAAGCCTGTTCGCCAGAAGCTTCGACACTTTTCGGAATTCAAGCAGGGGATCATCAAGGATCAGCTTGGCAAATTGCTCGCTGCTGGCTTCATCCGCGAGGTTGATCACACCGAGTGGCTGGCCAACCCTATCGTTGTAAAGAAGAAAGGCGGCTAGTGGAGGATGTGTGTCGATCACACAGATTTGAACGCTGCTTGTCCTAAGGACAATTTCCCACTGCGTCGCATAGATTAGTTAGTGAACGCGACTGCGGATGCCCAGCTCTTGAGTTTTTTGGATGCTTACTCCGGTTATCGTCAAATAAGCATCTCCCCCGAGGATGAAGAGAAGACTGCCTTCATCACCCCTTTCGGCACTTTCTACTATACGACCATGTCTTTCGGTTCTGCAAGAATGTGGTGCCGTTCTGGTAGCTTAATGGAGAAGACTTTCCCGAGCAATGTGGAAGAAACCTGGAGGTCTATGTCGACGACATAGTTGTAAAGAGCAAGTTTGCTCCAGATCATGTAAAAGACCTGGCCGAGACTTTTCGTAACCTCACCAGGCATCGAATAAAGTTAAATCCAAATAAGTGTACCTTTGGTGTTCGATCTGGAATGTTGCTCGGTTACGTCATTCATTCGCAAGATATTTCTGCTAACCCTGAAAAAATCGAAACCATTGAAAACATGCAGGCTCTGACTATCATTAAGGAAATTCAGAGCCTCACAAGGCGGATGGCTGCTCTAACCAGATTTATTTTCCGTCAAGACGAACGCGGGCTGCCCTTCTTTAAGGCCCTGCGCAAGCACAATGGTTTCGAGTGGGCGGAGGAGGTCGATGATCTTTTCAAGATCTAAAGCAATACTCGCCCAACCCACTTGTCTTGACTACCCGCGATATGGCGAATGACTTTTGTTGTATCTTGGTAGACGCCTGGCGGTGAGCGGGTCTTGACGGTGGAAAGGAAGGCATCCAATGCCAATCTATTACGTGAGCGAGGTACTTCACGGATCAAAGGAGCGTTACCCTGAGGTCCAGAAGTTGCTCTATGCCTTGCTCATGTCCTCCAGGAAGCTACGACACTATTTCCAGGTGCATCAAATACTGATCCCGACCAAGTTCCCTCTAGGAGAAATCCTAAGGAACAAGGAAGCTGGTGGACGTATAGCAAAGTGGGCCAAGGAACTTGCAGAGTTCGATATTGATTATTTGCCGGCGCTATTAAATCCTGTCTTGGCGACTTTGTCGCTAAATGGACTTGCCGTCCAAATCGAGAAAGCTCCCGAGCAACCCGACGAACCCCCGACCATGTTTTTCGATGGCTCGCGCCTTTGAAACTTCGGGGCCGGCTTTGTTCTCATCTCCTCAAGGAGAGCAACTCGATATTCCATCCAACTACACTTTGCGGCGACTAACAACGCCATGAGTCGAGGCCTCTCGCGGGACTAAAAGTGTGCAAGTCGCTCGACGTCCAACGGCTGACTGTGAAGGGAGATTCACAGCTAGTCATCAATCAACAAGGAGTATCGATCTTTGCGATGACTCAAAGCGCGATACTGGTTGAAGTGAGGAAGTTGGGCGGCACTTTCGATTTTCGAGGTGCTCTTCGTGCCCGGAAGGACAACTTCTGGCGACCGCTTGTCCAAGTATGGATCCTCACGCGAACTCGCTTCGGCGGTGCTCGTCGAGCACCTTTACAAGTCCTCAATCACGTCTCCGGACGAGGCAACGAGCTGTGGTCTTTGTCTCCGCGTCATCGGCGGTGCGGATCGACAACGCCATTTGTCCGGTATCTCGCAGGTGGGACCCTGCCCGAAGACGAAGCCGAGCGTTCCCGGCTTATAAGGCGTGCTAGTCCATACAAGCTTGTGCACGGCATCCTTTACCGTCAAGGTGCGCTAGGAGTCCTCTCCATGTGCATCTCTCAACAGGAGGGTGTATTCCTTCTTAGGGACATACACGAGGGCGCCTGTGGCAACCACGCCTCCTTCAGGACTCTGGTCGGCAAAGCGTTTCGCATGGGGTATTATTGGCCAACTGCGTTACAAGATGCCCGAGATATCGTAATTATGTGCAAGGCATATCAGTTCCACGCCCGGAAGGCACATAAGCCCGTCCAAGAGCTCCAAACGATCCCCCCATCTTGGCCTTTCGCCACATGGGGTCTGGATCTGCTTGGCCCGTTCGCCAAAGGGTACAAGGGCTGCACACACTTGCTCGTCGCTATTGATACTTTTACAAAGTGGATTGAGGCAGAGCCTGTGTCGTCTCTTCACACCAACACAGCTGTGCGCTTCTTCAACGTGATCACGCGCTTCGGGATTCCCCATAAGCTGATCACCGATAACGGTCCCCAGTTAAGAAGCGAGCTATTCCAGGAATACTACGAACAGCTGGGCACCAAGGTCTGCTTTGCCTCTGTGGCTCATCCGCAGAGCAATGGACCAGTCGAGCGAGCTAACAGACAGATAGTCCAGGGTATCAAACGACGGGTGTTTGCTGCTCTCAGCGAGTGCAACAAGGCATGGGTTGACTTCCGTCATCTGGGCAGTTCGCACTACGGCCACCCGGGCAACCGGGGAACTCCTTTGCAATTGGTCTATGGTGCAGAAGCCATCTTGCCTGCCGAAATAGTACTCGGTTCGCCTCGCACAAGCTCGGTCAACTTGGGTGACGACGAGCAAGAGCGCTTACTCGAACTCGATCTCCTCGAAGGCACACGAGACCGGGCACAAGTCAGAATGGCGCGCTACCAGCAAGCTCTTCGCCGGCACGCTGCCAAATCAGTTCGACCAAGGGCTTTGAAGGCGGACGTCCTTGTTCTGCATACGCCGCGTCCAGAACCTGTCCAATGCCAATAAGTTAACTCCCCGTTGGGAGGGCCCGTTCCACAATGTTAGCAGATCTTCGACCAACGGTTTTAGATACACATCGATGTCGTTCCCGGGTTGCTTGGGGCCTTGGACGAGCAATGGCACCATAATATACTTTCGCTTCTGACATAGCCAAGGAGGAAGATTGTAGATACATACAGTCACTGGCCAAGTACTATGATTGGTGCTCAACTCGCCGTAGGGATAAATCCCATCTGTACTCAATACAAACCGTATGTTCCTCGCATCGCTTGAAAACTCCGGGTATTTCCTATCAAGTTTTCGCCACCGCGACCCATCTGCGAGGTGTTTTAGCTTTCCATCAACCTTACGAGCATCGTTGTGCCAACGCATCATCTTCGCTTGCTCTTTGCTCGCAAACAAATGCTTCAACCAAGGAATTATAGAAAAGTACCACACCACCTTAGCGGGGTCTCTTCATCTTACATCCCCTCTACCTCACTTGCGTCATTATGTTTGGTCTTATACCATGATGTTTCGCACAACGGACAGGCTTCCAAATTCTTACACTCATTGCGATAGAGGATGCAATCGTTACGGCATGCATGTATCTTCTGTACCTCCAAGCCCAAAGAACAGAGAGCTTACTTGGCTTCGTACGTAGTTTCAGGCAACGTGTTACTCTGTGGAAGCAACTTCTTCATGAGGCCTAACAACTCATTGAATCTCTTATTAGACAATCCATTTACCACCTTCCATTGCATTAGTTCTAGTGTGGTACGTAACTTTCTATGCCCATGTCCGCAGTTTGGATAAAACAGTGTTTCATAGTCCTCCCACAGGCGCTGAAACTTTTCGTAATGCCTTTAATCAACGTATTCTCCCTCTCCATCAAGCAGCATCTGGTCCAGATCATCGTCGCCAAATTGCCCCTGCATATGTTCGAAAGAACTGTGTTGGCCAGCGTCCGAGATATTATGGTCCACCTGTTCTTCTTCAGCCCGTGTAATCTCTACTTCACCTTGCTTGGTTCAACGGGTATAATTTTTTCATAAAACCTCTTGAGATCAAATGAAAATAAATTTGCTTAGAGTTTGCCCACTCCTTTTGATTCTTGCAATCAATACGTGGGCAACAAATATAGTCTTATGGTAATATTGGTTTCGACATGACGAATAAAAGTTTCCAAACCCTCCACGAACTGCAAGGAACATCAGTCCATATACATCCATCACCGATCCATCTATATTATACATATTGATAGCATTGAGTGCGACAGTAGTTTGTGTATTAAATACACATTGATACCATACAAACAAACATGATTTAATAGTACACATACAAACATGATTCATACTTCAGATACAAGTATGATTTAATAGTACACATTAAAATACATCAATGAACACATAAAGTCTGCAGCAGGTACAATTATACATAAATTGTTTGAACAACAAAAATTCATAAGTGCATAAAACTTAAATTAATAAATACAACACAAAGTGGGATCTCGATGTCTCAATCACACTCTACGAGAAAGTGACTTCTTCTTCGCCTCGTCGCCCTCGCCCTGGCCCTTGCCCTTGCCCTCCTCAATACCACCATTCCCGCCGCCGCCGCATTCGCCCTTGCCCTCGCCCTCCTTAATACCACCATTCCCGCCGCCGCCGCCGCCGTCACCCTCGCCCTCCTCATCACCACCATTCCCGACGTCGCCACCGTCGCCGCGACGTGCCACATCATTGGTCGCCGCATATTTTTTGTCTTCTGTTGCGTTACTTTTGTGTTGATTCGCCCCCCACAACAAACAACGGTGGAGGGGCATAGACACTTAAAAAAACAACATATTTTGGACCTAGGAGGAGGGAGCGTGGTTGCGATGTTAGTGGCCCCGTCACCGGTTCAACATGACAACCTAAATCTCTCGGACGAAAAATTTAAATCTAAAAACACAAACAAAGGTCGGCATTTGCGGTTGCGCCGGTAGCGGTGGCGGCGGTCGCTGCGGCGGTTGTGGCGGTGGGACCAGAATGAGGATGCGATGCCGGTGGATAAATATACCTCGGCGGTGTGGCCGGGGAGGTGTTGACGAATCGGCGGGCGTGCGGCGACGACGAGAGTAGCTACCGTCTCCTCCCTCAGCTCCTTCCCTCTCAGCGCTATGAAGAGCCGTGGATCCAGTCTCCCCTCTCCTCAGCAGCGCGGCCGGGGAGGTGGTGACACGCGACCGGCGCGGCTACACGAGCATGGCTCCGATCCCCTTTCAGTCTCCCTCAGTGCGGCGAAGAGAGATTTGGCTTTGGTCCCCACTCCTCAGCAGATCCTTGCTCAGCGTGGCGACGAATGTGACTCCGATCTCCGCCCCTTCCTCAGCGCATGTGGCGAGCAAGGTCCCTCAGCTCTCAGTGCGGCGGCGAGAAAACTAGGTGGACGCGACAGGGCGGCAGTGACTTTTTTGTGACCGGAGAAATGCACCTATTATCGAACCCGATGTCGGTCCGGTTGGTAACACCAATCGGGTGATATCTAACAACAGCTAATCGCCGCGAGGTGACCTATCGGTCCCGGTTGGTGGTACCAACCGGGCCTGAAAAGTCCCCTGCGGCCTCGTTGCCGTTGAACCGGGACTGAAGTTAATCTCAATCCTAGTTTGTTGTTAACCTGGACTAATGTGCCGGGATCGAAGGCCCGTTCCCTAGTAGTGTCGTTATCTCTGAAGATGCTTTCTAAGCCGTACGTTTTAGCGATCTCATTGATTACTGGAGACTCGAGGTGAACTGAGGGATAACCACCAACTATTTCAGTGTGGTTTTATTCCACGGTACCCACCTTGTGCAGTTTTGCAACAAATGAGTTCGGAGTCCAAAATCCCCGTGTCAGCGACAGTGAGATGGGCTCCACGGGCCGAAATCATATGTTTGTGTGAGGACCAACAATGTCCCTTCCCCTGGCCCGGCTAAGGGTCGTTCAAGGCGAGGCTGGTTAGAGAATGATTATTTTTACCCTAGTTCAATCCTCCACCACAGAATATCAGCCCTGTGTCCAACCTTCATTCATCACTGAGCTGAAATGAGTACAAAAGGAGGAGACCGAGCTTGGGAAAAGCTTGCGAACTAGTAACATAAGCGCTCTAGGATTGTGTGTTCCCGAAAGTGGCTAAGCGAGAGAAAGAACTATCTTCTAGGACTAGAGGCTCCTACACAAGTTCTCGTGCTCCTATTGTATTCCTATCACTACACTGGTGCTTTCCATCTGTGCGTCTTCTCTTCGGTTTATCTTGCTCCATGGGGTGCTCTTCGGCTCCTTTTATAGATTGTCTGCCCCGGGAACTGTAGACTGCCGTTGGACTGAGGCGCTATGATTCATAACCTACTGGATAATAGGTGCCTTCCTCCAGCATACCTAATGTGTCACACTATCTTGGCTGGGTGCGGAGGCAGCTGACCTCTGATATGATGGGCAATGACCCTGTCGGTGGCTATGACAGGTGTGCCTTGGTACCGCGGTTGGGTTTGTCTTGGGGCAACGGTATGCGGAGCCCGTTGTGGTTACGGGAACAACATGGCACAGTGAGCCTCGGGACCTATGTCCTGATCTTTGAAGCTCGGCCAGGAGCTAGGAGGCTCGACCATGAGCTTTGGAAGCTCACATGGGCCCTTCATTGGGTCAAATAAATGGATGGGTGGCATTATATATGGGCGGATTGGTTTTCACTAGCCTCCGAGCCTCAAGTGGGGCAGGACCAGTGTTTAAAATCTCCCGCTAAGCCCTTTAGTGGCTAGGTTCTGGAACAGCTAGGACCAACTATAGCTGGCTATAGTGGCAGCTAAGCTGTTTAGTGGTTTTGCAAAAAAAAAAAGTAAAAACCTGATACAAATGATAAATCTGATAGAGCCATACATATAGGCATATATGTAAGGGAACATATGCTGTGCAATCACGATTATGGAGCAATCACCGTGCAATCGAACTATCAAAAGTTGTAAAAATTTCTGAAAAAATTTGTACATGTACTGCATTGTTTACTCTACGTATGTATGAAGTTTCAAAGAAAAATTCATTATATATTAAGAGTTATAAAAAAGAAAAAAACGGACAGTTTTGATAAGTTCAAAATTGATAGAACTTTTGAGTAGATGTTTGTCGGGGATAAAATCACGGCCCATTGCCATGGCCCACTCCCTGACGGCCCAATCGAGACACCTCTGACGAGGGCCCAAATGAAGGTTCCATCGAGCCCATGTGCATCTTGTTAGACGAATGCCTTGGTGGCGCGGCAAGTGCGTAATGACCTAGTATTTGTGTTTGAGTCCGTCTCGAACAGAGTTCTGCACGGCTACGTGAAGACCCGGACGTTGGTTTTCCGGATTGGAGCAGACGTCGCGATCCTCAAGACTTGGAGTATGCCTTATCTACCTCGGGATATATTTGGCATGTATTGAGTTCAGATTACGATCTAGTTAGTTAGCCGATATTCCCTCGGTGAGGTCGGTTTGCTCGCGACTATATAAACAAGGCCCTACGGCGTGTAGAGGACTTGATCTAGCTTTTTGCATCGGTACACAAACGATCTTCGCCAGACACCCATAATCTCGCCGAGACTTGTTAGTCTCGTCGAGCCACCTCTTGTATTCATCTCGATATATAAGAAAGGCTAGGCGTGGGCTATTATCTCTCGAGAGGCTGAACGGGATAAAACCCCCGTCTCCTGTTATGTTACATTGTTCGCTTACTTACGGGTGTCTTCTATCTCCTTCTAAAGAACCTTAGCGACTTAAGATCGTCATCTCAGCGGCCGACGGTTGGCGCCGTCAGGTGGGATCTGCAGTCGAGCATGTCAAACTCCTTCGGTGATCGGAGATTCTCACGAGAACTACGACTCGAGAAGCGGGATGTCTCTTCCCTTGCCAAATCGAATCGATCTTATCGCCTAGATCGATGTTCAGATCCGGACAGAGGTCTCGGATCGCCGGAGGTGATCTGCGGTCGAGCTCCGTCATTGGCGATGAATACGGGCAAGACGATCTTTACGATGGTTTAGATCTATCGGATTCGAGGGCTATGTCGGTCGATTCTTCTGTGGTGACACAGTGATGACGCCGTCTAAGCGCCGCAGACGCACGCCACCGCGTCGTCAATATGGCATTGTCAGGGGACCTCGGGGATCCCGCACGGTCACGGTGGCGAAGAGATCGAGCGAAGTCAATTCCGCTCGGCACCAAGATGGAGCCGCATAACTGCTTTGAAGAGCAAGATATTGTTCGCCGCACTTTCGATTTAATCCATCGACCGGACCTTGGCGCAGATCCGCGATCGGTAAGCGTCGGCAACGCGATCGCCTCGCAGCGCTGTGCGAAGACCCCTAGAATTCAGCTGCGGGTGGAATCCCGCGCGCCAGACTCTAATCGGGCAAGACGCGGATGCCGAGATCCCAGACCAATTGAAGCGAGCCGGAACGGCTCCGAGGCCACGGCAACGTGTCAGATCCGCTCGCGGGACAATCTCGTCCTCGTGGCGATAAAGTGGCTACTCACCTTGAGAAATTGGCCGAGGGCCTTAAGTCTATAGGTGAGGCATCGTCGGAAGCGCGCGGTGAGCTCGTCCGGGTAGATTCAGACGATGGCGATCCGATCGATCGCGTGACCGTCGTCACCGTCGAAGACCACCGCCCACGAGCAAGCCGCCGTGGTCGCCGCCGCTTCGCTAAGTCCCGTAGTCATCGCGACCACGAGGGGCAAGCGCGCTGCAGCGGCGATCACGGACGATCCCTACGCGAGGAACGCATTATCGCAACCACAAGGAAGGGCGCGGGCTTATCACGGAGAGATTTCCTCCAGCGAGACCTCCCGCTTCGGCAAGAGTTCCCAAACCAACGGGACCAATGTCTTCTCGAGGCTAGGTTCTGCGGGGAAGGTGGCGATCTTACGCCTTGAGTGCGGGGCTTTCTCCGACGAGCTTCGCTACGTTCGGTGGCCCTCAAAGTTCAAGCGCGACACATGGAGAGGTACAACGGCCGAGAACCGGAGGAGTTCCTTTCCATCTCGCTTCTGCCATCATGGCGGCGGGGTGATAAGCTTGTCATGGCTAATTACCTCCGACCGCCTTGAAGGCGCCGCTTTCGGGGCGTGGTCATTTAATCGGCAGGAAGGTTCCATCTCTTCTTAGAACCAACTTTGTGGCCTTCGATTGCCAATTTCGGAGGCTGTTATGTGCGTCTGGGCAGGAGGATGATCTGCACGGATGATCCGGATGAGCAGGGGAGACCCTCGCAACTTTGTGAAGCGTTTCATCAAGATTCGCAACCACGAACCCGAACATCTCGGGACGAATCATTATGCGCGCCTTTAAAAGCGGAGTCATGACGGCGGCTCGCCCAGATCTCGAGATCAACAAGACACGGACCGCCAGCGACTTTGTTCAAAGTGGCGATCGCTATGCCAATCTGGCGAGCGCGTTGATATAAGAAGGCGTTCGACAAGGCGGTACGCCCACTGGTGTGGAGGAAAAGAAGAAGAGCGGCAACAATCCTAGTGACAAGAAGTCCCGGAAGAAAAAGAAGGGTGATCACGAGCAACAACATGTCGCCGATATAGATCGCACACCTCCTCCCAAGGATGGGTAGAAAAAGCCCAACAATAACTATAAGGCCAAGAAGACCGCCGGGAGGCAACCAAGGCAAGAAGGTCCGGCGGCGATATTGCAAGTTCATGACACTACGGGCATAACACGCGCGCCATGTGGGACCTGAGCTCTGGCTCGAGGATTTCTACAGCGGCAAGGGCCCGATGCCCACCCCGCACGAAAAAATTGAAGTCGGTGAGGCGAAGCGCCAAACCGATGATGGTGATCGGACGACGATGAGTATCAAGAGCACCGGAACCATATCGCCGTCATCTTCGGCTCGCCGGCTTATACCTCTCGGCGCGACCTCAAGGAAGCCGCGGGAGGTCAACAACGTGAAAGGGCAAGCCTCGGCCCGAATCGATGAAGTGGACCGAGATTTCTATCTCCTCTCTCGGGAGGATTGCCCATTTGGGATGACCAAGCCTCGAGAGGCTCCCAGCTGGTGGTCACTCCGAGCCATCGACAGCGAGAGTTAGCCATGTTCTTATAGGCGGCGAGGCGCTTTGGACTTGCTCTCTGCTAAGGTCTTGAGCGAGATGCAAATTCCTCGCTCCAAGCTTAAAGAGGTCGCGATGCCTTTCTACGGCATTGTTCCGGAGAAAACATTTCGTTGGTTAGGCGGATCGTTCTGCCGTCACCTTGGCGATCCAAGCAACTTCCTGACATAGTTGATCACATTCGATGTGGTTGACTTTCCATCCGCGTACAATGCTATCTGGGCGGCCGTCTCTTGGCATGTTCATGGCGGTGTCCCATCATAGATATCATTGCGTGAAGATCTGGGTCCCAGCGGTGTGATCACGATTCACGAGCAACTATAAGGCGGCTCTCGATTGGACGGCCGTCCCTCATGCTGGTCGACCGGCTTCCACCTCGAGGTCCGAAGCTCATGCAACCAAGTCTGCCGCCCTAAGTCTCCCTTGATCGGGAGAGAGACCAAGGAGTTCATTGTCTTTGGATGATTCCTCCAAGGCAGTTCACACGGGGCCAATCTGGACCCCAAATAGAAAGCGAGCTCATTGCCTTCCTCCGAGCTAACGCATAAGCGTTTTTGCTGAAACCGTCGACATGCGGAGTCCCAGGAGAGGTTATCGTGGCACTGGCCGGCCGTCCGTGGGACAAAGCTTGTTTCGCCAAAAGCTTGCCGCTTTTCGGACTTCAGCGAGGATCATCAAGGATCGACTTGGTAAGGCGCTTTCATTCTTTGGTTTCATCCGCGAGGTTGATCACACCAAGTGGTAGCCAACCTGTCATTGTAAAGAAGAAAGGCGGCAAGTGGAGGATGTGTGTCGATCACCACAGATCTGAGCATTGCTTGTCTAAGGACAATTTCCGCGCCTCGCATAGACCGGTTGATTCGACAGCGATTGCGGATGCCCAAATTCTTGAGTTTTTGGATGTTTACTCCTGGTTATCACCAAATAAGCATCTCCCCGAGGATGAAGAAGACTTCCTTCATCACCCCTTCGCACTTTCTGGCATGACGACCATGTCTTTCGGTCTGCGCAATGTCGCGGTGCCACGTTCGGTATTAATGGAAAGACTTTCCCGAGCAGCGGGAAGAAACACGGAGGTCTATGTCGATGACATAGTTGTAAAAAGCAAGTATGCTCCAGATCATGTAAAAGACCCGACCGAGACTTTCAGAAATCTCAACGGGCATCGAATAAAGTTAAATCCAGAGAAGTGTACCTTTGGTGTTCGATGCGGAATGTTGCTCAGTGCTATGTAATTGGTTACAAGGCATATCGCCAACCGAAAAAATTGAAGCCATTGAAAACATCGGAGCTCAACTACCGTCAACAAAGTTCGAGCCTCACGGACGGATGGTCGCCTTGAGCGAGTGTTTATTTCCGTCGAGGCGAGCGCAGTGCCCTTCTTTAAGGCCTGCGCAGTTACAATGGTTTCGAGTGGAATGAGAGGAAGTCGATCGATCTTTTCAAGATCTAAAGCAATACTGTCAACCCGCTGTCTTGACCACCCCGCGATCACGTGACGACTCTTGCTCTATCTTGGTTGTAAGCCCCAAGCGGTGGCGCGGTCTTGACGGTGGAAAGGGAAGGCATCCAATGACCAATCTATTACGTGGCGAGTACTTCATGGATCAAAGGAGCGTTACCGAGGTCGAAGTCGCTTCTACGCCTTGCTCATGTCCTCCGAAACTTCGCCATTATTTCGGTAGCGCCAAATCTGGTCCCACCAAGTTCCCGGGAGAAATCCTAAGGAACAAGGAAGTCAAGGACGTATAGCTAAATGGGCAATGGGCTGGCGAGTCGATATTACATTTCTTGAATCGCTATTAAGTCCTGTCTTGGTGACTTTGTCGCCGAATGGACTCGCCCGCCCAAATCGAGAAGCTCCCGAGCAACTTTGATTACCCTCGACCATGTTTTTGATGGCTCAGCGTCTTTGGAAACTTCGAAGTGGTTTTGTTCTTGGCGGCGTGTTCTCCGCTCAACCATGCGGATCACACCTGGTCGATTCTAGTTCGCTAGCCAACTCGATCAAGCTCGATTCGATTTGAGCGTCGGGCACAACAAGGAGCGACTTCAGATTTACCTGAGTTCGGACCCGCCGCGGGTAATAGTACTACTCTGCTTGAGCCTTAGCTTTTTCGATTGTGGTTGAAAGAGAATGTGTTTACTGAGTGTCTCGAATGCACGAATGCTTCGCGTTGTGTGTTCGTCTCTCCTCTCCGTGATCTCTCCTTTCCTTTTATACAAGCTTTGGGTCAAGGAGAGCCAGGGAGTAAGCGATCAGTGCTCTCGATTACGACAAGACCTGACGAAGAGGCAACGTCTTGTTGCTTGCGCCCTTGCAAGCCCATCTTCGCGTGCCATCGCAGTGGCCTCGACCCGCATAGTCACACCGATGAGTCTGCGGGTGGGGCCTACTGCTCCTCGACACAGGCGGCCTCCTCGAAGCAACTCTTCTCTCTGCCGGTCAATTCTTCGCCACAGTGTGCCCGCTTCGGACACACAAGGGTCAGCTGTAGCGATAATCATTTCTTCCTCTCGTCTATCCGCGTGGTGTCTCATTAAATCGCTTCATCCTTCCAGAACGGGGAGCCTTCGTCCGAAGACTCATCGCAATACTCCTGCCACTTGTGCAGCCCCTTTGTGTGCAGGCCCTCGCCTCGTCTCTGAGGGGCTAAATCCACGCTTACTTTGGCGCGTGGGGCCACGGCCTCACCGTCGGAGGGCTCGCCGCGCGCACCACTTTGGCGCGGGGCCTCGCCTTGCCTTGAGGGGCTCGCCCATGCCGGCCGGGCGGGTCCTCCCTTCTTCGAGGCAGCGTGGGGCCTCTCGGCCTTCCTAAGGCTCTTTGTACCCGGTATTTATTACACCGACAAGAGGCCGGGTCCGCCATGATCGCGAACCGTCATACGAGATACTTCCGTTTCTTGTCTTGTGGAGATTTAATGGGGAGCCCACCACCAAGGCAAACGGCCGTCGCTGATTCTCCGCTGCACACGATCTTCCTTGGGAACCACGCCGCTTTTGGCGGGAAACCAAAAAGCGCTACGGGCAATGATGGCGCCCAGCAGCGTGAGGCGGAATCAAACCGTCGCGCTCGCGCTTCCACGCTTATAAACATTTCTCGGTAGCGCTACCAATCCTTCCATGACGCTAAGTCTTCAAGTCGTCCATTGCCTTCTTATTTGCTACCCTTGCCTTTTGCCGGCGCCACCGCCAATTTTCCATGGCTCCCAAGCCAGCAAAGGCCGCCCATGAGGATGCCGCACCATCTTCGGAGCTCGCTCTGCACCTTCCACCGTCGATGAGGATCGGTGCGCGCGGCCGAGTCTTCGTGCCACCGATCGCCGCCTTCGTTCCTTGCAGCGCACCATCGCTGCAAGTCCTCGCTTGGGGAGATCGTGACCTTCTCTGAAGCGTCTTGGCGGGCCTTGTCCCGCCGTACTCGAATTCTTCTTGGGGTGCTCGCCCTACGGGATCGAGTGGCGCGACCTTGTTCCCAACTCGATCATAGCCTGGTCATCTTCGCCCGCCTTCTGCGAGATGTTCGTGGGGGCGATGCGAACCTCCCGCCTCTGGCGCCGAAACTCCTCGTCTTGCACACGGCTTTCGCTTTCGGCGCGGTTGAGCCGCTACTTGCGCTCCGCGTCACCTCGCCTTTATCCTGCCATGGTCAAGTCAAGCTGGAAGGATCGGCACCGCGATGGTTGTCGTGGAGGACTCCGGTGAGCCGCGACGATCTGGTTCTTCCAAGACGATCCTCTGGAGCCCAGCGCCGACGTAGGGCCCGGCGAACGATCTGGCGAATCGGAGGCGATGGCGGCGCAAGATTGCCGAAACTCCCGCCAGGGGCTCACCGGAACCCACGTGGTGGCGGACTTTTCTTGCGCCGCTTTGCCCGCTCGCTTGAGGCGCGCCCGCTGGGCGTACTGGCGACAACGACGGGACCAGTGACTGCTCTTGGAGGTGAATACCGCGCTCTTTTGGATTTCGTACCTTCTTTCTTTCCATTTTGGCTAACAGCCACTCACTGCTTCTTTGGGTGTTGGTGATGGGAACGTCTTGAGGCGGCGTGCTTCAAGGCCCGGGCAAGGGCTTCGACCACACGGCCGGCGACATCGCCTCGCTGACAGCATCCGCCCCCTCTGCGGCGGGATCACGGGGCGCAACCACTTACTGCGGTAGCGCCGCTTACATGGAGGTCTCGGTCCTGCGGTCCAAGTGGCCGGGACCATGCGCAGATCCATGAGCCGCCTCGGCGACGCCTAAGCTTCCATGCGTTCTTTGCTCCTGCCGTGGTCGCCGACTCGCCCGCTCTCGGGAAGCGCCATTATCCTTCGCTCGGACGACGACGACGAGAGGAGGAGGGCGAAACGGCGAAGCGCGCTTCTTCAAACCGGGCTTCGCCCGCCCGCCGCGGCTCCAACCAGCGGAGCCCTGCTTGCTATCATTGCCGTCGCTCGCCACGGGCAGGCGCGGCGACTCATCGAAGCTGGCGCCGCTGCGCAGTTTCTTCCTTCCGCCTGCCCGCTCCTCAAGGCCGCTTTGTTCTTGCACGGCGCCTCTACCTGCCGCAAGACGCTTCGCGCCAGCCTTCGGCGCTGGCTCGGCAGTGGTGACGACGCGACCGCGACCGCACCGCCGCCACGAACAAGCGACTTGAGCTCCGCCGACTTCGTAGCCAGCGCGCGCCGAGTTGGCTTTCCTGGCGCTTCGACACTTCGCGCTAGGGTTATGCGCTCACGCGGTTCGCATACCTAAACCTGTTTGTCCTCTTGAAAGCAGTAATGACTGGGCATCGAGCTCCGCTCCACGCGACTTCGCCTTGACACGCCGCTCCTTCGACGGAGGTCGCCTGCGGCGGAGAGTCCGTGCGCGGGCGTCGAGAACCCTCAGCCGCCCTCGCCCATTGGCCTTCTTATCCATCTTGGCCGTGACCACCGTGAGACATTCCTTTGGGCGCCGCACCTCTCCCGCGCTGGCGTCACGGAAGAAGCCGCTACCTTGGCGGAAGCGTCTGCCGTGACTGCGGCGGGCCGCTTAGCCAAGAAACCGCCGCTAAGGCGATGGCTCATGAGGTCTGCAGCGCTGGCCGCCACGGCCTCAGGCCGCCAATGATCGAAGACCTCACTTTGGAGCACTTCGCGCCTCCGGACCCTGGCGACATCTTTGCGCGCGCCCTGGCGGCCGGGGGACGCCGCATCCACTGGGTGTTCCTGCATCCCCCGGAGGAGGCAGCAATTTGCCAGAATCTGGCGGGCCGTGGGACGAGCCGCGAAGCCCTGCAGACGCCCTTCCGGCGGCTGGCGGACGCGGGCGATCGAAGATTTGCCGCCAAAGCGCTCTCGGCAGCGCGGTTCATCTTGAGCAACTATCTTGCTCGAGACGCCGCGTTTGATCTCGGCGCTTGGCAAGAGCCTTTCGCGCCACTGACCGGTTTGAAGCGCGGGTTGACACCGCCGATCCAGCGTGTCCATGATGAAGCGCCGCTCGGTGAAGCGAAGGCGAGAAGAGTGGCGAGACTCACCTTTTTTGCCTTGTAATTGTTGCCTATCAATGCAAACAAACTTTTGCTCTTTTGTTGTGAGTCTCACTTGAACTTCGCACAACTTTAACTTATGGAATTAAACGGGGCACTGGCGCCAAAGGTTTTAGATGAACGCTTCTGCCGATGGCGATTTGGCCGCTTCCTTAAGCATCTGGTTACTTCAACCCTTATGGCCTCTCGCAACCCGACTTAAACATTACGTGGCGGCGCTTAGCTTAGGAAGTGGTCTAATCATTTGGTGCCGCCGTTAGCGCATTGCCTAGACCGAGCGACACACACGAGCTAGAGCCCGCCTTCGTCACCGCCTCACCACAACGTAAGTTATAAGCGTTGCCTTTGCAATCAAGGGGCCATCGACCTTAAAATACTTTTCAAGACCGACTTTTCAAAGAATGTTTTCTGAGAGACCTTTCTAAGGCTAAACCACCGATCGCCAAAAAGCTTTAAGCGAGCTTTCGCTTGAAAGTGAGCGTTTTTTCTCGAGCATCTGGTTACTTCAACCCTTATGGCCTCTTTCTTGAATCGACCCTGAACATCGCGTGGTGAGAACTTAGCTTCGAAAGTGGTCTAGTCGCCCGGTCTTGTTGTTGGCGCATTGCCTCAGACCGAGCCAACACACCAGCTAGAACCCGCCAATCCGCTCGCCTCGCTGCACCCAACCGAGTCATAGGCGTTAGATCCTTGCAACTAAGGGGCCATCTGCCTTAAGTACTTTTTTTGCCGACTTTCACCTAATGCTTTCTAACGAGACTTGAGGCGAAAAAAGAAACAGATGCCCACAAGTAAATGTGAACTTATCTCTTATTGAAGATGGCTTTGTACAACGCAGACCCGAAGGCGGCGGCGCGGCAAGAAGACTCGCCGCTTCGGCCCAATAAGGCCAAAAAAAAGCTTCGAACTGCCGCCTGGGTAGAACTTCCTCACCGCCGACGTTCCAAGTGTTCGCCAATTCGCGACCGTCCTCGAACGCGAGCTCGACCGAGCTCTGGCGGAGATCGAGACCACCTTGAAGGGCCTCCCACCGGGGGAGAGCAGGTTTGTTCGCCCGCACTTGGATTTTGTGCAGCAGGTCGCCCAACGCTGTGTTCTCACACACACCGCTTTGCTTGATAATCGTGCGCCCATTGCCGACATTTGGCGGCGGATCGCCGCTTGCCTCGGATCTCCTCCAGAGATTTACTTCATCCCGACGCCGGTCGTGGTCTTGGTCTTCGCCGAACGCCGCCACTCTTGGGGAGCCAAGACGAGCTCGATGGGAGCACCGCCGAGCCATACACCGTGAAGAAGGGTCTCGCCGGTGGCTCTGTTGAGTTGTCCGGCCGCCACAATACGGTGAACTTCTTCCGCCAGCGCTTGCGCTTCTCCAAAGCGGTCGAACGCCTTTGTCTTGAGCCCCACTACACCACAACATAGCTATGGAGCATTCATTCTCGCCGAAAAATGGCTTTCAATGGCAAACTATCTGCGGAATGACTTTTCCCGACGGACATTCCGCCATAACCGTCCGACGGAACCCAAATCGTCCGCAATTCTCTTCTACCGATGCACAAATTTTTCCGTCAGACGGTTTGTCGTCGATTCTCATTTTTCCTGAAATTACTTTGCCCTCGATTCTTATTTTTTCCCTACAGACGCTTTGCCCTCGATCCTCATTTTTCCCTAGCAGACGCTTTGTTTGGCATATATTATTATTGCCAGATGCATACCGCTTGATTTCCTACTTTTGCCTAAGCAGCATTCTCGCCAATATAAATTATCAAAGAACAAAAAAATCACACTAATAATGATACACTCATAAAGGCAAATAGCATTCTGTAATATGCTGATTTTATAGAGTAGTTTAATTTGTTGATTAGTAGATTTTAATGCAGATGCATTTCGATCGAACAATTGATCTGATCAAATTTGTGACTACACATGCATCCACCCATAAAATCGTAAAGATAAAACAATCCCAAATACATATATGCAAGAAACAATTTAAATTAAACATGTAATATATAAAGACATTTGATTTATATAGAGATGTTGATTATAATAAGGCATCAAAGTATAATTCAAAGTTCAAAACCATACCGTCCATGCTCAAAGGCAAAGGCTAATAATTTGTAGATGAACCCCTATTGATCCATGTGAGACATGCTGCATAGATGGGTATAGAAATGACAGCATGAAGGAGCAACTATTACAATAGACATTTGGAATGTTGATGACAAGTCATGGGTCAGAGAAAATCCAATACAAAAAGAGTAAAAATTGCACATCAGGCACACATTAGCAAACTCAAGTTTTCCTATAACCTTTAATGACAAGAGAATGTAGGCAATGTTTTTACAAGAGGAGCAGCCTTCGCTATGTATGACAAACCTCTATGCTGCTAGAAAGATATTGAACCGACTTGCTTATTTTTGTATAATAATCATATCTATAGCAAAATTAGTCTTGCCTAATGTTCCCATCAAACCCAAAATGGCCATCTTGTGCTGATCCATCTCTTTTTCCTGAAAATCAAACATGGTAAAAGAAGGCATGAAAAGGTCACCATTAGTCCATGACTCGTTAGCATAAAGCTTTCTGTCACATTAGTACTGAACCTAGTTTAAAGAGAAGGCTGGATTTGCCATTTAATAAGTGTCAATCTCTTGAATCTGAAAATTACCACAAGACAAACATGCTAGCTTGTTATATGCTGAAAAGTGTTATCAGTTCATCAGTATAGCAGAGCCCTAGAGTAGATCCTCTTGTAGTGTGAACTGGTCTGTGTTATCAGTTCATCACTATCGCAGAGCCCTACAATAAATCCTATTGCAGTTTGAACTGGCCTTTATAAGTCTCATAAAGTCTAATTGCATTGAAGCACAGAGTGAAGAGAATCTTAATTTAATCAGGAGACAACTGGGCATACACTATGTCTACAAAAATACCATGCATATTAGACACAATAAACTGAACTGCAGCTAACTATAAAAACACTCTGTACTTAAGAAGCCACATGACCATCACCTTGCTTGCCACGTGATGGCATCATGTATAAATGCAGATTCCATGGTAAAATACCAAGCTCAAAATTCATCCATCAACATCACTGCGTACCTGAAAAATTAGCAGGTGCTTCTCATAAATAAGGAGATAGCTAGGACAGATATGATAATCATGTTTCATAATATCAAGTTCTCACAAAAAACAGCAAGGTGCTACAGGCACCAAGAACAAACACAATGAGGCAAGGCTGCTTGAAGAAAGCCCCAAACTGTAAAAAGATTTAATGTTCAGTGAGCATAAAAAAAGGAATATGTCAAGTATTGTCTTTCAGGTGAGCACCAAGCTTTTAAAATACGCAACTTTAAATATCATAGAAATGGATCTTAGAAAAAGCATTCAACATAATTTCAATTGTGCATTGCTTAAGAGCAGTAATACTATAAACCAAAATGTTGCATTGCTTTTTTAGATAAATCAAGTGATTAACCTGAAAGGATCAATGACTGAACAACTCCACTGCATAACTGTTTAATAGGGTATCCAGGACATATATACCTGTGTGAAATGCATGCACGTCCTAGACATTAGCTTCATATTAGAGCATGATTATTAGAATGCACATTATTGTCTTAATCTTTAGCTGATTGCAACCTAAGTAAGAAGGCCAAGATATTTCATTCACGTTTCTCATAGCTGCCAAATTAATTGAAGGACAAGTGGGGTGAAATATTCCAGATTAATCATCATCGTAAAACTCATCAATTCAGTTTATGGAATACAACAAGATCATATCACGACTCCAGTGTATTAATTTGCTAAACCCCGAGTAGTAAATTTATTGTTGGGCATCTATCTTTTCCATGAGATGGCCTAAATTTTATGACAGATTGCAATTAATATGCCACTGCAGAAGGGACTAGAACTGATACTGAAATGTTGAATTCCAGTTCAAAAGGTGGCAAACTAAAGTATACAAATGTTCACATGATTAGAACAAAGTTGTAGTTTTCCATTGTGCCACTGCTCATTTTATGTTAGTCGAAAGCAAGACCTGTAAGAAGGTAAAATATGGCAGCAACATTAAATTCAGTACATCACAATAAGCAAGCTTCTTATGGAAGAGCACCTTACAATAGATGCGGCACAACCTTGGAGGTGGCCAGCGGGAGGGCACGGAGGAGGCGGCCGGCGGGTGTGGCTTCGGAGGCTGCCGGAGGAGGAGGCAGCCGGCGAGGAATGGAGGGGAGGCGGCGGCGCGCGTGGATACGGAGGCAGCCAGCATAGAACATAGGGGAGGCGGCGGCGGGCGTGGCTACGGAGGCGGCCGGAGGAGGAGGCGGCCGGCGAGGCTACGGATCGAGATGGCGGCTAGGCACGGAGGAGGCAGCGCGAGGATATGGAGGCGGCGGAAGGGCAGGGAGGAGGCGGCGGGCGGTGGGCAATGGAAGGGAGGCGGCGACGAGCATGGCTACGAAGGCGGCCGGAGGAGGAGGAGGAGGAGGCCAGCTGGGCTATGGATCGAGGTGGCGGCGGGGCACGGAGGCGGCAGGTAGCAGGAGAGGAACCCTAGCTTTTGAGGAGATGGTTCCCCTGCCCCATTTGTTTATTTTGATCTGCACCCGCACCAACAATTTTTCCTGGCAGATGGTTAGCCGGAGATCGGCTAGTTTTCCCGGCAGACAGTTTATCGGCCATTAAATATTTTTCCCGATGCATAACCAAATTGATAAATATTACTTTTCCGCCACACCATACGCCGATGATATTTATTATTATTCTGGCGAGAATGTGTGCCAGATTTGACATTTTTACCGCAGATTCTGCTTAATTGTGTGTTGTGGTGTAGTGCCTTTGAGTACTTCGCGTTCGCCGCTCCACTTGCCCATTGCTCTTCGGATGCTAACGGAGGCAAAGCACGCTTGGTACCCAACTCTTTGCACCATCTTTGGAAATCGGCGCTTTTGAACGAAAGCCGTTGTCGATGATGATTCACATGGCGACCGAACCGGACGAAGATGCTCTTCATAAACTTGATAGCAGCTGCGGATGTGATCGCCGGACCATGAGGCTTCCACCCACTTAGTGAACTTGTCGATGGCGGCGAACAGATGAGTATATCCTCCGTTACCATGAACGGCCCTGAATGTCGGCCCCGATCATGAACGCCAGAGAGCGGAATAGTTTGCGGCGCTGGGCGGTCGGTGGATTTGCTTAGCATGAAATTGGCACGCCGCATCTCCTCACCACTCAAGGCATCCTCGAGGCGGTGGGCCAATAGAAACCGTATAAATGCTTTCCCAACCAACGCCTCGGCCTCAATGGCTCCCGCATGCCTCCATAGATCTCGAGAGAATTTCACTCCCGCTTCCCGAGTGACGACTTCAAGAGAACTCCGCTTATACCTCGGCGATACAGTCCCCACCTACCAGTATGTGGCGCTTGGCCTGCGCGACTATCTTCTCGGACGCCACATCGTCGGGATCACTCCATCCCGCAGTAGGCTAGGATCGGATCCATCCACCGACCTTCCCGGACGAGTGTGACGACGTTACAGACATTGCCGCCGACGACTCCGGGCCCGGCAAGCGTTCCGCCAACCGCCTCGGCCAAGCTTCTTCCGCCTCCTCCCTCTAACCGGGAGCTGCAGCAGATCGATGACGCCTCCAGAGGCGGAGCTGCGTGTGAAAGCGCCGTCCCGCCAGATGGGGTCGACGACGGCCAAGCGTAAGTCTTTCTTCAAAGACCCCAAATGGAACATGTGCCCTTGACGAGGCAATCTGGGATGCTTCATCCGCCATGTAGTTGTCGCGGCGGGGATGTGCACGGCCCAAACCTCAAAGTGCCGCCCAACCGCGCGACCTCCGCTAGGTAGGCCGCCATGACGGATCCGAGCAGAGAAATCTTCCTCGCTCGGTTGATGACCAGAGAGAGTCGCTTTTACTTGTAGCCGCGGATGCCAAGGGTCGGCCACCGAGAGCCATGCGGCGATCCTTCATACTCATGACGTTGTTGGTGGCGCGGAAGTCCAAGACCACCAGTGCCGGACGACATCGCCGGTTAGAACACCAGACGACGCCACCAAATTTCTCCAAATGGAATGAGCCGTCAAGAAGAGAGTCCACGGCGGAGGTCGGGTATCTTCAGTTTCAAGATGTCCGCGGAGTCCACTCGCTAATGAACTCCGCCAGAGCTTGCTCCTTTGATGGCCACTCGGGAGCGAATTTGAGATCGAAGTTCCGCCACTCCATGGCCCATTTGGCGATGCGACTGTCGTCTCGCGGTTGAAGAGGATCTCCGCAAGGGATACTTGGTCAACACTGACTTCTCGCCCGAAGTAGTGGCGTAGCTGATGTCTTTGTCAAGACGGCGTAGAGCATCTTACGGTCTTTGTGAATACCTTGTTTGGCCGTGGAGGACCTTGTCGACGTAGTAAATGGGCGCCGAACGCCTCTCTTTCCGCCACTAGCACCGCGCTGACCGCTGGGGGTTTGCCGCGACGTAGAGGATCAACGGCTCGCTTTGGGTCTGGGGCGACCAAGACGGCGGGAGGTAAGATACTTCTTCGCACCGTCGAACGCCTTACTCGCGCCTCCGCCGTCCACTCGAATCGGTTGGTCTTTTTAGGAGCTTGAGCGGTGGAGACTTTTGTCCCCAGGCGTAGCTATAAAGCTGCCCAGGAGGTCAAGCGACCCACCAAGCACCGCATCCGCCAAGTCACGTCGGGGCTTCATGTTCTCGATCATTGCGATCTTGTCGAGTTCGCCTCAATCCTCCTCGAGACGAGGAATCCCAGCAGCTTGTCTGACGGAACGGCGAACACGCATTTCTCTGGATTAAGCTTGATGCAAGATTTCGGGTTGGCGAAGGTTTCTTCCGTGTCGCCGATCAACTCCTTCGCCTTCTTGGACTTCACCACCGTGTCGTCGACATACACCTCCGTGTTCCGCCTATTTGGGAGCGGTGAGCGATATGCATGGCCCGATAGGTTGGGCCCGATTCTTCAAATCAACGCCATCCTTGTAGTAAAGATACGCCCATGGGCGTGACGGCGGTCTTGTCTTCATCTTCTTCGCCATGCTAACTGGTGGTACCCAGAGTACGCATCCGTAAAGCATACCGCCACACCCCGCAGCTTGAGTCGACGATGAGATCGACGCGGGCAATGGTATGGATCCTTCGCACGCTTTGTTGAGGTCGGTGAAGTCCACGACATCCTCCAATGCCCGTTGGATTTCTTGACGAGGACGGGTTCGCGAGCCACCGGATGGGCGACATCGCGACGCACCCGCCTTAAGAGCTCGTCCCACCTCCTCGGCGGATAACTTCTGGCGCTCCACCGATCGCTTCCGGACCTTCGCGATGACCGGTCGCGCGCCATGTCGGACGGTTGCCACGCAAACACGTCTGCGTTAGACGGAGGAAGGAGACGAAGCGCGCCTTCCTATTTGGCGAGAGAGGCGCCCACCCGAACGGTCTTCGCGGGTCGACTTCGCCAGGAGACCGCCTTAACCTCCGCGGACGAACCGGGGAGGCACGGTTCACGGGAGGAGCTCCCAAAGTCGAAACCTCGGCCTTGAGACCGACGCCCCGCCATGAGGGCGTCCTTGTCGCAGCGGAGCGCCCGGCGATCCACTTTCAAACGATGGGGCGGGCCGCCGGGATCTTCACCACCATGTACGCATAGTGGCACACCGCCATGAACTCGGTCGGCCACCGGCCGACCTAGTATGGCGCCAGGAGAGGTCGAAGTCCGCCACCTCGAACTCGAGCATCTCGGTGCGGAAGTTGTCGAGCCTCGAAAGTCACCGGAGATCGATCGCCCACCGACGGACTCGACCCGTGCGATGTCAAGAATGGGAGCGTTAGGCGAAGCTCCATTCGCTGATCTGGAGCCTTGGCGACCCCAGCGACAGAGGTTGAGGAACTCCTCCGTCTACCAAAGACCGCCCTAGCTTTACATTCCGGACCGTGGGTGCAACCACGATCCGAGATGCCTGGGCCGGCGATCTTGGTTGGGTGATCGGCTTTGATCAACGCGATCGGCCGCTTCCGACCACGCCACCGCCTCATCGACCCAAAGTCCGCACGGTGGCGCACACCTCCTCATCGCACGCTTAAAGCTAGCGTGGGGCGGATAGGTGGCGAACCGCCCGTGGATGACGGCAACCTCGCGCTCACTTTCTTTGCCGAAACCAAGCGGTTGCCGCTCCTTGCCCTTGCCATCGCCGGACGCTTTGTCGCCGCCGTGGACTCGCTTGTCCACCATTTCTGTCGACGACATGGCAATCGCCAAGTCGTGGGAGTTGTTGCGGTGAATGGGACAAGAGGGCCTTCCGTCCCACTCACGGGCGATGATCTCGCCTTCGTCGCGCCGTGGTTGCCGCGCCACGGCGATCGCCATAGCCGCCGCCTCGGCCGCCCTGCGGGATCAGACCACCGACGCCGCGACCTCCTCCTCTTTTCCCGCGCGCGCCCATTGCGCTTGGTTGCATGTCGTCGTCGTCGTCGTCGTCGCGCTTCAGCGGCCATGACCTGCCGGTCTCGGCGCCTTGCGCTTCTTCTTGTCCTTCTGCCGGGGTTCCTCGAGGTTCGGCCTCGCCGCCCGCGGTAGCCCCCCTCATAGCGCCGGCGGATGCGAGCTCACTCAAGGGCGACTTGTCTTGCCAAGGTGAAGAGCTCCTCCGCTGCTTTGATCTTGCGGGTGGCCATCTTCTTTGACCTTGGGGTCTCGGCGCCT
The DNA here is from genome assembly GCA_036346415.1 of Raddia guianensis. Lineage (NCBI taxonomy): Eukaryota > Viridiplantae > Streptophyta > Magnoliopsida > Poales > Poaceae > Raddia > Raddia guianensis. The sequence continues at coordinate 53,491,842 of CM070536.1, read as the reverse complement.
CTCACGAATGCCGTGACCACGGCGTCGATGGAGATGTCGGGGATGGTGTTGCGGACTGGTCCAAGCGCCCGAATATAGTCGCCAAGCAATGATTCTCTTTCTTCCGCTTCCACGCTGTGGAGGTCGCCTTCTACTCCGGCTGCTCGAAGGTGCCCCGAAGTTGGTGACGAAGAGCTCCGAGAGCTCCTTCCATGACCCCACGGACCGGGGGCAGGTTCATGAGCCACGAGCGGGCTCACGCCGGTGAGGACCAAGGAAGTAGTTCGCCGAACCTTCCCCGACCTCCATCATTGATCACCGTCAGATAGATCTGCAAAATTCATCGGGGTTGGTGGAGCCGTCGTACTTTTCGATGGGGGCCGGACGAAACCGCTCCGCCATCGACGCGCGCACTCCTTAGAAAAGGCGCGGCACCCGACGCCGGAGCCTCCGCTCTGGGACGCGTCCTCGCCCGCCGCCCCCCTCGCCTAGGCGGCCCAAGAAGCGCCACCCTCACCGGGCGGGCAGCTCTGTGGAACCCTCTTGTCGGGTCCCACAAGACGGCGGCGACAGCATGATCGCTGCCTTCGGTCGCGACCCTGCGGAGCTTGTCACGCAGTCTTCTCCATCAGACAAGTGGCGGTCCTCCGATGGGACCGGAGATCGCGCCACCACTGCCGCCGCCGGCCGAGCCCCCGTGAGGGTCGCCTGGTCTTGTCGTTTTGGCCCCGCCTCACCGTAAGATCTGCGAGAGGAGTGCGAGGGCAACAAAGAGAGGAGGACGCGAAACACCGTTCCTCCGCCCCGAACTTGCACCACCGGCCCTGGGCGGCGTCGACGAAGGGCCAAGTTGCCAACCACGGCGCCGGAGTCCGGAGTTACCGGAACCGGTGGGTTTTCAAAGCAAGGCCTCGCCGCGGGAGGTTCTCTTTGGAGTGCACTCCTCCAAGGCCAGCGCCGTCTAGCTTGGCCGAGGCGGCCGCTTCGCCAGGTTTCCACCCTAGGCGGCGGCCACCGCCGGTGATCCACCGCCATCGCCGCGGCCGACTCACATTGCTGCGTTCTCTAGCGGCCGCTTCACCTTTCCGTCATGGATTGCCGCTCCGCCATCGCCTCAAGAAAGGTCAAGAGCTCGAATCGATGCTAAGCGCACCTACTCGGGCGCGCCATCGACGGCGCGTTCTCCGCTCAACCATCGCGGATCACACCCCGGTCGATTTCTAGTCTGCTAGCTAACCTCGATCAAGCTCGATTCGATTTGAGCGTCGGGCACAACAAGGAGCGACTTCAGATTTACCTGTGTTCGGACCCTCTCGCGGGTAATAGTCCTACTCTGCCGAGCCTTAGCTCTTTTCTCGATTGTGGTTGAAAGAGAATGTGTTTACAGAGTGTCTCGAATGCACGAATGCTTCTGCGACTGTGTGTTCGTCTCTCCCTCTCCGCATCTCTCCTTTCCTTTTATACAAGCTTTGGGCGGAGAGAGCCGAGGGAGTAGGCAGATCTGAGGCTCTCAAGATAATCGACAAGACACGACAGAAGAGACGAAAACGCGTCACGCCCGCGCCAAGCCAGCCTCGCTGCCATTCGCAAGTGGCCTCGACCAAGATAGTCACACCGATGAGTCTGCGGGTGGGGCCCGCCGCTCCTCCCGACACGGGCGGCCTCCTCAAGCAACTCTTCTCTCTCACGGCCAATTCTTCTGCGCACACAAAGGATACCTTCCGACACTGCAAGGGTCATCAGGCAGTAATCATTTCTTCCTCTGTCCTATCCGCGTGGTGTCTCATTAAATGCGCTTCATCCTTCAGAAGCGGGGAGCCTTCGTCCAAGACTCATTCGCAATGCTCCCGCCTTGGCCCCGCCTGGTCTCCAGAGGGGCTCGCCACGCCTACTTTGCCTCGTGGGGCCCTCGCCTCACCGTCGGAGGGGCTCACCCACGCACTTTGGCGCGGGCGGGGCCTCGCTTGCCTTCGGGGGCTCACCACGCACCCGCTGGTGCGTGGGGCCCTCCCGCCTCTTGAGGGGCTCGCCCACGCCACTGGGCCTTGCTCGCCTGGCTTTGACGCGCTGGGGCCCTCCCGCCTCTCGAGGGCTCGCCACGCCACGGGGCCTTGCTCGCCCGCCGACGCGCGTGGGGCCTCCCCGCCTCCGAGGCTCTCCGCCAGCACGGGCCTTGCTCGCCTGGCCGCGCTGGGGCCCTCCCGACCTTCTGAGGGGCTCGCCCACGACTGGGGCCTTGCTCGCTCACCGACGCGTGGGGCCCTCCCACCCTCCGAGGGGCTCGCCACGCCACTGGGGCCTTGCTCGCCCTCCCGACGCGTGGGGCCTCCCGACCTCGAGGGGCTCGCCACGCTGGGGCCTTGCTCGCCCTCGACGCGTGGGGCCTCCCGACCTCTCGAGGGGCTCGCCACGCTGGGCCTTGCTCGCCCGCCGACGCGCGTGGGGCCCTCTCGACCTTCCTAAGGCTCTTTGTACCCGGATTTATTACAATCGACAGCTCTCATCTCCTCAAGGAGAGCAACTCCAGATTCTATCCAACTACACTTTATGCGACTAACAACGCCAGAGAGTATGAGGCCTCCTCATGGGACTAAGAGCGCAAGTCACTCGGTGTCCAACGACTAACCTGTGAAAGGAGATTCACAGCTGGTCATCAACCAGGTAAACAAGGAGTATCAGTGCTGCGATGACTCAATGGCGCGATACCTGGTTGAAGTGAGGAAGTTGGAGCGGCACTTTCGATTTTTCAAGGTGCTCTTCGTACCCTGGAAGGACAACTTCTTGGCCGAATTAACCGCCCAAGTTCGATCCTCACGCGAACACCGCTTCCGCAGAGTGCTCGTCGAGCACCTCTACAAGCCCTCTATCACGTCTCCGAACGTGGCAACAGAGACAGGTGGTGCTATCTCCGTCATCGAGCAGGCTGCGGACTGGACAATGCCATTTGTTCGATACCTTGCAGATGGGACACTGCTCGAAGACGAAGCCGAGCGTTCTCGGCTTATAAGGCGTGCTGCTCAATACAAGCTTATGGACGGCATCCTTTACCGTCGAGGTGCTCTGGGAGTCCTCTCCAAGTGCATCTCGCAGCAGGAGGGTGTGTTCTTTCTTAGGGACATACACGAGGGTGCCTGCGGCAACCACGCCTCCTTCAGAACTCTGGTCGGCAAAGCGTTTCGCATGGGCTATTACTGGCCTACAGCGTTACAAGATGCCCGGGACATCGTGACAAAGTGCAAGGCTTACCAATTTCACGCCTGGAAGGCACATAAGCCCGCCCAAGAGCTCCAAATGATCCCCCCATCTTGGCCTTTCTGCACATGGGGTCTGGATCTGCTCGGCCCGTTCCCCAAGGGGTACAAGGGCTACACACACTTGCTCGTCGCCATTGACACTTTTACAAAGTGGATAGAGGCAGAGCCTGTGTCGTCTCTTCAAGCCAAAACGGCTGTGCGTTTTTTCAAAAGCAAACGTGGTCACGCGCTTTGGAATCCCCCATAAGCTGATCAATAATAACGGTACCCAGTTTGGAAGCGAGCTATTTCAGGAATACTACGAACAGCTGGGCACCAAGGTCTGCTTCGCCTCTGTGGCACATCCATAGAGCAATGGAGCAGTCGAGCGAGCTAACGGACAGATCGTCCAGGGTATCAAACGGCGCGTGTTCGCGGCACTCCGTCAAGACAACAAGGCTGGGTTGACGAAGTTCCTTCCGTCCTCAAGGGCGATTCAGACTACGGCCACCGGTAACCGGAACTCCTTTCCAATTGGTCTATGGTGCAGAAGCCATCCTGCCCGCCGAAATAGTACTCGGTTGGCCTCGCACGAGCTCCGTCAACTTGGTTGACCACGAGCAAGAGCGCCTACTCGATCTCGACCTCCTCGAAGGCACACGCGACCGGGCACAAGTCGAATGGCGCTACCGGCAAGATCTTCACGCAAGACGCCCGTCGGTTCGACCAAGGGCTTTGCGGTAGGCGACCTCGTTCTGCACCGTGTTCGAACTCCGTCCAATGCCAACAAGCTAACTCCCGTTGGGAGGGCCGTTCACGGTCGCTTCTCTTGCCGCCCGAGGGTTGTTCGCCTGGCCATGGAGGACGGGAGAGAGCCGACCAAAGACTTGGAACATCGACCAGCTTCGTAAGTTCTTTGTGTAGGTCTTTCCGTGTTTTCTTAGCTTCGCGCTTTTTGTCAAACTTCGCGCCTTTGTTCGTCCAAGTCTGTCGGGCTCCATGTAAAGTTCAATCCATTTATGGTGAAATTTTCACGGTCCTCCGAGGCCTTTTCACACCTCTCGTCTTGTCAAGACTACCTCTCTCTGGTAACACTTGATGGTCGCCGGCCTTGCGAACACTTGGCTCCGCAATCTTAAGGATTTTTTCCCGCCGTATCCGGTTTCAACGGTTCCTCAACTCAAGGTTGCGTAAAAGGCTTTCTCGCCTCACGGCTAAGTCTGCTCTCGTAAGCCCTCCGCGGCAGAGGCACTTACCGCTCACGGCACGACCACCTGGCAAAGTCTGCTCTTGTAAGCCCTCCGCGGCAGAGGCACTTTCCTTGTTCGGTCACCTTTGAAAACGCCTAACTTACGTCGCCGAGCAGTTTTTGGGATAAGTCGATCAGGATATGGGTGTGGCTCTAACTATCTCACGACGTGTTCGAATTCATAAACTCGGTTTTCGAGCACCGTCTGCACGGGGCTAGGGTGTCGCTCTTTCTCTTGTGCACCTGTTCGAGTTCGCATACTCAGGTTTTCGAGCAGCTGCACAACGGGGGCTGGGAGTTAGGCTAAGCGTTCTACCGGTTTTCCTAAACTTTCTAGCGCTTTCGTGCCCTGCTCTTGGTTTCCTGTTCGTTCTTGTCTTTTGCTGCTCTTTTTTGCAGGAAAAAGGTAAGTTCTTTATTGCATTAGCAAAATTTGCAGGTACAAAAGTCCCTTTCGGGTTATAGCCCTACAGCTACTTAGAAGCGAGTTGCTCCTTGAGCTCCTCGACCACTTCCTTGAGGCGCAGGACTTCCCCTTGGGCTTTAAAACCCTCTCGGCCTCACTGAGACGGTCGGATTCCTCCTCGCTTCCTCTGGCTCGCTCCGCCCTTCATGCGGAGAGCCTCGACCTCTTTGGTCTTGACCCTTGTTGCTCGGCGGATCTTCGCTTTGATCGCTCATTGCTTTCGGCGGTCTTGAGCTGCTCGTCCAGCTCCTCGACCCTCTTCTCCGCGGTGCTCGTCCTTGCGGCCAGCCCGCGCATCTCCTCGGCCTCCTCCTGTGACGCCCGCAGGGTGGAGATTTTCTCCTGGAGTGCCGTAGAAGTTGACCTCTCTTCGGTGAGCTGGGCCTCGAGCTGCTTCACCTGATTCACGAGCAGCTTCCGCCATTCGGACACGTCGTGGAGTTGCTCTTCCAGCCACTTCGTGCGGCCTGGCTCCCCTTCCGCGACATTCGCCCTCGCGGCCTGCGCGCGAAGCTCCTCAGCCTCTTCTCGAAGAGCCCTGGAGGATTGCCTCGCCTCTCCGGGTCTTCACGTAGCCGTGCAGAACTCCTGTTCGAGATGGACTCAAACATGATTCCTTGGCCGTTACGCACCATGCCAGTCAGGAAGCTGTTCGGCAGGATGCATATGGGCCAGATAGAACCTTCCAGGGAGCTGGGCCCTGGTAATGGGCCGTGATTTTATCCCCAACAGGATCGCTTGAGTTGATGAGTCTATGTTGACTTGGTCTTGACTAGCTTCTTGTGGCTTCACTTCTCTGATTGCTAGTCTCCTCACTGCGTCACGTGTCGGTTCTTCTTGATCTATCACACGTTGATCAACGTGCTCCAATTGAGAGCCATTAGTCTCATCGAACGTCGCATCACACGAGATCTCAACCACACCAAAGGTGTTGTTAAAAACTTGGTATGCGTTAGCGTTTGAGCCATACCCAAGCAAGAAACCTTCATGGACTTTGGGGGCAAATTTAGAAGTTCTACCTTTCTTGTTCAAGATATAGAACTTACTCCCTAAGACTCAGAAATATGACACATTGGGCTTCTTCCTCGTGAGGAGCTTGTACGATGTCTTTTTCAATAGCTTGTGGAGGTAAAGCCAGTTGATGGTGTGACAAGAAGTGTCCAGGGCCTTCGCCCAAAACCTATCAGACACCATGTACTCGTCGAGCATCGTCCTCGCCATCTTGATGAAGGTTCGTTTCTTGCTCTCGACTACCCTGTTTTGTTAAGGGGATTAGGGAGCCGAGAACTCATGCTTGATTCCCTCCTAATCAAGATACTCTTGAACACCCGTGTTCTTGAAATCGGTTCCGATGTCACTTCTAATCCTCTTGATGCCAAGGATTTCTTCATTATTGAAGAAATGATGAATATGCTTTGGAAGGAAGGCTATATTCTGAAGATTAATGTTGAGGACTTCGAGACCACCTTTGGATTTTGGTAAACAAACCTTAGTCCAGGAAGCAAGACATAGCATATCCATTTTTAAAGTTACCTTTGCCAAGGCTTTTGGCAGTCCAAGATAATTAAAAAGAAAGTCATCCCTTTTACAACCAAATTGGCTAGAAGATCTGCTAGATCTTCTTCAACATTCAAAGGAATAATACTAGATTTTTTATGGTTCACCTTTAACCCAATGGAATCAAAGAAAGTGTGAAGTAGAGCCATCAAGAAATATAATTGCTGTTGAGAAGCTTCCATGAATAATAGTGTGTCATCAGCATATTGGATAATTGGGAAACCATGTAAGCCATCATAGTACATAGGGATATTGATCAACCCTTTGGTAGTAGCTTTATTAACTAGATCATGCATCTTGAATTGGAGCCTATTGGCCAAAATCTTAGTAATAATCTTGGAGCTAGTGTTCAGTAGAGAGACAGGCCTCAAATCTAAGGGCACCTGAGGAGAATCAATTTTAGAAATCAATGTAATAAAGGCTCTGTTTATAGATGAGACACAGATCTTATGTTGGAAAAAATCCAAACATAATCTATATAAGTCCTCCTTAATGGTGCACCAGCAAGATTTGTAGAAACAATGGATCAGAGCTTGTGAATAGATACCTTAGATGCTCACACACCAATGGAATATATATGACAATCTTCCGAGCCTTGCAACAAAATTCCGGTGACTCATACTGGAATCTCTTTGCCCCACAGAGTTGGCAATTCCGTGCTTGTTTGAGAACACTTGATTGCCTAGGCACACACACACACACACACACACACACACACACACACACACACACACATATATATATATATATATATATATATATATATATATATATATATGCATCATAAGGATCGACTGTGCTGGCCATAGCAGGTGAGAGTACATTCAATGTGTATTCACACATACGCTTAAGCCTGGCATCTTTCTTAGCAATGTCCATATGAGCATAGCTCTGACGTCTTCTCTTCTTTTGAGCCTCATTAGTTTTACCAGAAAATCCTGAGAAGAATGAAAAAATGACTACATTAGATAGTAGCAAGGGCAACTGAGAACATATCCTAATTGATGGACTCACACGATAGAAGAAATAACAGAAGGACGATGGAACACACATGAACTGAACAAATTAGTTAAAACACATAACAAAGATAGTAAAATACCCTGCGGTGTACCAGTAGGTGTAACAGTACTTTGGCTGAGACATGCTTCATCAAAATTTGATTGCAGATTTCTACGATCCAAACCCCTAGATAACATCAACAAATAAGGTGTGCTGCACTCCCCTTGATGATACGTGCTCCGCAAGGCAAAATTGTGGTCTCCGTTAGCTGTTCAGAAATCAATGGAAAGGTATTAGCATAAGAAGTAAGGTAAACTTAGGATATTTGCTGTTGTTTCATTGTGTTTTTTTATTTCAATATACCAACATCACTTTGTATTGTATAAAAAGTAATATATCAATTCTATGGTTAGAATGTTGTACCCTAGAGCCAACTACTATGAAAACAATGCTCCACAATGACCATGATCTTTTCCCATGCCGAAAGCGAAACATAATTGTTTAGGATTTGTGTTTTATGACATGTCATTATAATTATTCATTTGCTTTGTACCCACAATATTCTGGTTGCTTACATTTTGATGATTGAATTTTCATGTTCCAAATGAAATATGCATTAACAATCGACGTATATGAAGGCATTGTAGGCATTGGTAATGCTATCCCACAACTATAGTAAATGAAAGCACATAATATGTTTAAACTGCAAGACAATTAATCATGTTACCTTGACGTGTATCTTTAGATGTCATGACACTCTGGGTGATACATTGTCCTCCGACTGGTGAAGTGAGCTTGTTCACATGAAGCTATCTTCCCACATATGATTGCATAGTTCCAGAAGGGGTGCTACCTTCGATCGGACTCTCCCAATTTGTGAAGGCAGAGGTGTTGTGTACCTCGGCTGCATTCCAATGGTAAGGTGGATATCATATGATGCTAAAAAGGCAATGTTATGTGCTTCAGCTGTATATAAATGAAACATTGCATATTATGATGGAGGGAAACATATTAATGCAGTTGTGAAAATGATGGGAAACAATCGTATCGGTACCGGTACTGGGAGTTTCACGAAGTGGTGCAAAAGATACAGATATAGAACCAACATGGCCTGCTTAATAATGTATTAAATCAGTGAACCTTAAAAACAGAACCATAGATAGATATCATTTGTACAATTTATTGATTTAGGACTTACAGTGTGTGGGGGTGGCACTTAGTTGGATCTGAATATCCACCAATCTGGAGGGTTGCTCATTTTCCTTATCATTGAAACCAGAATCACGGGAAGCCAGGTAAGACTCTTTTTCTTGAGATATTCACTTTTGTCAGCAGCAGTCCTATGAGTGTAAGTTTTTCTCATGCGATCGCGTTGTTTAGCACTACGTGATGTGAAATGTGTCTGTCCTGTCTGGCCATAAGAAATATTGGCGAGAGAACTTGCAGGGCGTCCATTGGGCATGTCTCCGAGATCATGCATAGTATTAGAGCTGGTAGGAGTCCAACTGAACTAAAGTAAAAAATTTTAGATAATGCGACATAGTTAGGAAGAATCCAACTGATTTTTCTAAACTATAGTGAGCAAGGCACGATGAAAAGAAAGATGGCATGAAAGCACAGGAATATATTGTATGATTTTAAAGTCACTTACGTGGCACTTCTATCGTGCAACATGACTGACGTCTTATCACTTCAATTTACCCCATTGGTATTGTCTCCCATAGTACCTTTATTCAGGGACCTCATTGGAGTCCTAAAACAATTAATGGGCCATTTGTTAGACATTGGTAAAACAAAAATGAAACCTCATAGGATCAAGAGTAATAGAAGAGGCATATTGTCAAGTAATCTAATAAAAACATCAATATAAGACCGGAATGGGAGTAATGAAAATAAAGATATGCCATGTTACTTACGTTACATCTGTACTGTTCAATGTGACTGTCAGGTTTCCACTCCCATTCACTTCATTGGTGATGTCTCCTAGAGCACTCCTATCGACAAACCTCCTAGGTGTGGTGAAAAAAATACATGGTTTGGAAGCATGCAGAGTAAGAATCCATAGGAGCAAGTATAACATAAGGTTTATTTTCTAAATTAAGAGTGATCAAAATAAATATACGTATTTGATAAGCACAGACACATGATTTCAGTGTTTGATGGCACTTACTTGGCACTCTTTTCCTTCGCTGTCCTTGGCATCCTAAAAAACATGAGGAAACTGGTTGAGATAAACAGCTTTTTGGATCACCTAAAATGAACTGCAGGAAATGCTAATAGATCAGAGGTGACCATGATTATAAACATTTGGATATACATTGATTTTGGATATGCACTAACATGTAAGAACATCTGCAATTATTAGGTGCTTTTTATGGATACTGACCTAGGACTGACCTAGCACTGACATGGGACCGATCAAACAAAAAACCCACTAACATCTAGAATATGATGTTGTAGTCGAAAAAAACAACGATTGCACAAACATGGGACCGATCAAAAGAAAATTCGTGATCTTGTCAATTGTTGTACCCTTGCAAACCATGAGCCCATTCACATGGTGTAGACTGATCAAAAGAAAATTAGACAGAACTCCATGTTTGTGCAATTAAATTGTGAATGTTTTAGACTGGTCAAAAGGAAATTAGGCAGAACACATATGGTTTCATATTACTTGTCCGGCACTGGTTGCAGTGATTAGGTAGTGTTTTTGGTCTCAGGTGGTGGTGATGGCATGACCTACAACAAAAAACTATTCAATTATTAGACGCAATCAGGAAATGCACACTCATGGATCTGACCAAAACAGAGAAATATTTGCAAGACATGAGATTGATCAAACGAAAACACTAAACAGCTAGAATATGAGAAAATTGATACATTGTTTTAGTCCAAAGAAAACAATGATTAGACAAACATCACACAGAACACCTGTGGTTTCATGTTCATATTACTTGCCTTGTACTGCTTGCAGCGATGGGAGGATCTGGCTTCTCGCGCGTCGCAGTCGGCAAGGCGAGACGACGAAGACGACGCTAAGGAAGGAATGAGGCGCAGATTTGAAAATGTAACAAATGGCATTAATGAGGGCGTCGCGGATTTGGAAATGTAATAAACGGAATTAATGTGCGTTTAAGAGCGATTAGCGATTTCGAAATAGACTAAATGGAATTAATGAGCGTTTAATCGCGATTACGAAGGATGAAAGTGACGTCTGTGCCGTCGGATGGGATGTGTACGGCTGTAGATGTGTGATGCGATTAGCACACAGGATTAAATTGAGGGTGCGAAGAAGATCGAGTGGAATTCAGCCATCGGATCAAACGAGGGCGACCTTGATTCCTTGTATCAACACCCCTACTGGTGCTTTTTAAAGTAGTATAGATATAGATTTGCCCGCCCGATCCATAAATTTCGGATGGCTATTATGAAAATGACATTTTTTTATTGAAGATCATAAGAACGATCAGGAGCTAGAAATTGCAGTCTATCAAAAACCGATCTAGAATGATTTCAAGAAACAGATCCGTGAGTTGAATTGTTATGAGGTGCTGCGAAAGCTGAAGGTCTAGTAACATTCGGAGACAAAGCAGATTGCAAACGTTTAAAGACTGACCGAACAGGATCAAAGAATTAATGTTCTTTTTCTTAGTACCCACTTTGATCCATTCACTATCCCGCTCTTGTAGCAAAAGTAGATATTCTCTGCGCCAATTTGGAGCACCATCGTTCCAAAGATGAAAAAAATTAGAGAAATCCTTCACAATAACTAAGTTAAAATTTTAAAACTTTATATAAAGAACATTTAAACTATTTAGGTTGAGAGCATAAAAAACTTATAGATAGATTCGTCATGAAAAATGATTTTGTAATATTATAATTTTTAATGTATTATAAGTAAAAATTTAAAAGTTTTTTATGATCAAAATTATATTTAAAGATCGTATCAATGTGCAAAACAACTATTATTTCATAACTGAGACGGGTAGCAAGGCAGCTAGTTACTATATTGGAGATGCTCGTAAGAAGGCATTGTTGATTGGGGGGGGGGGGAGTTTGGTGCACTTTCCTGGTGTTTCCGAGTTCGAATTCCACACATCGAACAAATAATACATACATAATGTCGTAGTGATGCAGATTTTATGTCCCCCCTCAATTTTAACTTACCTTGATGGTCGACGATCCCATGCACTAGCCCTTGGATCAGTATGCTAGCGCGGAAGACCACATAACCGATACAAGCATACCTCGATAAATAAATCCCTTAATATTATAATCATTGTTACGCCCTTAGGCAATTTTAGTAAGGCGGCCCATACAAGCCTTAAATTACAAAACAATGTTCAAAGTTACAGTAGTCACCAATATATTTACCGAAAAGAATCCCTATCGATTAGTGTCCATCCACGACTGGAGCGACTCCTAAGACTCCTCAGGTCCACCATAGTCCTGTCCATTGTCTTCATGGCACTCGTAAGGGTCATCCTTGACTCCATCGACTAAAGAAGGTAAGAAGGCGAGGTCAGCGTCATCCAAATGCTGGCTAGTTGACACTTCCCTTAATGCATATAGTGTTTAGAAGGCTTTATTTGGAGGAGAGGAGTTAATTTATTTGCGTAAAACCAAGTTTATAAGATTTTGGAAACATCCTAACTGGCATCAAATAGAAATTGTCTTAATTATATAAATCAGGGGTTTTCGTTCTTAACTATGCACCCAAACCCCGCTAACCGACCAAACATACCAACCAACCCACAATCGACCAACTCTCGACCAAATACACAACCTAGCTTAACCAATCACCAAACCAGCTTATCCGTTCACCTTGGCTTTCTCCCAGTTGCCCCCAACATTTCCTAGTTCCGCTATGATTCTAGGATTTGGCAATCCTGTTGTGGACCATACATGCCATGGCATGCCCGCCTCGGTCTAGGGGGTTGCCAGCCCTCACTAGCTGATCGTCATCTTGGGGATGTGTGGCCATTATCACCCTCGGTGATGACCAATGCCGGTCCCTATCGAGAATGGTCTCAGAGGGCCTCCGTAGAGCGCTCACAGCTGGCGATCGAAGACCCATACTCCGCGCGATGGCCACGTGTTGTGTTGGAACCGTCCCTCAGATGGCAACGATCTCCCCGCTACGCGTGTTACTCCGCGCTCCTCCTGGGTAAGCCCTGACTAAACCCAGCACCTAGGCACCCTGTGCCTTAATCATCCATCAGGATGTCCTCTTTGGGGCAACCCATCAATAATCTCTACTTCCACGGTCATTGACCACACGACACTTGGACTATCCCAACAACAGATCAACCAGACCGACTTCCCACGTGACCTTACCCCAAACACAATCAGCGCAACATGAAACTAACAGCCCTAATTGTCAAGTGTCATATCATATTGAATGAGAAGAATGAATGACCGGTGAATAACATGGATTCACCGTTCTGTGGCGATTAGCCAGAAGATTTGTTTAAGGCTAAGCCAGTCTAAGCAAGTTTTACCCATTAGGTAGGGTTAAAGTTGTTACCAGGCTAATCATAGGCTTTCAAGAGTAATGACAATCAAGGCAGTCATTAACGCTAAACAGTTCAATTGCAGGCATGTATAAATATTACAAGATTAACATTAGGTGGTTTACTAAGCATGTATTTATTTAATAAACAAAATAGTTAATAGAAAACTGGGTAATGAACATGATATTTAGTGATGTTAATCCGCACTAGGGAAAGTCGCAATCTCTCCCTAATATGGACTACATCTAAAGAATAAGTGCTCACTCGCCTTGATCAGGTAGGTGTTCCTCCTCAGCGTCGCCAAACCATCCATCGGAATCGCCTACGTCTAATCATACCAACAACTGATAATTACTTACTAACGCAACAGAAAACAAGATGCATGCACGATCTGGGCTTTACCCTCGACATTAATGCCTAAGAACGATTAGCGAGTCTAATATTCGTATGATATGCCATGCATGGAAGAGTGCATTAAATAAATAATATTAACAATATAATAGTTTATTATTCCCCAAAATACGATTCCGTACGATAAGGTCGTAATATGGCAATTAGGGTTTTAAGCGACATAAGATGATGACTTTTTGAGATTCGACTTACGTACAAGGCATGGTTTATCGGAGTTGACCTATACGAGATGCTTCTAAAAGAAAGAGATAATCCTAAGTTATAATTCCCTTATTGACATATTTTCTAAGTACAGCTCATTAAATAATTTAATAGGATATGTGTTAATTATTCGTCGGGTTTAGCAATGAAATATTCCTATGAATATCCTCGAGCAATAAAGGGAAATTTAAGATGTTCTAAATTTATTAAGGCAGTTGTCTAACCATTATATTTTCTAACTAATGTTTGGGGTCAATTCTTTAATTACTATAACTAGCAAATATACTAGATTTAATTTAACCCCTTTTGTATAGGAAAAGCTACAATTACAATTAACAGTGCAATTTCCCTTTTACAGTGGTTACTTTTTATATTTTTATAAAATTGGAATTGGCCTCTAGTATTTATCTAAATGTTTCTAGAATTCTTGGAAGTCTTTAGCTAATTTAAATAAATCACAAGCTAATTCGGCAATTAACTAATTAGTAAATCCGTTGGAAAAATTATTAATTCGTACCGGGGCGAACCAACTCGTGAGCGGCCCAACGATGCAATGAGGCCCATGGCCCAACTGCGCGCACGCACCCGCACCGGCTCGGGGCATACGCCAACGACGTCTTTCCAGAATCCGCTTCTGCGTAGAGCTAGCGTCTTGTCCGCGGGCGCCTCCACTAAACCAGACAGGTGGGGCCAAGGAGCACATGGCAGTGACGCCGGTGCGGTTTTAACCGACGCGCGCACGAGGGGTTTTCGCTGGCGGGTGGGACCCACGTGTAAGCGACTCAGTATCTCAGCCTCTACACGAATCTTGGCACGTGATCCAGCGGCCCACGGTCGTCGTCTTCCTCCTGACGAGACAACGAGGCCATCGGCGACGGCTTGAGCCGCGGCGGTGTTACAGTCCTCGACCGGCCAAGAGCGTTGACGCCTTGGCATCTACAGGCCCTAGGGGTCCTAACGACGCACGTGCCGAGGCCAGCGGTTGCCGGATGCGGTGATGCGACGGCGGCGGCGAAGGCCTAAGCTTCGCCGGACAATGGCCATGGAAGACGAGCCGTGCCGCGCGGCGAACCTACAACTAAGCTTCTCCATGCCGCGCGGCGGCGGCGAAGGCCTAAGCTTCTCCGTGCCGCGCGGCTAACCTACAGGCTATGGCCATGGAAGACGAGCTAGGGAGTTTCAATAGGGTGCTCGTCACGGGCTCCGATAGGGGCGAGGGACTCGAGAGGCAGTGGCGGCAAGCGCCTTGCGGTGGCAAGCGAGGTCCAAGTCGGCATGGCGGCTGCGGGGCCCTCGGCTGAAAATCCAAAAGGGATGCTCAGGGCGGGAGGAATTGACCGGTGGCTCACGGAATCACAGGAATCGCTTCGGTGCCGACAAGGTCGGTGTCGACGGTTGAGATATCGATCTCAAGTCGCTAAGGTTCTTGAAGATTGAGATAGGAGACACGCCAAACAATGCGAACAACAACGAGCAGAGATGGGGTTTTATCACGGTTCGGGCCTCTCGGGAGAGATAATAGCCCTACGTCCAGCCTTTCTTATATATCAAAGATGATTACAAGAGGTGGCTCGGCGAGACGAACAAGTCTCGGCGAGATTATGGGTGTACAGGTGCGACAATGCGAAGATCAAGTGTCAGAAGCCCCTCTACACGCCGCAGGGGCCTTGTTTATATAGTGTAGAGCAAACCGATCTACCGAGGGAATATCGGGCCGGGCTAACTGTAAGATCATAGCGAACTCAGTACATGCCAAATATATCCCGAGGTAGATAAGGCATACTCCTAGTCTTGGGGATCACGACTCCTAATCCAATCCGGGAAACCAACGTCCGGGTCTTCACGTAGCCGTGCAGAACTCTTGTTCGAGTAGGACTCAAACACGGATCCTAGGCCGTTATGCACCGTGCCGACCAAGAGGTTGTTCGGCAGGATGCACATGGGCCTGATAGAACCTTCCAGGGAGCTGGGCCCTGGTAGGCTGTTCGATTGGGCCGTCAGGGAGTGGGCCAGGGCAATGGGCCATAATTTAACCCCCGACAGCTAGCCCCCAAGACTTAAGTGGAAGGACTCACTAGAGTGGGGTCTTCCTCTTGAGACTCTAAGTCACGAAGAGGGTATTTTTCCTGCTACAAAAGCGTGTAACAAGCGAATCGAGCAAGGTTATGGTTCAACCGAGCAGGACTTGTCCGGGACCGAATAAACCCGATCAGTGCCGAGCAACTCCGTCGCGTCGAACAGGGAACGACGTCTGTCCGAGCAGCGAGCACTTTCGGCCTTCCAGTCACGAACACCGGAAAAAATAGCCGTTGGCGATTCCAACGATAACTTCTGTCGCCAGCGGTGAAAAGCAGGCGACCGTTTTACTTAGCCGTTGCAGTAAAACTAGCCGCTTTAGGACTAAACCGTTCTGCAGAGCGCTTAAACGGGACTATAAAGCACCAACCGCCTGCTGCCACCACTGTTTCTCACGCCTTTCCTCTCTAAGTCCTAGTTCCAACCAAGCTTGACATCAAGCACCCAAACTCCACCACCAACCACCTTTCGTCGATCCTGGGAACCGCTATGGCCAAGTTCACGGCACTAGCTCGACCGAGGAGGACTGAAAATCTGGGAGGAGGAGGGCCACATTGACACCGTGGTGGAGGCTGCCGGAGAGAGATACTCGGAGCGGCGGAGGAGAGTTTGTTAACCCGAGCGATTCGCCTTTGCTTCAAGTTGCGATCTCCGGCGCGACCGTTGAGGCCTTCTTAAACATTAGCGGATTGGAGGTGGCGAACCTCAATCGAGCAGCATCCTCCAGATGGCGTCTTCGCACACTGTGCGAAGGCTATCTGAGAATCGATCCACCGGTGAAATGTTCCTCCACTATTATCTGATGACGAGGAGCGGCTCCGCCGCTTCAGCGCTGGGTGCTTCTACCTCAAGCTCCGGACCACCGCCCGACGACGTGCGTACCCTCGCCCACCTCTGCTTTCGACTCAATGGGCGTGGTGGGTGAGGTGGTTCTGACAAGCGGAGTGGCGACAAGAAGCTCATCTTCACGGAAAAGGCGGCGAAGGGGCGCCAATGCCTCGGCGGAGATGAGTGCCGAGGATCGGTACCGCGACAAGGAAGATCGCCTCCTCGTGAGCCTTGGGCTCACGGGCGAAGATCATCCGAGACTTCACAATGATGAGAATCGCCTGGCTGCGGAGAAGGTCCTATCCTTCTACAAGATAGAGGGATGGGAAGACATCACAAGGAGACACGGGTAAGTGCCTTTAAGACTCAACCTCTTCATTGATCGTTTTCTCCGAGCGAGAATTTAACGATTCCATCTGCTCGCGAGAGATGCCAACCGACGCATGGGTGACCGGCGGGTTGGCGCCATCTTGAAAGCGGCGAAGAAGAACGATGAGGTCACCGGCAGGTGGCCTACACATGTCCGAGGAACGTGCTCATCCGCCGAGCATTTGGTAAATCACTTATACCCACCCGTGTTGCTAGATTTACTTTGTTGGTTTTAATCTTGACGTTCGTTTCTCAAAATGCGTGGGAGGACGGTGATCCTCGGAGGGATCATCGAGGATCTCTCTGGTGCGAGAAGGAGAAGCGAAGAAGGGCAAGGCCAAAGGCGCCACAAAGCCCAAGGTGGCGGTGAGAGCCGACGCGACTCGCCAGCGCCATGGCGGCCGCCACCGTCGAAGAGACCACCAAGGCGACGGAGCGCCACCGCGGACCAAGCGGTAGCTGTCGGCCCAAATGAAAGAGACCAAGCCCTTCCCTCCTCACCGAGCAGTGTGACGAAGAGTAAGGACCATGGCCCTCGGCTTAGGCGTTACCGCAAGCTCACCGGGCCATATGGCGGCTTCTGGGTCGCCGAGCAAAGGAGACTCGAGGAGGAGGTCGCGTGAGGAGAAACTCCTCGCGTTCTGCGGAGGAGTGCTCGGCTCACCGGCCGAGCTCATCGCCGAACGCCCAAAGGCCAAAGCGGAGAAGCCGCCAAGGAGCCCCCGAGGAAAAGCGGAAAGTTACAGCGAGGAAGATCGAGATCAAGCCCTCCACGGCGGTATGTAGAAATCGATCTTTTGATCTTTCCACTTCGACCGCATTAGACTTAACGATCAACTCTCGTTCATCACCGCCCAAGAAGAGACCGCCACAGACGGCGCCGAGGAGGCGGTTGAGCGGTCATTCTGCTCGACATCTACAGCGCGCGTCGCAGGCGGAGGTCGGCGAGCCTCAAGGACAAGCCGGCGGCGTGGAACTTCTTTGCCGCTGGCTCCAGCCGAAAGGATCGACGCTCAAAAGACGCGGTGAAGCTACTGGAGGCAAAAATAACGGCGGGTGGCGCCACGGACTTGAAGCAAAGCGATGGCTCGGAAGCCGCCGAGGCGGAGACCGAGCAGCAGCCCGTCTTGCCGAGCGCTTCGTCGCGAGGCAGCTCACCCCCTCGAACACGGATTCTCCGTCGAGCAAGGTGAGACCCAAATGCCGGGAACAAGAAGAAGCCCCGGCGGGCCGAGCAAGTCGTCTGCCGGTGGAAACAACGGCGCCGCCGAGCGGAGTAGCTCGGCCTCGCCGAAAGACGTTGAGCGGAAGAGGAAAAGGAAGAGGAGAAGGGCGCTGAGACGAAAGCGCCGCCCGTCGCTCCGCTCCGGAAAGCGAGCGCCCCGCAAGAAGAAGGAGCGAACAAAGGCGGCGTCGGCAAACGCGCCCGCCTCATCCCGCCTGGCGAGGGCTTCGTGACGCATGGGCCTCGAGGACCGCTGCGTCGCGGACTGAAGCGCCGACTTGGCAAGGTAAACACCAAGGCCAAATTTTGTTCAGCTTAGCCACATCATCGCAACGTAGTTAACTTGTTCTTCCCTCTCAGGTCTTCAGGGACACCATGGCGGAACTCGAGGATGGGGTCACCATCGAGGCAGACGCCGTCTTGGCATCCCTCCGGAGCATCTTGAGCGGGGATCCAGGGCAGAGCGCTCATGCCCAAAGCCGAGCCGGGTGAAGCGCGAGCGGCAAGCTCAAGGCCAAGCTGACCAAGGAGAGGCATTCCTCTGAGGCTCTCCTAAAGGAAGCCGAGGAGCTTCGCGTGCAAGCCGTGAAGGCGAGCACCGCGGAGGAGATGCCGGGCCGCACGAAGTGGCTTGAAGAGCAGCTTGCTGACGCGTCCCACCGGCGGAACCAGCTCGCGGAGGAAGCCAAGAAGTTGAGAGCCTTGCTCGCCAAGGAGGAGCAGACATCCGCGGGACTCCAGGCTAAGATCTCAACCCTGTGGGCTTCACAGGAGGAGATTGAGGAGATGCGCGGGATGGCGGTGAGGGCGATCACCGCGGAGAAGAAGGTCAAGGAGCTGGGCGAGCAGCTCAAGACCGCCGAAAGCGGCGAAGTTAGCAGGCGAGGCTCGACCACCAAGTGCGGGCCAAGACCAAGAAGAATCGAGGCTCTCCGTCTGAAAGCGACGGAGGCGGGCCGGGAGCACAAGGAGGAAGCCGATCGTCTCAGTGAGGCCGAGGCAGGTTCAAAGCCCAAGGGAAGTCCTGCGCCTTAAGGAAGTGATCGAGGAGCTCAAGGAGCAACTTCGCTTCTAAATAGTCTGTAGGGTGTAACCGAGATGGACTTTTGTACCGCAAATTTTGTTAATAAAGACTTACCCTTTTCCTGCAAAGAGAGAGCAAAAAAAGACAAGAACGAGCGAAACTAAGAAAGCGAGCAGCGCTAGGGAGTTTAAGAAAACCGGTGGGCGCTACGCCTAACTCCGGCCCGTTGTGCGTCGCTCGAAACTGAGTTTGCGAACGAGCAGTGCACAAGAGAGCGGCGACACCTAGCCCCGATGCAGGACGATGCTCGAGAACCTAAGCTGCGAACTCGAGCGCGTCGTGGGGAGAAAAGCGACACCGTACCTTGCTCGATTCGTTCCGTGAATCTCGCTTTCGTTGGCGTAAGTTAAGCGATTCGAAATAACCGAACAAGGAAAGTGCCTCTGCGCGAGGGCTTCGAGCGAGCTTTACCAAGTGGTCGCGCCGGCGATAAGTGCCTACTGCGCGGAGGGCTTACGAGCGCAGACTTAGCCGCAAGGTGGAAAGGCCGTGTTCGCAACCACGAGTTTAGGAACTTGTCGAAACCAGATCTGGTAGAGGAACAATCCTTAAGATTGCGGAGCCAAGAGTTATAAGACAAGGCAGACCATCAAGTGTTACGAGAGAAATTAGTGCGAGAAGACAAGCGGTGAAAAGACACGAGAGGCCACGAGGATTCAGAAGAATTGGATTGAACTTTACATGGTGCCCAGAGACTTGGGCGAACTAAAGGCGCGAAGTTTACAAAAAGCGCAAAGCTAAGCAAACAAGCGAGGACCTACACAAAGAACTTACGAAGGTGGTCGATGTTCCAAGTCTGGTCGGCTCTCTCCGTCCTCCATAGCCAGCGAACAGCCCGGGCGGCGGAAGAAAGCGGCCAGTGAGCGGGCCCTCCCAGCGAGGAGTTAGCTTGTTGGCATTGGACAAGTTCTGGACACGGTGCGAGCGATGACCGAGCTTCGTCTTGAGGCGAACCGAAATCTGATTCGGTGGGCGGGATAAACTACGCACCATAGACCCGATTGGAAAGGAGTTTCCCGATCGCCGGTGGCCGTAGTCTGATCGCCTAGAAGGACGGAAGGAACCCGTCAACCCGAGCCTTCTTGTGCTCGAGAGCAGCAAATACCGCCGTTTGATACCTGGACTATCTGTCCGTTAGCTCGCTCATTGCTCCATTGCTCGTGGGTGCGCCACGGCGAACGAACCTTGGTACCCGGTATTCGCGATATTCTGGAATAGCTCGCTTCGGGCTGGTACAGTTATCCGTGATCGACTTATGGGGAATCGGCGGCGTGACCACGTTGCTTTTGAAAAAGCGAACGGCCGTTTTGGCGTGAAGAGGCGACCACGAGTTCGCCTCAATCCACTTTGTAAAAGTGTCTATGGCAACGAGCGGTGTGTATAGCCCTTGTACCCCTTAGGGAATGGGCGGCAGATCGGACCCCATGTGGAAAAAGGCCAAGATGGGGATTGTTTGGAGCTCTTGGGCGGGCTTGTGTGCCTTCCGGCGTGAAATTGGCAAGCCTTGCACTTAATCACGATATCCGGGCATCTTATATGATGGGCCAATAATAGCCCATGCGAAAGCTTTGCCGACCGAGTTCGGAAGGGCGTGGTTGCCACGAGCACCCTCGTGTATGTCCCTAAGAAGGAACACCCTCTGCTGCGAGATGCACTTGGAAGAACTCCCGAGCACCTCGGCGGTAAAGGTGCCATCCATAAGCTTGTATGGGCGGCACGCCTTATGGCCGGAGCGCTTCGGCCGTCGTCGGGCGAGTCCCATCGCAAGGTACCGGACAAATGGCGTTGTCGATCCGCGACTGCTTTCGATAGCGGAGCAGCACCACATCTCTGTTGCCTAGTCCGGAGAGCGTGATTGAGGGCTTGTGAAGGTGCTCGGCGAGCACCCTGCGGAGCGAGTTAGCGTGAGGATCAAAACTTGGATAGGCTGGTCGGCCGGAAGTTGTCCTTCCTAGGCACGAAGAGCACCGAAAAATCGAAAATGCCGCTCAACTTCCTCACTTCAACGGTATCGCGCCATTGAGTTATCGCGACGATACTCCTTGTTAACCTGATTGATGACCGGTGTGAATCTCCTTCACGGTTAGCCGTTGGGCGTAAGCGACTTGCGCTCTTAGTCCCGCGAGGAGGCCTCGTACTCTGCGGCGTTGTTGAGTCGCCGCAAAGTGTAGTTGGATAGAATCTTTGAGTTGCTCTCCTTGAGGAGATGAGAACAAAACCAGCCCCGAGTTTCCGGTCTGCGAGCCATCAAAACATGGTCAAGAGGGTTCATCGGGTTGCTCGGGAGCTCCACAGGATTTGGGCGAACAAGTCCATTCAGCGACAAAGTCAGCTAGGACACGTGACTTGATAGCGATTCGGCGACAAACAACGGTCGAACTACTGCTAGTTCCATTGCCCACTTAGCTATCGTCCGCTAGATTCCTTGTTCCGTAGGATTTCTCCCGGAGGAGCGTGGTCGGGACCATGTTTGATCTTTGGAAGTAGTGGCGAAGCTTTACGGAGGACATGAGCAAGGCGTGGAGTAACCACGGACCTCGAGTGCGCTCCTTTGATCCGTGAAGTACCTCGCTCACGTAATAGATTGGTCATTGTAGGCCTTCCCTTTCAACCGTCAAGACCGCGCTCACCGCTTGTGGCGTGCAACCTAGGTACAATAGGAGCTTTCGCCATGCAGCGGGGTAGTCAAGGCGGGAGGATTGGGCGGTATCGCTTGGATCTGGAAGGATCTATCGGCTCTTCATCCCTCGAAACCATTGTGCTTAGCGCAGGCCTTAAAAAGGGCAGCCAGCGTTAAGCCTTGACGGAAATAAACACTGCTTAGAGCGACCATCCGTCCAATGAGGCTTTGTACTTCCTTTATGGTAGTTGGAGCACGCATTTTTCAATAGCCTCGATTTTTCGGGGTTGGCGAAATACCTTGCGAGCCAATGACATAACAGAGCAACATTCGGATCGAACACCAAAGGTACACTTCTCTGGATTTAATTTTATTCGATGCTGGTGAGATTATGAAAAGTCTCTGCCGGTCTTTTACATGATCTGGGGCATACTTGCTCTTTACAACTATGTAAATCGACATAGACCTCGAGTTTTCAGCGCTGTTACAGGAAGGTTTTCTCCATTAAGCGGCTGGAGCATTAACACCGACATTGCGTGAGACCGAAAGACATGGTCGTATAGCGAGAATGTGCGAAGGGGGTGATGAAGCGATCTTCTCTTCATCCTCGGGAGATGCTTATTTGGTGGTAGCAGGAGTAAGCATCTAAAAAACTCGGAAGTCTGGGCGTCATGAGCGCATCGACCAGTAGGTCAATCTGAGCGTGAAATTGTCCTTAGGACAAGCGGCGTTCAATCGTGTGATCGACACACATCCTCCACTTGCGCCTTTCTTCTTTACAATGACGGGGTTGGCTAACCACTCGGTGTGATCAACCTCGCGGATGAACCAATGACGGTTTTATAAGTGATCTTTGATGATCCCTGTTTGAATTCAGCAGCGAAGCTTACGGCGAGCAGGCTTCTTGTCGGCGGACAGCCGATTTGTGCTCGATTACCTCCTTTGGGACTCGGGCATGTCGGATGGCTCCCGGTGAATACATACGCATTAGCTCGGAGGAAGGCAATGAGCTCGTTTTCCTATTTGGGGTCAGATTGGCCCCAGTGAAGCTATCTTGGAAGTATCATCAAGCGGCAGTGAACTTCCTAGTTTCTCCCCGGTGAAGGTAGACCCTAGAGCGTCGAGACTTAGTCTGCGGAACTTGAGACAGCGGAAAGCTGGTCGACGAGGGCAAGGGAATTTCGTCGCAATCCGGTCTGACTTTGTAGTTGCCCTTGGCCGTGATCACACGTTAGGACCGGTATCTTCACGCAATGGTAGCGTGGTGGGACCGACCATAAACTTACCGAGAGATGGCTTTGCCCAAGATTGCGTTATCTGCAGGCGGGAAGTCGACCACGTCGAAAGTGATCAACTATGTCCGGAAGTTGCTTGGGTTCGAAGGTGACAGGCGGGACAACCTGCCCTAACGGCAGCGGCTTCTCCGGAACAATTCCGTAGAAGGGCATTGCGACTTCCTTGACTTGGAGCGAGAATTTGCATCTCGTCCAAGACTTTAGCGAAAGCAAGTCTAAAGCGCTCCGCCGTCTACTAAGACACGGCCAACTCTCGCGTTCTTGATGGTGGGCGACCACCGATGGGCCGGCGAGGCTTGGTCATCGATGGGGCAATCCTCTGAGAGAAGGAGATGGAGACCTCGGTCCACTTCATCGATTCGGTGAGGTTTTGCCTTTTCGACGTTATGGACCTCGGCGGCTTCCTTGAGGCTGCGCCAGAAGTGTAAGCCAAGGAGCACGCGAAAATAGCGGCGATATGGTTCCGAGCTCTTGATATTCATCATCATCTTCCGATCACCATCGTCGGTTTGGCGCTTGGCCTTGCCGGCATCACCATGTTCGAGGCGGGGTGGGCATTGGGCCTTTGCCGTTGTAGAAATCTTGAGCTTTGCAGCCCAAGTTCTCTGATGGCGTATATCATGCCGTAGTCTTTGGTGGAACTTACCAAAATCGGTCGCTCGGACCTTTCTTGCCTTGTCCGTCTCCTGGCGGAGCTTTTTGCCCTTGTAATTATTGTTGGGCTTCTTACGCCCGTCCTTGGGAGGAGGTCGCGATCCATACCTGCGACGGTATTGTTAGCATCACCTTTGTTCTTCTTCTTCAGGGACTTCTTGTCACGGGAACATTCTTCTTTGCTCTTCTTCTTCTCATCCACACCAGGTGGTAGGCGGCTCGCCCTTGTCGAACGCCTTTTTGTCTTGAGCAGCGCTCTGCAGCGTTGGCATATGATCGGCCGCCTTGAGCAGTCGTTGGCGGTCCAGTCTCATTGATCTCGAGATCTGGGTGAGCCGCTCGTCGCGGACTCCGTTTTTGAAAGCGCGGACAGCAGATTCATCAAGATGTTTGGAATCGTGTTGCGGATCTTAATGAAACGCTTCACGCGAAGTTGCGGAGGTCTCCCGTTCATCTGGATCATCTGGTGCGAGATCATCCTCCTTGCCCGAGCGCGCGCGTAACAGCTCGGAAATTAGCAATCGAGGCGTCACAAAGGCTGGTTCCATGGTGATGGAACCCTCTTGCGATTGAACGACCACGTCAAAGCGGCACCCTCAAGGACGATCGGGAGGTAATTAGCCATAACGAGCTCGTCACCCCGGGCCGCCATGATGGCCGTAGCATAGATGGAAAGGAATTCCTCTGGGTTCTGAGTCCCATTGTACCTCTCCATGTGACCGGGCTTGAATTTTGTGGGCCACCGGACAGCCCGAAGCTCATCGGAGAAAGCCCTGCAGCCCAGAGCATATGACCGGCCACCTTCCCCGGCAGAACCTAGTCTTGAGAAGACGTTGGTCCTGTTGCGCGGAGGAACTCCTGCTGAGCAGGAGGACTCGGCTGGAGAAACTCTCTCGGGACAATCCACCGCTCCTTCCTCGTGGTGGCGGCAGCCGCGCTCCTCACGAGGGGACCGTCCGTGATCATCAGCGTCGCGCTTGCCCCTGTGGTCGCGATGACTACGAGGACTTAGCGGCGGCGGCGACCACGGGTAGCTTGCTCATGGGCGATGATCGCCGATGGTGGCGGGGTCCGCGATCGTCGAGCTGTCCGAATCATTCCGGCGGTTTGGCTGCTTGTTGCTGGAGGAGTTGTTGACTTCTCCTAGAGACTTTAGGCCTTGACCCGGTCGCTCTAGGTTAGTCGCAACAGCGCCGCCCATCGGGCGAGATCAACAATTGGTGGATCTAAGGACCGTTGCTATAGCTTGAGCCGTTCCGACTTTGATCTATGGGTCACAGGATCCACTGAACCATCCGCGTTACTGCCCATTGGAGTCCGGTCCGCGAAATTGATCCGAACGGGAAGCTTCGCCGGAGACTTAAGCGCCAAACGCGAGGTAGTCGCGACGCTGTCGCTTACCGGTCGCGAAATCGTGCTAAGGTTTGATTGATGGAATCGTCGAGGCTGCGGCGAATGGCGTCTGCTTTCGCGGCGACTGTGCGACCTCGTCTTGATGCGGCGAGTTAATCTGCCCGACCGCCCGAGCGCCACGGCCGTCTGCGGATCCTCGAGGTTCCTACGCCGGCCATGTTAATCTTCGCGGGGCCATGCGAAGGTATGCTAGGCGGTGTCATCGGCTGTGTCTCCACAGTGGAATCTACCGACATAGCCTTGGAATCGATAAATCTAAACCGTCGTAAAGATCATCGGTTCCGTGGTAAATCGCGTCGATGACGGAGTGCGATCTGAGGCTATCTACGCCATGTAAGCGGAGACATCGCCTCGGATCACGAAGCGTTCGAGACCGAAACGGATCGTCTGAGCGGCGAGGATGAGACATCACATCGCCGAGTCGTAGCCCTCGGGAAGTATCTACATGTCGGTGATGGAGTTCGACATGCTCGTCTGCGTGTCCCCACGGACGGCGCCCGGTTTGTCGGCGGTTGAATATCGATCTCAAGTCGCTAAGGTTCTTGAAGATTGAGATAGGAGACACACCAAACAATGCGAACAACAACGAGCAGGGAGAGACGGGGTTTTATCACGGTTCGGGCCTCTCGGGAGATAATAGCCCTCGTCCAACCTTTCTTATATATCAAAGATGATTACAAGAGGTGGCTCGGCGAGGCGAACAAGTCTCGGCGAGATTATCAGGGTCTGATCACGACAATCACGAAGATCAAGTGTCGAAGCCCCTCTACCGCCCTTGAGGGCCTTGTTTATATAGTGTAGAAACAAACCGATCTACCGAGGAATATCGGCCGGGCTAACTATAAGATCATAGCGAACTCAGTACATGCCAAATATATCCCGAGGTAGATAAGGCATACTCCTAGTCTTGGGGATCACGACTCCTAATCCAATCCGGGAAACCAACGTCCGGGTCTTCACGTGGCGTCTCAGAACTCTTGTTGAGTAGGACTCAAACACGGATCCTAGGCGTTATGCCGTGCCGACCAAGAGGCTGTTCGGCGGGATGCACATGGGCTGATAGAACCTTCAGGAGCCGGGCCTGGTAGGTTGTATTCGATTGGGCCGTCAGGGAGTGGGCCATGGCAATGGGCCATAATTTAACCCCCGACAGTCGGATTTGGGGAAATGTGGAAACTCTGGCCGGCAGGGAGAGCTTGAGGCTTTGTAGGCGTTGGGGCTATGCTGCGGCCCATCGGCACACCCGATGACCTGATTAGAAGCGGCGTAGCGGCGACATGGCGGCCTATGACGCTTCATGCAAGTGAAGTGAGCGAGGATGGCGCAACCTGTGCGACAGGTGATCTTGCATGACAGCGCACATGATGAAGGGTGTTGCGCAAGGCTGCCCGAGTAAGTGGGGTAGCAAGGGAAGAACTGCGGCTGAGGGGACGGTCGAACGGTGGTGGGGCCATTAGGCAGCGAGAGCGCAGAGAAAAGGAGAGGAAGAGAGAGAAGAAGAGAGGGAAGGAGAGAGAGGGAGCTACTAGGACCCACGTGTCAGCCTGATTCACATTCGAATAAAATTTTGAAATTTGCTCAAATTTTGAATTATCCCCAAATTGGGGTGTTACAAATCCGTCCCCACTAAAAGAAAATCTCGACCTCGAGATTGTGTACCTAGTCGGTGAACAGGACGGAGTATTTTTGTCGGAGCAGCTCCTCAGGTTCCCAGGTAGACAGGTTGCTAGTTTGATTGCTCCACTGGACTTGGCACATCTTGTTGACCTTGTTTCGCATATGCTTCTCCATAGAGTCCATGATCCAAACCGGTCGTACTTCGTAAGCAAGATTACAATCTACGATTCCATCTGGAAGATCGACCAACTCAATTTCTAGAACTCGAAGGCACTTCTTGAGCTGGGAAACATGGAAGACATTGTGGACGTCTTCTAGTTCTGCCAGTAGATCCAACTGGTAGGCCACTTGTCCTCTTCTAGCAGTGATAGGGTACGGTCCCACATAGCGTGGTGCCAGTTCCCCATCTGATGGAACCTCTGGTTTGCTTTCCATGGCGCTACCTTGAGGTAAACTGAGTCTCCTACTTGGAAAGACAGGTCTTTTCATCGATTGTCCACGTAGCTTTTCTGTCTTGATTGGGCGCCCGGTAACCTTACCCTTATCGTTCGGACCATATCCTCAGCGTCTTAAGGATTTCCAGGCCGAAAACTTGATTTTCTCTCGTCTCGGACAGATGGAGCGGAGTTCTACCCCTGCGTCCGTATAGGGCCTCGAAGGGTGACATCTCTGGACTGGACTGGAAACTATTGTTATAAGCAAATTCTGCAAAGGGTGGCCACTTTTCCCAGTCCGCGGAGAACTCAAGGGCATAGGCTCTTAGCATATCCTCTAAAATCTGGTTCACCCGTTCGGTTTGTCCATCGGTTTGGGCGTGGAAAGCAATGCTAAACGACAGGTTGGTCCCCAATGCACAGTGGAAGTTTTCCCAAAATTGAGAAGTGAAATGTGTCCCTCGATCCGACACAATTCGCTTGGGAACTCCGTGCAGACTCACTATTCTAGCCATGTACAGTTTAGCCAATTCCTCCCCATTGTAGGTCGTCTTCGCTGGTATTAAGTGTGCGACTGTCGGGGATAAAATTACGGCCCATTGCCATGGCCCACTCCCTGATAGCCCAATCGAACAGCCTACCAGGGCCTAGCTCCCTGGAAGGTTCTATCTGGCCCACGTGCGTCTTGCGAAACAGCCTCGTGGCTGGCATGGTGCGTAACGGCCGAGGAATCGTGTTTGAGTCCGACTCGAACAAGAGTTCTGCGCGGCTACGTGAAGACCCGGACGTTGGTTTCCCGGATTGGAATAGGAGCCGTGCTCCTCAAGACTAGGAGTATGCCTTATCTGCCTCGGGATATATTTGTACGTTGAGTTCAATTCACGATCTCGTAGTTAGCGGCCCGATATTCCCTCGGTAGGTCGGTTTGCTCACCACTATATAAACCAAGCCCTCTGGCGTTTAGGGGCATCGAGTTTACGTATTAGCATCTCGTAGACACCTGATTGTAGCGCATTGCTTCTTGAGCACCATAATCTCGCCGAGACTTGTTCGTCTCGCCGAGCCACCTCTTGTAATCTTCTCTGATATATAAGAAAGGCTGGACGTAGGGTTGTTATCTCTCGAGAGGCTGAACGGGATAAAACCCACATCTCCTGTTCGTTGTTGTTGGTGGTTGTTCGGCATGTCTCCTATCTCACTTCTAAAGAACCTTAGCGACTTGAGACCGTTATCTCAACCGTCGACAGTTGGCGCCGTCTGTGGGGATACGCAGATCGAACATGTCGACCTCCGTCGACTATCTGAGATTCTTCACGAGGGCTCGACTTCGGAAGGGCGGATGTTTCTTCCCTGCCATTCGAATCGATCTTACCGACCTAGATCGATGTTCGTATCGAGACGAGCTCTGGATAGGCCCGAGATGGTCTACGGTGGCGCCCGTCATTGACGACGATTACGGAACCGAAGATCTATACGCTGGTTTAGATCTGTCTAATTCCGAGCCTATGTCAGTCGATTCCTCCTGTGGCGACACAGCGATGACACCGTCTAGCGCGCAAACCCGCGGCCACCGCACCGTCAACATGACCGGCGTAGGACCTTCAAATCCTGTGCAGGTCGCGGCGGCCGAAGAGATCGGGCAGATCAATTCTCCTCGAAACCAAGATGGAGCCGCACAATCTGCTCGCGAGCAAGAAATTGTTTGCCGCACTTTTGACGAATCCATCAACCAAACCCTGGCGCAGATTCGCGATAGGCGCAAGCGTCAGCGACGTGATCCGCCTCGTGCGCCTACGCCAAGACCACCGGCAGAAGTTCACCACGCCTGGTGGAATGCCAGCGCCCGGACCCCAATCGGGCAAGACGCGGACGTCTCAGGGATCCCAGGGCCCCTGGAGCAGAGCCAAGAGCAACTCCATGCCTTGGCGACCGTAATTAGATCCGCTCACCAAGACAATCTTGTCGTGGTAGGCGTCTTTGTCTTCTACGTGCCTTGAGAAGGCGGCCGACGGCCTCAAGTCTTTGGGTGAAGCCTCATCCGGGCGTATGCCGAAACTGTCCGGGTGGATTCTGGCAGCGAACGATCTGATCGATCGCGTGACCACCGTCACCGTCGTAGGATCACTGTCCACGAGCAAGCTGCCCGTGGTCGCTGTCGCTCGCCAAGTCCCCGTAGTCATCGCGACCACAGGGGCAAGCGCGTGCGTGATGATCACGGAAGATCCCCTCGTGAGGAGCGCGTTGTCGCGACCACGAGGAAGGAGCATGGAGGCTTGTCACGAAGAGAGTTCCTCCAAGCAGAGACCTCCCGCTCTGCAAGAGTTCCCCCGACCAACAGGACTAACGTCTTTTGAAGGCTAGGTTCTGCCGGGGAAGGTGGCTGGTCTTATGCCTTGGGCTGCAGGGCCTTCTCCGACGAGTTTTGCTCTGTTCGGTGGCCCTCCAAGTTTAAGCCAAGACACATGGAGAGGTACAATGGGACTCAAAACCCAGAGGAATTCCTTTCCATCTACGTAACGGCCATCATGGTGGCCGGGGGTGACGAGCTTGTTATGGCCAATTACCTCCCGACTGTCCTTGAGGGTCTTTGCCGGGACGTGGTCGTTCAATCGACAAGAAGGTTCCATCTCTTCTTGGAACCAACTTTGTGGCGCTCGATCGCTAACTTCCGAGCTATTCGTGCGTCTGGGCAAGGAGGATGTTACGCACCGGATGATCCGGATGAGCGGGAGACCCTCCGCCGCCGTGAAGCGTTTCATTAAGATTCGCAACACGATCCCGAACATCTCGGATGAATCTGTTGTCCGCGCTTTCAAAAGCGGAGTCCGCGACGAAGCGGCTCACCCAGATCTCGAGATCAATGAGACACAGACGACCAACGACCTGTTCAAGGCTCTTGATCGCTTCGCCAATGCGGCGGGCGTGTCAATACAAGAAGGCGTTCGACAAGGGCGAGTGCGCCCGACTGGTGTAGAGGAGAAGAAGAAGACCAGCAGCAATCCTGGTGACAACAAGTACCAGAAGAAGAAAAAGAAGGGCGATGTGAACAATACCATCGCTGGTATAGATCGCACGCCTCCTCCCAAAGATGGGCAGAAAAAGCCCAATAATAACTCTAAGGGCAAGAAGCCCACCTAGGGAGGCAATCAAGGCAAGAAAGGTCCCAAATAATCGATATTGCAAGTACCACCAACACCACGGGCATGATACCGCCATCGCAGAACACAGGCCGCAAAGCTAGAGGATTTCTACAGCGGCAAGGGCCCAATGCCCACCTGCTGACAAAGGTGAAACCGGTAAAATAGCGCCAAACCGATGATGGTGATCGGGGCGATGGCGAGTGTCGAGGCCCGTGAACCATATTGCCGTCATCTTCGGCGGCTCCTCGGCTTATTCCTCTCGCCGCAGTCTCAAGGAAGCTGCTCGGGAGGTCCACAACGTCGAAAAGGGCAAGCCTCAGCCCGAGTCAATGAAGTGGACCGAGGTCCCCATCTCCTTCTCTCAGGAGGATTGCCCTACTGGGATGACCAAGCCCTAGAGGCTCCCACTGGTGGTCGCTCTGACCATCAGCAACGGTAGAGTTGGCCGTGTCTTGGTTGACGGCGGTAGCGCTCTGGATCTACTCTCTGCTAAGGTTTTGGACGAGATGCAAATTCCCCGCTCCAAACTTAAAGAGGTCGCGATGCCTTTCTACGGCATTGTCCCGGGAGAAGCTGTCCAGCCGTTGGGGCAGGTTGTTCTACCCGTAACCTTCGGCTGTCCTAGCAACTTCCGGACAGAGTTAATCACGTTCGACGTGGTCGACTTTCTATCTGCGTACAACACAATCTTGGGCCGGCCATCACTTGGTAAGTTTATGGCTGTGTCCCACCACGCTTACCATTGCGTGAAGATACCGGGTCCCAACGGCGTGATCACGGTCAAGGGCAATTACAAAGCTGCTCGATTGCGACGGCGATCCCTTGCCCCTGGTCGACCAGCTTCCGCGCGAGGTCCCGACGCTCCGCAGACCAAATCTGCACGCCCTAGAGTCTCCCTTCAGCCAGGGGGCGAGACCAAGGAGGTTCCATTGTCTTTGGATGATTCCTCCAAGACAATTCATCTGGGGGCAAATTTGGACCCCAAATAGGAAAGTGAGCTCATTGCCTTCCTCCGAGCTAATCGCACGTGTTTGCACAGGGCCGTCGATATGCCCGGAGTCCCAAGGGAGGTTATCGAGCATAAACTAGCTGTCCGGCCGGACAAAAAGCTGTTCGCCAGAAGCTTCGCCGCTTTTCGGACTTCAAACAGGGGATCATCAAGGATCGACAGCAAAATTTGCTCATTGCTGGTTTCATCCGCGAGGTTGATCACACCGAGTGGCTGGCCAACCCTGTCATTGTAAAGAAGAAAGGCGGCAAGTGGAGGATGTGTGTCGATCACACATATCTGAACGCCGCTTGTCCCAAGGACAATTTCCCGCTGCCTCACATAGACCAGCTGGTCGACGCGACTGCGGATGCCCAGCTCTTGAGTTTTTTTTATGCTTACTCAGGTTATCACCAAATAAGCATCTCCCCCGAGGATGAAGAGAAGACTGCCTTCATCACCCCTTTCGGCACTTTCTGCTACACGATCATGTCTTTCGGTCTGCGCAATGCTGGTGCCACGTTCCAGCGCTTGATGGAAAAGACTTTCCCGAGCAATGTGGAAAAACACGAAAGTCTATGTCGATGACATAGTTGTAAAAAGCAAGCTTGCTCGGATCATGTAAAAGACCTAGCGAGACTTTTCAAAATCTCAGCAGGGCATCGAATAAAGTTAAATCGAGAGAAATGTACCTTTGGTGTTCGATCCGGAATGTTGCTCGGTTATGTAATTGGTTCGTAAGAATTTACGCCAACCACGAAAAATCGAGGCCATTGAAAATATGCGAGCTCCGACTACCGTTAAGGAAGTCCAGTCTCACCGGACGGATGGCTGCCTTGAGCGAGGTTTATCTCCGTCGTAGAAACGAGCGGCTGCCCTTCTTTAAGGCCTGCGCAAGCACAATGGTTTGAATGGGCGGAAGAGGTGAGCGATCTTTCCAAGATCTAAAGCAATACCGCCCAACCCATTGTCTTGACTACCCAGCGTTCTTGGCGAAAGCACTTTTTGCTCTACCTTGGCGCATGCATAGCGGTGAGCGATCTTGACGGTGGAAATGGAAGGCATCAACGACCAATTTATTACGTGAGCGATGTGCTTCACGGATCAAAGGAGCGTTACCACGAGGTCGAAGTTGCTCTCGCCTTGCTCATGTCCTCCAGAAACTTCGCCATTATTTCGAAAGCATTAAATCTGGTCGACCAAGTTCCCTCTTGGAGAAATCCTAAGGAACAAGGAAGCCATGGAAGAATAGCTAAGTGGGTAATGGAATTGGCGAATCGATATTACGTTACACGCCGAGCAGTTTGTCAAATCCTGTGTCCCGGTGACTTTGTCGCTGAATGGACTTGTTCGCCCAAATCGAGTGAAGCTCCGAGCAACTTGATGAACCCTCTTGGACCATGTTTTTTATGGCTCACAGACCGAAACTTCGGGGCTGGTTTTGTTCTCATCTCCCCTCAAGGAGAGCAACTCCAGTATTCTATTCAACTACACTTCGCGGCGACTAACAACGCTGCGGAGTACGAGGCCCTCCTCGCGGGACTAAGAGCGTGCAAGTCGCTCGGTATCCAACGGCTGACCGTGAAGGGAGATTCACAGTTGGTCATCAACCAGGTCAACAAGGAGTATCAGTGCTGCGATGACTCAATGGCGTGGTACCTGGCTGAAGTGAGGAAGTTGGAGCGGCACTTTCGATTTTTCGAGGTGCTCTTCGTGTCCAGGAAGGACAACTTCTTGGCCGACCAGCTATCCAAGTATGGATCCTCACGAAAACCTGCTCCGGCAGGGGTGGTCGTCGAGCACCTTTACAAGCCCTCAATCACGTCTCCGGACGAGGCAACTGAGACAGGTGGTGCTGTCTCTGTTATCGAGCAGGCTGCGAACTGGACAACGCCATTTGTCATGTACCTTGCAGATGGGACCCTGCCCGACGACGAAGCCGAGCGTTCCCGGCTTACAAGGCGTGCTAGTTCATACCGGCTTATGGACGGCATCCTTTACCGTCGAGGTGCTCTGGGAGTCCTCTCCAAGTGCATCTCGCAGCAGGAGGGTGTGTTCCTTCTTAGGGACATACACGAGGGTGCCTGTGGCAACCACGCCCTTCCGAACTCGGTCGGCAAAGCGTTCGCATGGGCTATTCTTGCCTCTGACGTTACACGATGCCCGGAGATCGTGACAAAGTGCAAGGCTTGCCAATTTCATGCCCGAAGGCACATAAGCCCGCCTAAGAGCTCCAAACGATCCCCCGTCTTGGCCTTTCTCCACATGGGGTGCGGATCGCTTGGCCCGTTCCTAAGGGGTACAAGGGCTATACACACCGCTAAATCGCCATTGACACTTTTACAAAGTGGATAGAGGCGAGCTCGTGTCCTCTCTTCACGCCAAAACGCGGTGGCGCTTTTTCAAGAGCAGCGTGGTCACGCGCCGGGATCCCCATAAGCGATCACGGATAGCGGTACCAGCCTTGAAGCGAGCTATTCCAGAAATACTGTGAACAGCTGGGCACCAAGGTCTGCTTCGCCTCCGTGGCACATCCACAGAGCAATGGAGCAGTCGAGCGAGCTAACGGACAGATTGTCCAGGGTATTAAACGGCGCATGTTCGCGGCACTCCGCGAGCACAACAAAGCCTGGGTCGACGAAGTTCCTTCCGTCCTCGGGCGATTCGCTTTCGGCCGGTAGAACCGGGAAACTCCTTTCCAATTGGTCTATGGCGCAGAAGCCATCCTACCTTCCGAAATTGTACTCGGCTCGCCTCGCACGAGCTCGGTCAACTTGGTTGACGACGAGCAAGAGCGCCTACTCGATCTGGATCTCCTCGAAGGCACACGCGAACGGGCACAAGTCAGAATGGCGTGCTACCAGCAAGATCTTCGCCGGCACGCTGCCAAAACGGTTCGATCAAGGGCTTTGAAGGCGGGCGACCTCGTTCTGCGCCGTGTCCAGAACCTACCCAATGCCAACAAGTTAACTCCCCGTTGGGAGGGTCCGTTCACGGTCGTTTCCACTGCTCGCCCGAGGGCTGTTCGCCTGGCAATGGAGGACGGGAGAGAGCTGACCAACACTTGGAACATCGACCAGCTTCGTAAGTTCTTGGTGTAGGTCTTTCGTTTGTTTACTTAGCTTCGCGCTTTTTGTCAAACTTCGCGCCTTTGTTCGTCCAAGTCTGTCGGGCTGCCATGTAAAGTTCAATCCAATAAAAGTGAATCTTCACGGTCCTCTGCGGCCTTTTCACCTCTGTCTTGTCAAGACTACCCTCTCTCTGGTAACACTTGATGGCTGCCCGACCTTGCGAACACTTGGCTCCGCAATCTTAAGGATTTTCTCCTGCTCGTATCCAGTTTCAACAAGTTCCTATACTCGAAGTTACGTAAAACGGCATCCAGCCACGCGACTAAGTGCTCTCGTAAGCCCTCCGCGGCAGAGGCACTTACCGCTCATGGCACAACCATATGGTAAAGCCAGCTCTCGTAAGCCCTCCGCGGCAGAGGCACTTTCCTTGCTCGGTTACCCTTGGAATTGCCTAACTTACGTTAACGGCGATCATGGAACGAGTCGAGCAGGTACGCAGGTGTCGCTCTATCTCTCTACGCACATGCTCGAATTCGCAATCTTAGGTCTTCGAGCATCGTCCGTACCGGGGGTTAGGGTGTCGCTCTTTCTCTTGTGCACTGTTCGAGTTCGCAAACTCGGTTCTCGGCAAATTACTGTGGGCCGGAGTTAGGCTAAACGTGCTACCGGTTTTCCCAAACTTTCGGCGCTTTGTGCCTCGCTCTTAGTTTCTGTTCGTTCTTGTCTTTTCTTTGCTCTTTTTGCGGGAAAAAGGTAAGTTTGCATTAATCAAAAGTGCAGTACAAAAGTCCCTGCGATTCTGACAGTGGTGCTACTTAGGAGCAAGCTGCTCTTTCAGCTCCTGGACTTCTAACTTAAGGCGCACGACTTCACCTTGAGCCTTGATTCCTTCCCGGGCTTCAGCTCGGAGGCGTTTGATCTCCTCCTTGTTCCACTTGGCTTGTGCCGCAGCTTCTGCCCGGATGGCCTCGACCTCTTCGGTCTTGGCGCGCAGCTGGTCGGTCAGAGCCTCGCTCTGACTAGCTCGCTGCTCGACGGTCTTGAGCTGCTCGTCCAGCTCCTTGACCTTGTTCTCCGCGGTGATCGCCCTCACCGCCATCCCGCGCATCTCCTCGATCTCTTCCTATGAAGCCCACAGGGTTGAGATTTTCGTCTGGAGTCCCGCGGAGGTCAGCTCTTCTTTGGCAAGCTGGGCCTTGAGCTTCTTAACGTCCGCCGCAAGCGCCTTCCGCCAATGGGACGCGTCGGCGAGCTGCTCTTCGAGCCACTTCGTGTGGCCCGGCTTCTCTTCCGCGGTGCTCGCCTTCGCGGACTGCGCGCGAAGCTCCTCGGCTTCTTTTAAGAGAGCCTCGGAGGAACGCCTCTCTCGGGTTAGCTCGGCTTTGAGCTTCTTCGCTTTTGCCTTCAGCCGGCTTCGGCTTTGGGCTAGTGCAGAGGGCTCCGCCTCAGGCTCCCTCGTCTGGAGGTGTTCCCGGAGCGATGCCAGTACGGCGCTTCGCTCGATGGTGACGCCGTTCTCGAGCTCCTTCATGGTGTCCTTGAAGACCTGAGGGAGAAGAACAAGTCAGCCGCTTTGCGATGATATAGCTCAACTGAACTAGGTTTGGTCTTGCGGCTTACCTTGCCAAGCCGATGCTTCAGCCCCCGTCGCAGGCGATCTTCGAGACCATGCGTCACGAATCCTCGCTGTCTTGGGATGAGACAACACGTTGCTCTTACATGCTCCTTCCCGCGGAGTGCTTCGCTTTCGAGAGCGAGGCGACCGCGGCGCTTCGTCCCCGCTCCTGCCTTTCTTCCTCCTCTGCCCGGTCACCTTCGGGCAAGGTCGGTGCCGTTCTACCAGACGACACCGAAGCCTCCACTGGCAGGGCAACTTGTGCTGCCTGCTCGTGGGTCTCTTCTTGTACCTCGGCGGCGGGAACTTCGCCATGCTCGCCAATCGTCTCCGTCGGCTCAGGGATGGACTGCCCCTGCGACGGAGTGCCCGGAAGGACCGCCTGCTCGGTCCCACCCGGGGCAGCTTGCGGAGCCATTGCCTTGGCCTCGCTGTCCGTGGCGCCGCTCGCCACCTCTTCTGCCTCCAGCCTCTCCACCGCACCCTTGCGCGCGTCGAGCTGCTCGCTGGAGCTTGGCGGGAGCAGGTTCCACGCCGCCGATCATCCTTGAGGTGGCCCATCCTCCTTACTGCGATGCACGTGTAGGTGCTCGGGCGAAGAACGATCGCTTCGGCGCCGTCTCGACGTCGTCCGTGGCAGTCTCCTCCTGGACAGCTGATGAAAAAGAAGTTGTTAAGCCCAACACGGTCAGAAAGTGGGTAAGGTCACAAAGATTCATTACTACATACGTGCCGTGTAAGGCTTGATCTTGATCTTCCTCGCTGGAACTTTCCGCCTCTTCCTCGGGGGCTCCTTAGCGGCCTGTTCGCCTTGGCCCCTGGGTGTTCGCGGCGATGAACTCAGCTCACTGCTGAGCTGAGCACTCTTCTCGCGCAGCGCAAGAAGCTTTTCCTTGCGCGCGACTTCCTCCTCGAGCCTCCTCTGCTCGGCGACCTGCCGTAGCCGTGCCATATGGCCCGGGTAAGCCCGCGTGTAACGCCAAAGCCAAAGGGTCATGTTCTTTACCTCTTTGTCGCTTTGCTCGGTGAGGAGGGAAGGACTTAGTCTCTTTCCGCTAGGCTGACCACGCGCCCGCTTGGTCTGTTCGGCGCGCTCCGTCGTCTCGGGTGGTCTCCTCGATGGATGGCGGCCGCCATGTCGCGGCGAGCTCCGCGTAGGTTCGGCCGCCACCTTGGGCTTTGTGGCCACCTTGGCCTTGCCCTTCTTCGCCTTCTCTTTCTCTGACCCAGAGAGTTCTTCCACGATCCCTCCGAGGATCAGCTGGTCCTCCTGCGTATTCGGAAAGTAAAGTGTCAGCATTTACAACGGTGCAAATCCAGCGGCACAGACGAGGGTTCGAGCAACTTACCTCGGCTGTGCGGACGAGCACGTTCCGCGGACAGGTGTAGGCCACCTCGCCGGTGACCTCGCCGTCTTTCTTCGCTGCCTTCAGCATGGCGTCAACCCGCTCGGTCACCCATGCGTCGGTAGGTTTTTCTGCCCGAGCAGAAAGTCCTCTCAGTTTCTGTTCGGAAGAAGCATCAAAGAAAGGTTGAGTCTTAAAGGCACTTACCTGTGCTCTCCCTGGAGATGTCTTCCCATCCCTCTATCTTGTAGAAGGGATAGGGTCTTCTCCACAGCCAGACGAGATCCTGTCATTTGTGAAGTCCCGGATGATCTCCCTGCCCGTGAGCCCGAGGCTCACGAGGGATGCGATCTTCCTCGTCAGGTACCAGTCCTCGGCGGTCATCTCTGGCCGAGGCATTGGCGTTCCCTTCGCCGGCGCCTTCCCGGTGAAGACGAGCTTGCTGTCGTCGCTCCGCCTGGTGTAGAACCACCTCGTCCACCACGCACCCATCGAGTCGAGCAACGGTGGGCGGGGGTACGGCGCGTCGTCGGCAGTGGCCCGGAGCTTGAGGTAGTAGCACCCAAGCGCCGAAGCGGCGGAGCTGCTCCTCGTTACCGTGTAGTAATGGAGGAACAGCCCCACCGGCGGATCAATGCCCAGATAGCCTTCGCACAAGTGTGCAAAAACGGCCATCTGGAGGATCGAGTTCGGATTGAGGTTCGCCACCTCCAATCCGCCTATGTTTAAGAAGGCCTCGACGAAGTCGCTTTCGAGGGACTTCAACCCGAACAGTGCGAACTGTTCGAAGCTGATGAACTATCCCTCCAGCAGCTCCGGAGTTTCCTCCTCCCCGGGCAGCCTCCAGCTACCGGCGTCGATGTGGCCCTCCTCCTCCCAAGCCTTCAGGTCCTCCTCGGTCAAGCTAGTGGCTAGGAATTTGGCCATAGCGATCCCCAGGGTTGGACGAACAAGTTCTAGGGTGGAGTTTGGCTGGTTGATGTTGGCGCCGGTTGGAATTAGGGCTTAGGAGAGGAAAGGCGCGAGAGCAGTGGCTGGCATGGCGGCTTGGGTGCTTTATAGGCCTAAACGAGCAGCTCAGCAGCGGTTTGCGCATAAACGGCTATTTTTTATCAGAACGGCTAGATAAAACGGTCGTCTGCTTTTCCTTTAGCGTGGCAACAGAAGTTACCGTTGGAGTCATCAACGGCTATTTTCTCCGATGTTGCTGCTTGAAGGTGAGTGCTCTACTCGGGCAGATGTGATTCCCTGTTCGACGCAACAGAGTTGCTCGGTACTGATTGGGTCTGTTCGGTCCTGAACAAGTCTTGTTCGGTTGAACCATAACCTGTTCGGTCGCTTGTTGCACGTCTTTGTAGCAATGAAATTTCCCTCTTCGTGACTTGGAGTCTCAAGAGGAAGACCCCACTCTAGTGAATCCTTCCACTTGAGTCTCGGGGGCTAGCTGTCGGGGATAAAATTACGGCCCATTGCCATGGCCCACTCCCTGACAGCCCAATCGAACAGCCTACCAGGGCCTAGCTCCCTGGAAGGTTCTATCTGGCCCACGTGCGTCTTGCCGAACAGCCTCGTGGCTGGCATGGTGCGTAACGGCCGAGGAATCGTGTTTGAGTCCGACTCGAACAAGATTTCTGCGCGGCTACGTGAAGACCCGGACGTTGGTTTCCCGGATTGGAATAGGAGCCGTGCTCCTCAAGACTAGGAGTATGCCTTATCTGCCTCGGGATATATTTGGCACGTTGAGTTCGTTACGATCTCGTAGTTAGCTCGGCCCGATATTCCCTCGGTAGGTCGGTTTGCTCACCACTATATAAACCAAGCCCCTACGGCGTTTAGGGGGCATCGAGTTTACGTATTAGCATCTCGTAGACACCTGATTGTAGCGCATTGCTTCTTGAGCACCATAATCTCGCCGAGACTTGTTCGTCTCGCCGAGCCACCTCTTGTAATCTTCTCTGATATATAAGAAAGGCTGGACGTAGGGCTGTTATCTCTCCCGAGGCTGAACCAGATAAAACCCCGCATCTCTGTTCGTTGTTGTTGGTGGTTGTTCGGCGTGTCTCCTATCTCACTTCTAAAGAACCTTAGCGACTTGAAACCGTTATCTCAACCGTCGACAGCGACCTTGGTTAAGCGGTCCACGATCACCCAAATCAAATCAAATCCCACCATGGTCTTGGGAAGTCCAAGTATGAAATCCATAGCGATCTCTTCCCACTTCCATTCTAGGACCTTTAGCGGTTCGAGCATACCAGCTAGTCATTGATGTTCAGCCTTGACTTGCTAACATACGTGGCATTGCGCCACATATTATGTTATGTCTCTCTTCATCCTCGGCCACCAGATCCTCAGCTTCATGTCTTGGTACATCTTGGTGCTTCATGGGTGTAGGTGTATGGGAGTTATGCGACTCCGACAGAATCAGATCTCTCAGAGTCGAGTCCTATGGAACAAAGATCTGCTCCCCTAACCACAGCACCCCTTGGTCATCCTTGGAGATCTTGTACCACTTGTCCTTCGCGATGAGCTTCTCGACCCTTTGGGTGCTAGGATGCTCCTTTTGTTTCTCCTTGATCAAATCGAGCAAATCCGACTTAACTTCCAAGGTAGCCAGGTATCCTTGGTTAACCACTTCGACCCTAAGTCGACTTAAATGCTCGATTGTTTGTTCAGGGACCGAGTCGATCTCCATGTGATTGCATTGGGACTTGTGGCTAAGAGCGTCGGCTACGACGTTGGCCTTCCTGGGGTGGTATTAAATATGTAAGTCATAGTCGTTGATCAGCTCTAGCCAGCGCCTTTGCCTCATGTTGAGTGTTCTCTGGGTGAAGACATACTTAAGGCTTTTGTGGTCGGTGAATATGTCGCATGGTCTTCCTACCAAATAGTGCCTCCAAATCTTCAGTGCATGCACCACTGTTGCCAGCTCCAGGTCATGGGTGGGGTAGTTGACCTCGTGCTTCCTCAGCTAATGTGATGCATAAGCCACCACCCTTCCTTCTTGCATCAAAGCACATCCTAGACCATATTTGGAGGCGTCGCAGTATACCTCGAACTTCTTGCTCGTGTCCGAGGTCACTAGTACTAGGGCAGAGGTAAGTCGTTGATTGAGCTCCTCAAAACTCCTATCGCTCCATTTGAACTTCTTGTCCTTCTTCAAGAGTTGTGTCATTGTTCGGGCCGTTTTCGAGAATTTCTCGATGAAATGCCGGCAGTATCCCGCCATCCCAAGGAAACTCCTTACTTGAGTAACAGATGTGGGAGCTGCCCACTCCATCACCATAGCCACCTTAGCCGGGTCCACCTTAATCCCATAGGCGGATACGATGTGTCCCAAGAAACTGACGTCATCTCTCCAGAACTCACACTTCCTAAACTTCGCGTAGAGTTGATATTCTCTTAGCTTCTCTAGGACCAGGCGTAGGTGTTTCTTGTGTTCTTCATCATCCTTGGAGTTTCTATGGGTGCTTAGTTACTCTAAGGACCTCTGTAAGCATGGTGCTAATTTAGGCACCCATACCCCTCTCTAAGCACCCATGAAAGCACCTTCTCTATCCTACATGGCAAAAAAACTGATTTTTTCTTTAAGCACCTGCATTGGAGATGGCCTCAGAGGACCTAATCAGTCTTCATGTTATGTACTTGTCGGGTCTATATATGGGTGTTTATTTGGATCAGAGAATAGTTTCGAGTTTTCTACTGATGTTGATAAAGGTTTGGGGTCTCAGGCTCAAGATGGTCGAACCTAAGAGGTACCAATCTGATTGTCATCCCTATTTAGATTTGCCGAAATAGAACAAACTACAAAAATCTTTGAAGGCATGTTGTACTTTCAACTAACCCTACCTGCAATGGATCTGCTCCCTTAAACAAAAGGTAGAGACCACTGGTGACCATTGTTGAACCGTAGATCAATGCCGGTCTAAGGACCGCCACTACTAATGGGTGTTACCAATGCACAATAATGCACAAGTTCAAAGTACCGTCAGTCAATCGTGTACGTATTATTACCTCCGA
Organism: Raddia guianensis; assembly: GCA_036346415.1. Lineage (NCBI taxonomy): Eukaryota > Viridiplantae > Streptophyta > Magnoliopsida > Poales > Poaceae > Raddia > Raddia guianensis. The sequence continues at coordinate 53,450,442 of CM070536.1, read as the reverse complement.
TCACAAAAAAAAGTCGTCGTTGACTTTTGGACACATCTTTGACCATTCGTCTTATTCAAAAATACGAAATGACAGGGAGGGCACAGGGAGGGCTCAAACGGCGGTGCATGTCATGGCTACGATGGTGGCTCAACTAGTAAGGAAATCGGCATGACAGCGCTTCACAGCTCAAAGGCAGACTACAAACTTAGAAGTATGACACATATATACATGACATAGTCGTACGCTCTGATATTTAAGACATACCCTGATACAGTCTGATAAACACTTCGACACCCACAACACAACATGAGACAAACACAGCAAACCATGACATGCTCATGACACAGCACAACACACTCACATCGTCACACACCCTGGAACACACTCGGGTGCCCACAAAACACCATGACACCCTCATATCCTGTTTTCTAGGTCCCATGGATACTTAGTTTTACGTTTAGGTCTATGATGCGGCACAGGGTGCCCGTTCTTTTGACAGATAAAGATACGTCAATTTGTGATGACTCGACGTGGACAATCAATCTTACAAACAGAACATATCTGAACCTAGTAATCGCTACACCACTACTTCATTCGTTATCAACCATGCCAAGATGCGGTTGACCTAGCCATGAAGGCCTATCCCTGCATCTGAATATGAAATTCGTGATTGCTGATTTAGCACACAAGATGAGTTCCGTAAACTGATAAAAGGAGAACTACAACTACAGTTTAATGTAAACAAAACCTAGGTCTAACGATGATGACTACAAGGTTTTTATATGCATGGTTCTAAAAATCGGTATTACTTGGCGATTACTCGCCGAGTACTCGCTACTCGCCACCCCACCGAGTCAAGAAGGGCCAACTCGGTTGATTACTCGGTCAGACCGAGTAATCGGTCAAAAACCGAGTAACGGCCGAGTAAAAACCGAGCAAAAACTTTGAGTGCTTGTTGGTTGTGATTTACGGACATTTTATGATGTTTTAGTGTATTACCTATCATGTATTCATGTGATCATGTCATATGTTGCGAACTTGCGAGTTGCGATATGTCATATGTTGCGAACTTGCGAGTTGCGATATGTCGTAAGTCGTAACGTGCACTCTACTTTGTATTAATAATTCATACATGTAGATTTACAAGTATCATTAAGTCATATGAAAGAAGATACGCCATCATTACGTCGATATATGTCTATTAATCCTATATTAATTTTCCGAGTAATTAGTACCGAGTAATTTCCGAGTACTCCCGAGTAATCCGAGTACTCGCTACTCGGTACCTCACCGAGTCAGTACCGAGCAGCGAGTTCTTGAACCTTGTTTATATGTGAGAAGAAAGGTGGCTAAGGTTTTGGAAGTAACCCTAGGGAAATGCATGGGTCGGAGGCCTGAAATAGTCATGACGCAGCACCGAACGTCACTCGACAGATTCTGGATATCCTTTTGTTTTCACAATTCCCATTGACTTGGATGCACCCTAAACCCTAGGGGTTGCCTACACCCTTGATCTGAGTATCAACGGTGTACAACATACACATCTTGTAACTCTCTCCCGACTAGGCATATTCGCGCCATATTCCTTCGGAAGCATCCTCACAGCATCCTAGTCGCCATCCAACGCCTGGGCCCACCAGTCAGTCCCGCTTCACCGCCAAATGATCGACGCCCTGCTGGGGAACGGGTACGCTACGCCAGCACAAAATCAAAATTTTCTACCACGATTCACCCAAGATCACATGCGAGTAGAAGATCATAGATCGTTACCCTTGACGCGCAGGTGCAGCGGAAGCAGACACGCGCGCGTAGAGTAAGTAGACGTACATGTCCCAATCACCACCGAGTGCTCGCCTATGCTGGCCGAGTACTTGCTGGTGCACACCGATGCTCACCGGTAATCCAACCGAACAGCCCATCCGGGAACGGCAGCGCCTTTAGCGGTATCCATACGCACTGAGCAGGAATACCACATGGGGTGTGCTAGCACCTCGCCATGCGGCTAGGATTTCTGGGAACCAAGAGGGACGCACAACAGCTAGGCGTGGTGAAGGCTCTACTCTATTCATACGCCGCCCCCGTGCCTCCCTTTATATAGACGCGGTAGTGGGCTTCGGCCCGCTGGGGTTCATCTCCTACGCGGATCATATTCACGCATAAACCTGTTAAACAGTTCCAACCCGTTAAGTGTGTGACCTGTTAGGTTCAATGCAAGTCGGCCGTGGATCCGGAAACTCGTTTCTAATCCACCGATCAACAGTGACACCTAACAGTACGTATTGACCCTTGAATGCATAAAATCAATATTTGGCTGAACCTTGATAAACTCAAATATCGATCCCTTTGCCACATGATACCAGTCAAGCTCAACGCGAGATGCGCGCCATCCTTGTTGATAGCTCGACCACTTCACTCGTCAGTGTAATGGAAACAAACCATGACTAACTCCTTAGTCATATTAGCAAAGCCGTGCGCTTTTTCTATCCATCTACACGAGGGGCCCAAAAGTATCCATCCACACGAGGGGCAAATTCCATCTTGATCATCACACTCCTGGCTTTGTACCGTGGCATGCCTAGTAGTCAACTTTATAACTACCCTATTACGATGTAGCGTTTGATGACACCAAAGCATATGAGTCAACATGCTCGGCATCCATGACAATCTCATGTCTAAGGACCATATAGGCGTACCACTCGAGACTATACGCTGATGGCACTATAAGAAATGACAATCTCATGGCGTCTCGGAGTGGGTCTACCCAACTATCCATGTTCTTCAACATGTGTCCATACTATTGGTTTGATATCTTCATATCTATGGTATGTGAAACATTACAATCAACCAATACGTATGTTGATCAAATTATAACTGCTCCTCATAATGATATGGATTAGGGACCCGTTTAGAATAATGACACTTACAATGTGTTTCACAATCAAGTCGTACCCAATGGATAAAGTCAAGACATTTATTCAGGGAATCGATAAACAATGTTATCATATGTACAAGAACAAGGACGTGGTACAATCATCACTATGATTGATCTAGGGCATATCCCTTTCACGCCCATCCACCAGCTGTCTCGGATCCTTGCTGTAATGAAGCTTCACGTCCATGCCATCTCTTGTGACCATCAGATACCGAATTCGGTCGCCTGCATGCCCCCGGATGCCCAAACCTCCTGTTTGCCTCCACAGAACAGCATCAACCACATACCCACCGGCACCTGCATCAAAGAGATGAGTTCAAAACAAACACTTACCTTCTCCAGCGAGGTTAGCTTCACAAAACATCATCATCTTTGAGAATCAAGTATATCAAGATCATCGAAAAATAATCAGTCACAATAACTGCCCTAACACGAGTCCATCAGACACGGTCCGGTAATCACCAAACATTGTTTGAAATTGTGCACCCGTTTCAACAAATGCTCAACCAAAGTGCTTCAAAATCTCACCAAAGTAATACTCTGTCATATATATTCATCAAAACACCATGGTATCCTTCACATGGATCTCAACACTCCCACTTGATGAATATATTGACAAACTTTTTAAAAAGAATTTTTGAAGTTTTGAAAATAAAAAACTAGAAGCATTTGTAAATGCCAGGTCATGCTTTCATAAAAAAATTGAAACAATTGTTCGCCATATCCAAAACATGAGAATCAAATCCTCCCAAGGATAAAATCTTTCCATTTTCACGTTGGAATTAGTTTATGCTTTTTCAAATGATCAATCTCCCCCTTTTGGCAATATAGACATCAAGATTAAGTGATAAGAACAAAATGCAATGTGCAATGCACATGTAACAGTAATGAGCATTGAACCAGTTAGCACAAGATATGATGAGAATAGAAAAGACATATTACCAATCCTAAATTCAAAAACATAATAGACAAAGCTCAAAAAAACATAAATAAGTCTATATGCTAATGCAAAGTTTTCCAAAAACTCCCCCTCAACAAGTGAGTCAACAGTTTCATCCCAAAATATTGTGAATGAAAAAAAGCAACAATGAATAAAGAGTCGAAAAACGAAAGAATGCACAGGGCCTTTCACAGAGATTAAGGCAAGAATCATAAAAATACTCAAGCTCAGACTCATTCTCATTTGCCCCACGCGTCTTATAAGGGAAGACAACACTACATCTCACATACTAGAGACTCAATGCAGACCCTGTCTACCTAGAGTGCATCTAATAGACCTACAAGAGTGTGATAATTCTATCTAGCTAGAGGAGAGAAATCTGCATATTACGCATGATAGCAATCTATGCACGAGGTGAGAGATCCGTTCTAGAGCACGCAAGAAGTCTAAGTGAAGAGTGTACTGACAGCCTAAGACATACTAACTAATCCCAAATGCACCCCAGATGCAATGAAGGAAAGCAGTAAAGATATATTATATAAAGTACAGTAGCTAGTTTCCTCTCAAGATAGGCTTGCTAAGCTAACCACCCCAAACTCTCCTCGAAAACCTCAAACCTAGCCTTGTCCAGCGGCTTGGTGAAGATATCAACCAGGTGGTGATCACTGTCCACAAACTAGAAGACTATATCACCCTACTCCACATGGTCTATAAAAAAGTGATATCTCAAGTCAATATGCTTTGTCCAAGAGTGTTGCACTCGGTTTTTAGCAATGCTGATTGCAGAGGTGTTGTCACAGAGTAGTAGCACACTTGCTTGAACCAACCAAAATTCTTCAAAGTAGAGCACAACCAGATCACCTGACTGCAACAGCTAACAGTGGTGACATACTTAAGCTCAACAGTGAACTATGCTACACTCGATTGCTTTCTAGAGAATAAAAAAACAAGAGAAGCGCCAACAAATTGACAAGTGCTAGAAGTGCTCTTAGCAACAAGAGCATAGGTCTCATCAAAATCTATCCCATCAATTTTAGTGAAACCTTGAGCAACCAACCTAGCCTTATTCCTGACCACTATCCCATCCTTACTCCACTTGTTCTTCAACAACCATTTAGTACCTATTATATTATATCCTTTAGGTCATTCAACAAGTTATCAAACTTTGTTGCCCTCAAATTTTTCAACTCTTCATGCATTGCACTCACCTAGGAGGGATCAGAAATAACACGGGTGACATCGTTCGGGTCAAAGGAAGCAATGAAAGCAGCAGACAAGCAAAGGTGAGTGAGCCCTGTCTTTGATTGGGTTACCATCCTCACGGTCAAATCACCGATAATCTGCTTAGGGGGTGATCTTTTTGGATGTGTCGAGTAGCCCTAAAAGTGCCCTCTACCTCAGGAACTAGAGAGGTAGGCTCAGAGCCACCATGCAGGCGAAGATTCTATACGTGAGAGCATATAAGCACAAGGTGATGCGCTCACGGGTTCCCGATCTTCCGGTGAGAGAGATAACATCAATTTGGGCGGAGGATGACTTTGACGATCCGGCTACAAACCACGCAAGGATAAGCGCCCGCAATCGTAAACCACACTTCTGATTATTATCATCCGTGCCAACGCCCAGATGACCTGACCACGAAGGACTATCCATGCAAGTAATCAAAGAACTCGCAAGAACAAGGATAAAGCACACACTCGAACTAAGGTTCTGAAGCTCGGAATCGATAGGTCAACCAACACTAGGAATTTCGAGAGTGTTTGTCCAATATGGAAGACAACAACAAATGAACAAAACCTAAGAAGAAAAGGGAGAGGCTTGTCCTATATATAGAGCAGGGAGATGACTCTAGGAGGTGCTCTCACGCAGCAGGAATACATGGGGACTCAGCCCAAATCAATGGTGACGCAGCACCCAAGATGAACAAAACACTGGTTATCTCCGCGAGATATTTTTGACTGCTGCGGCGAGCTCACTTGGAATTTGAAGGTGAGGCCAGATCCGTTGGAAAGATGGCGAAGTTATCTTTTCAATGAGTGATCACACGTTCTAATCGGAGTTTGTTTGCATTCTCTAGGCCTTTTTTAATTCAGACTGGTCATTAATGGAGTGGAATCCCTTGCATTCCCACCATACTTTATTGCCTTGATTGGTGCGTTGGTGCCTTATAGCTGGTGCTTGTTCAACTTTCTATGCATAATATTGTTATTAGGTAGCAGTCTATTCTCCAAAGTATAATTATTTAACTCAAGAAACGAGTTTACCTGATAATTGATTTGTCGTGCACGAGCTCGTGTGTTTAGTCCTTGCATGATGATCAAAGGTCGCGGGTCACTTGAAATGACTTTGGTCATTGATCCCATGAGTGTATCCGACGTAGTGATGTCCTCATCATTCTCCTCTTCTTTATTTGGAGTCGTCCTCGACTCTAGTTGATCTTCTATTACATAGTATGACGTGAAATCTTGATGTGTTTTTGGGGGACGAACTAGATTCCAGAAAAAGGAGGACTTCCACATATGCATTGGTGCCATGATCTTATCATTCTTCCCTTCTTCCCGAATACACGTCAACGTCTTTTGACAATCTGCAAAGGTGCTCGAGAAAAAGAACAATGTGTACGCGTGGTATATGTATGCATCAATTGTTTTGTCATTCTCGCTTTCAATTCGGAAACAATTATGCAATGTTTTTCCCAGAAACCATTCCTTCTCATCATTTCGGCGTGCTAGAAAGAAAGTTGGCATTAACTTTACTAAACATTGTGTCAAGTTGTTTCAAAGAGAACATGATTTATTTGGGCCATGCAGATTTTTAACAAGTGATTCACATGTGACATATGAGCAAATGAATGGAGATATCTTTTCAATACATTGCTCGAACAATTCCTTTATCTACAAGCTACCACAATATGATACAATATATGGTGTGTTGCAATAATTTAATTTCAAATTAGCAAGCAAATCGGTTGTGATAAACATTTGACATACATGAAAAGTGTTATCCAGACCATAATCTCCAATCAAGTAAAATTTGCAAGTACCATCTAGTGATTTGAAATTTGAAATTTCGGCAATCTTATCAATCACACCAGACAATTCTTTAGGTTCATCAAATAGCACATTGCACAAAGATTTATCTTGAAATACTTTTCAAAGAACTTTATCGTGAGTAATCAATTCAACATCATGCAAATCAGGAATATTAAATTCAGATAACGATATTTTACTTTCAGCACAAGTGTTGTTGCAAGAACTCACCTCTTCTTCGTGGATGACCATCGATTCAACACCACTATTACCTTTAATGTTCTTCATATATGATGTAGGTATTGTAACAGGTGTTTCTTTGCCAACCATGGTAATCTCATCACCATTCTCTTGAACTGGTGTAAATTGTGCAGCACTCAATGCTTCATCAACAAGTATGTTACGATGTATATCATTTCCATTAGACCACAGGCTAACAATGGCGCACTCGCTATCAGACATGATATGGTTAGTCGGTATGGAAGGTGCAGTCTCATCTAATACCGTGGTCAAAAGAAATGTCCCATACTCGACCATATCAACTTCAATCTCTTCATTCTTTCCAATCTCCTGCAAAAGGTTAGTCGAAAAGGGAGACACAAGAGCATGCAAATTTTCCATTGAATTATCTTTTTTTGCACAAATTATTTCATAACATTTAGAAACATCTTCCTTCCAAGCATCAAGCACTTTCATTTCTTCTAAAATGTGATTTTCAGCTTTACATGCAAGCTTAACCAAATGAGAGAGTGACTTATAGTTTTTATTAACAATAATGTCCTAGATTTCTTGATTAAGCCCTCTCAAAAACCGAAGTTCAGTAGCTTCCTCGCATTCATCTAACCCACAACGCAGCAAATAATTTTGCAATTGTCCAATGTAATCCTTAACACTTTTGTTGCCTTGTTTCAAACGTTGAAGTTTAGCGTACAAAAGATTAAGATGGTAATCAGGAACAAACATATCTCTCATAAGTCTCTTCGTGGCATTCCAATCATGAGGTTGTCCCTCTTTTCTAGTATTCCACCATATTAACGTAAATCCATTTAGCACACTAGTGGCAGCCTTAATATTTTGTTTTTCAGACAAGTCATATTTTCTAAATTCATTGTCAACCACAATTTCCCAATCAATGTAAGCCTTAGAATCATATGTAATACCGAGAGGAGGCAAGATACACTTTAGATTACCTTGTTCATGATTTGGAGATGGCACATCGTTCTTATTGGTCCTACTAGCATTCCTTGCAAGATGATCAGAGCCCTCACGAAAGTTGTGATCTAATTCTCGCTTGATCGATGCATTTAGTTGCTTGTCGCTAGCAGTGATAATTGTTTCATTCTCACGACATTGCTTGGAACCATTATGTTCATAATACCCTGCCATGGTTAGTAGCAACAAGGATAGCACACAAAAATATGTGAAACCCTATCAACTACTAGGCGCAGGAAATATTGAGGGTCACATCTCTCAAGCTTTTATCAAGTTCTTACCAATTCTTACAAATGCAGCAAGTGGTGCAACCGGCAGCAGGTTTGTGATAAACCGATCTCAAGTGTGACTAAAGCGATTGTAAGGCTATCACCTGTATGGTTAGTAGAAAGTAGAGATTGGACAGGCTATATATGAGTAGCAATGGAAACAATCAGCTAATTTCAGATTTGCACAAATTGAATAAGTGTTCAAACTAGCACATAGCCTATGTTGTTGATCAAATAAATATAAATAATAGGCTTAAGAAAGTATGAAGAGATGACAACAAGTGATAGACACTTAGCAAGTCACGGATTTGCACTATGGAACAAGAAAACAAAAGTTTGAACCAACTTCTAGTTTTCTGTTTTTCAGCCCACAAGACAGCTGGTTGGTATTTTGGCCGTAACGTTTTGTTAGGTACCTCTTTGCTTATGAAATTTTTTTTACTTCTTTTTGATGGCCTTTTCAACACGTTTGTTTTGGGCCAACGTTCTGAAAACGAACAGAGAAATTCGCACAAAATTCACAAGTGGACTGATCTGCAGATTTCAGGATAACAACAAGGTCTGAATCAAACATCCATAACTCCATGGTTCTTTCATGTATGGGGTTGAAACTTGGTGGGACGATAGAAGAACAAGTCCGGGATCTTCTCCTTTTGGTTTCACTCAAAAAGGATAAGGGAATTGGGAGATATGGCGTTTTTGGTGCAGACTGCAGAAATGAAAATTTTTTGGCCGAGATTGAAACTTGTTTGCGGGTGTTTTTGGGTGGATTTTAAGGTGGGGAGATGAACAAGAAGATGAACAGCAACAAGACAATACTAGAAAGAGCACAAACTCAAATTAGCAAACCAAAATAATAGATTGAAAAGGCACAAAGGTGCTTGGACAGCGGGTAAATAATCTTTTTGTGGGGCAAATTTTCTGTACTGTAGGATGAACAAACTGACAACTAAACAAGATAGAAACTCACCGGTCAACCGTCGCTCTCATACAAAATGATGCGTCCACGGGTTCCCGATCTTCTGGTGAGAAGGATAACTTCGATTTGGACGGAGGATGACTTTGACTATCCGACTACGAACCACACAAGGATAAGCGCCCGCAATTACTAAACCACACTTCTGATTGTTATCAACCGTGCCAAAGCCCAGATGACCTGACCACGAAGGTCTATACTTGCAAGCAATCGAAGAACTCGCAAGAACAAGGATAAAGCACACACTCGAACTGAGGTTTTGAAGCTCAAAATCGATAGGTCAGCCGACACTAGGGATTTCGAGAGTGTTTCTCCAATCTAGAAGACAACAACAAATCAACAAAACCTAAGGCGAAAAGGGAGAGGCTTGTCCTATATATAGAGCAGGGAGATGACTCTAGGAGGTGCTCTCACGCAGCAGGAATACATGGGGACTCAGCCCAAATCAATGGTGACGCAGCACCCGAGAAGAGCAAAAGACTGGTACTCTCTGCGAGATATTTTTTACTGCTGCGGCCAGCTCACTTGGAATTTTAAGATGAGGCTAGATCTGTTGGAAAGATGGTGAAGTTATCTTTTCAATGAGTGCTCACACGTTCCAATCGGAGTTCGTTTGCATTCTCTAGACCATTTTGAATTCAAACTGGTCATTAATGGCCGAGTGGAATCCCTTTGCATTCCCACCATACTTTATTGCCTTGATTGGTGCGTTGGTGCCTGGTAGCTGGTGCTTGTTCAACTTTCTATGCATAATATTGTTATTAGGTAACAGTCTATTCTCCAAAGTATAATTATTTAACCCAAGAAACGAGTTTACCTGATAATTGACTTGTCGTACACGAGCTCGTATGTTTGGTCCTTGCATGATGATCAAAGGTCGCGGGTCACTTGAAAGAACTTTGGTCATGGATCCCATGGGTGTATCCGACGTAGTGATATCCTCATCACAAAGTGAGAGCTAAGTAGAAACAAAAGATAAGGGGTGATTCTGAGAAACAACATTGTAAGTCGGAGACGCCATCGGTGGTGTCAAGTGGAGGTTAGGCTCCGTAGAACCATCATCTCCAATGACTACCTGCTCAACAAAGATAGACTCAAATGACAAGTCGGATCCTGAGATATATGGCCTTGCCCTTGGCATAGCCTCATTAAAGGTAACCTCACAAGTCTCTACTACCCTATACCTCGTACTATCCCAAACGCATCAATTAAATGCAAAAGTTGTATAACCAAGGAAAATGTCATGAAAAGATCGAGATTCAAAATTTTTCTAAATTTTCAAACTTCAGAGTAAAGCACTTGTATCCTAACACCCTAAAATGTGAAATAATAGGCTTGCACCCATATCGAAGTTCGTAGGATGTGCGATGCAACTTAGATCTCAGAAACACCCTGTTTGAAATATAGCAAGCTGTAGAAACAACCTCAGCCAGAAATGCATACGAGTGGAATATTCATCAAGCATAGTCCTAGCCATCTCCACCAAAGTTTGATTCTTTATCTCCACAACGCCATTTTGTTGGACGATGTGCGGAGAAGATAATTGATGCTCAGCACCAAAATTAGAACAAAAACTTTCAAAATGTGCATTTTTGAACTCCGTGCTGTTGTCTGAGCGGATTACATAAAGCGCTCCTGGGAACTCATATGACAATCTGCGGACCAAGGATCGAAAATGACCAAAGGTTTTGTCCTTGGTCACCATGAAGTAAACACAAGAGTACCTCCAAAAATCATCGAACACAACCAGCACGTACCACATGCCAACCACGGACTGCATTCGGGAAGGACCAACGGTGTCAATATGGAGCAAATGCCCTGGTGGATCAATCATCACCTTGGTGACTAATGCGCGAGCAGCAGCAACCATCTTCCTATGCTAACAATGAGCACAAATTGTGTCATTTATCATCTTGAGTTTGGGCAAACCACGAATCAGATTCTAGCTGCTAACTCAGGTCAAGTGATCAAAACTAATGTGACCTAATTTTCTATGCCAGGAGATGTCACAGGACTCTGAAACAATCAAGAAATGAGAAGAGCCAACTGAAGATCAGAAATCAACACGAAAAACTATCTCAAATCTGTGAATCCAGCAAATAAAACTACAAAAAGAATCAAGAATGCAATTTTCATTTTGGTTAAAGCGAACCTAAAAAACCCTCGTTAGTCAGGTGAGAAATCGAAAGTAAGTCATAATGAAGCTTCTTGATAAGTTCCACATCCTTAATAACAATTGATCACTAACCTAGAAAAGTGTCCCCAAAAGTGATTTTTTAACCCTAGGGCTCACGGACCAGGCAGGAGAAGTAACGAGCGTTTCTGTTCATGTGACGACAACAACCAAAATCGATTATACACAAGCCCCCCTTCCCCGCCCGACGCGCATGAGTCAATGAGTAAAAAAAAACGTGGCTCAGCATTGAGAAACAAAAGTGCTTTCCTAGAACCCAATACTGAGTCATGCGACCAAAACGAGCGGACTCTACCCGAACTATGTCAATTCCTCTAGTAGGAGCACGTCGCTGTGCTAGACGTGGAGCATTCTGCCGTTGAGCCAAGGCAGATGTATCATGTCCACGTTTCCTACCCTCCTTCCTATTGCCAGTCCTCCACCATGGAGTCAGCACCTCGCATAGCGGACAAGCACCTCTGTTGCCAACAAGAGGCGTGCCCTATGGACGACGCTGCTCACGTCCAAACCAATAACAGGATAAGCACCAGAACGCTGCGCTACCCACCGTTCTAACCTGAGAAGAAGCTACCCTAGGTACAGGTGCCTTGGGAGGGCCATGGATCTTAACCGCTTTCCTACGCTCCTCACGTGTCTTCTTCGCACGATGGAAGCAATCCTTCTGAGTGTATCCTGTTCTATCGCAGAAAGTGCAAATGACTCATTTTCTTCTCCTAGGTGCCAGAGCAACAATGGAGCTATCCTTCTTAGGTGAACTCTCATACACAGCAGTCTGGACTGGCCTCGCAGCAGAACTCTCTTTGATTACCCCAGCAGACGACAGTGGTCTAAGAAACCCTTTCCCTAAGAACCACTCTTTACTCATTTGCACATAGGCCAAATACTCTAGTAGGGTGTTTCCTAATGTGTTCAAGCCAATCATACCCAAGACCTCTACCTATTGAAATCTTGCTTTTGTTAAGAATCAAGTTAAGCTTCATCTTGCCCATAATAAATTTCTCAAGAGTGCTCATTAGGTACTCACACTCCTAATGAAACTGGGGACAAAACTCACAATAAAGGGAAGAGTCAGAAAATTCATATTCATCTATGTTCCCCTTGCCCAAAGCCTTACGACATCTATCGCTAAGCACCTTGACTTCACTTTTGAGAGCATGACAGGAAACACACTCGGCATTAGGCATTCTGAATCTTAGCTGGTCTATCATAAAATCTAGCACTCATATCTTGATAGACACTAGCCAACTCACCTTCAAGTTCTTCACGACGTTCATGGGAAGATGCAGCAAAAAAGGCATTGTCCAACTCAGATATTTTAGATCACAAGTTCATGTTTTTTAACTTTAAGGAAGTGCAATCTAGCCATGTAGTATCAACAGAGTACAAGTTACAACTCTCATCTGAGCTGAGTGGATTCCTAGGTGAAACATGATCTCTACAACCCTCATCTTGGCTGACAGGTTCCTTAGTTGTAGCGTGTGTAGCAGGATCAGGACAAATCATAGAGGGATCAATCATGCAAGCAAGTTTTATTTCAAATATAGAGGTAGCAACAAGCAAAGTTTTTCTAGTTTCATCTAGTTTTGAAAACACACTATCATGATTCCCCCCTAAGCAAATCAAATCTGCAACCACACTTCTATGCAAAGCTTCAAGAGCAATCAATTCTGTAACAAGAGCACATCTGGGATTTCACATTAGCAAGTTTAGAATTTATAAAAGCTATTTCCTCTTCGAATTCCTTACATCTATACCTACTCTTAGCAAGTTTATCATACAGCTTGAGGAATGACTCAGTGAGCTGGTCGTAGGTGGGACCTACCTCATTATCAGAGTCAGTGTACAGCTCGGAGTCGTCGTTCTCATCTGCCATGAAGCACATACTGGTGTAGTTGACATCGTCGTTTTTCGTCTGCCATCATCTCCATCATCCGATTGCTCGTCATCCTTGTCGAACAGGTTGGCATCATCCAGAGCGGCCAAAACCTTCTCGACCAAACGACGTCCCTTGGCCAGTTTCGGATTATTTTTCTTCTCATCCTTGCCACCGTTGAAGGTGCGGTTCTTGTTGACGAAGTTGTTACAGGCTGATGCAATTTAGTCGTTCTTGTCTCCTCCTCCTGGGGCAGTCGCGCTTAATGTGGTTGAGGCCACCACACCCAAAGCACCTTAGGATGTCCCGTCTGTACGCTTGGTCAAATGCATGTAAGTAGGAGAGAATTTTCTTACTAACAGCGCGAGCTGCGCATCTCAGATTTGTCCAGTGACCCATACTATTCACAAAATCGGGCCAGCACGATTTGCTTCAACCGAACAGAACTTGTGTCGAGACCTCAGACCGTCAGGTCGACATAGTTCGGTTTGCATAGTGATAGGTCAGCTTGATTCATTTCTCTTCTATAGCTAGCATATTAATTGAAAATATATATTTATATGTTTATTTTATTTCTTTATTTTCTAATACATATTTATTAAATGTAATTATTTTCTCAAAAAAATTGGGTACAAATGTATCAGTCTGTTTATAAGTGGGACGTGTTTGGACCCATCTGACACTCACATATGTCATTCGCAAGATATTACGCACAAGGCCCACTCTCACATTCAACTGCTCGGTATTGCCTAGCACCCTACTGCCCCACCGCATAGCCTTCTCCACTAACCTAGTAGCCACATCACAGCATCACTTCTCACTTTTGTCCCTAGATCCAATCCCACTACTCATCTCTATTTCCTCCGTGGCTTTGTCCCGAAGACCATAGCTAGCTAGCCACCATCCCACGGCACTTGTTGTCGACTACATGGCCCCCGGGTATCCTCTAGAAGGCCCATTGATGCGCACTAGATCAGCCCGATCTTCTGGTGAGGAACGATACGTCGGTTTGGTGTACAACAAAGTAGATGGATCGGCTACTAACCACAAAATCAGCAACCAAGCAATCGCAACGTCACCTCGCTGAACCGATCAACCAAGTCCAAACCCAATCGATCCTTGAACCTGTTGCAACCGAGAACAAGCAAGAACAAGATGATAACTAGTAAATCAAGAAACCAAGGGTGAGGTTCTGTTTCTCGTCACGGGTGATCTAGTCGACACACGCGAACACGAGGAGGGACACACACAGGGTCAACCAAAACACAACAAAACCTAAAAGACGACGTACGACGGCGGAGGCCATATATAGAGTGGCGACCAGCATAGGGGCGCCGTCCACCACCCTAGGGTCGGCCACCACCAAAACCCTAAGATACATGGGCCTTAGGCCCAAAAATAAGGTGATGCAACACCCTGAAATTGTGGTCCGTGACCTTCTTCTATGTTTTGCCGACGCTTCTGGACGAATTCAGATGTGGGGCTGGATCCATTGGAAAGCTTATCTCGAAAGCTTTCCAACGGGTGGTCGTACGCCGAAATCGGAGTTCGGGAGCCCGAGTTACGCCCGTTTGGAGTCGACGGGCTGCTGGATGGCCGGACCGGATTTTCTAGTATCTTGGGCTTCCATATGGGTGTTCCTTGGTGCGTGGACCTTCCTCGGGGTGCACGCTTGATGTGCTGGTCCTTTGTCTTGGGCTTGAAAGGCCGAACTCCTGGATTTAGGCCCCTAGGTGATGACGGAGTCTTAGCGTCGAGTATGGGCGAAGTAGACGGTGCGGTCGGAGAGGAAGTAGACGAAGTAGAGGCATCGGTCATATCCTTCATGTTGATGTCCTCATCATGCTCCCCTTGTTGAATTGGAGTCGTCCTCGACTCCTTCTCATTCTCCTGCAAAATTTAGTGACAACAAGAGGCAAAGAAACAGATGGTTGCAAACATTTGTTCATGTCATCATGTGCAATAACATTGGTAGCTAACAAAAATACGTCTTGTAATTTGCAAATAGATTTTTCACTTGGCGCTTTAGCTAGCTGTTGTTCTTTAGCTACATTCATCTTCTTAGTTTCATTTGTGTTGTGCTCTCTTTTTGCATGTTGTGCAGCAATCTTAACTAATTCAGTAGGAGTCATTGGTTCCAAAATAATTTTCTTCCCCTTAAATAAGAAAGTGTACTGATTGGTCCTACCATGGTGTGTAGCATCTATATCATATATCCAAGGTCTACCCAATAAAAGAGAACAAGCATCCATGGACACAACATCGCATATAACATGATCATGATATATATGAACCAATAGAGATAGGTACTCGAACAGTTTTTGTTACCTTAATCTTACCAGTAGAATCGAGCCATTCAATTTTATATGGTTGTTGTAGCGGGCACGTGGCCAAGCCAAGCTTCTCTACCATGTCCACACTAGCAAGGTTATTGCAACTTCCACCATCGACAATAACATGCACCGCTTGTTCATTGACTACAAACTTTGTTTGGAAGATGGTATGACGTTGATTTGGCTCATCACCTGTGGGTTGTGCATGCAGCACACGTGTGACAACAAGTGCTGGATATGTCTCTGTCGTGGCAGCATTATAAACCTCTCCCTCTTGTTCTGCAGTGTTAGTAACAACAAGAGCATATTCATTTTCATCAATGTCACTAGCACTATAGTACTCACCGTTTTCTCGTATTATTAGAGCACGTTGATTTGGACACTCTCGTATCATATGGCCATGTCCCTTGCATCGAAAACATTGTACCTCTCTTGTATGACTAGTAGATGCAACGGATGAAGCACTCTTCGCCGGAGCTTGCTTTGTAGCTGATTTACTTGACTCCGGGATCTGTGGTGGTGTAGAGGCAGCGCACTAGATCGGCCCGATCTTCTGGTGAGGAACGATACGTCGGTTTGGTGTACAACGAAGTAGATGGATCGGCTACTAACCACAAAATCAGCAACCAAGCAATCGCAACGTCACCTCGCTAAACCGATCAACCAAGTCGAAACTTAATCGATCGTTCAACCTGCTGCAACCGAGAACAAGCAAGAACAAGATGATAACTGATAAATCAAGAAACCAAGGGTGAGATTTTGTTTCTCGTCACGGATGGTCTAGTCGACACACGCGAACATGAGGAGGGACACACACGGGGTCAACCAAAACACAACAAAACCTAAAAGACGACGCACGGTCCGGTGGCCATATATAGAGTGGCGACCAGCATAGGGGCGCCGTCCTCCACCCTAGGGTCGGCCACCACCAAAACCCTAAGATACATGGGCCATAGGCCTAAAAATAAGGTGATGCAACACCCTGAAATTGTGGTCCGTGACCTTCTTCTGTGTTTTGCTGGCGTTGCTGGATGAATTCAGATGTGGGGCTGGATCCATTGGAAAGCTTATCTCGAAAGCTTTCCAACGGGTGGTCGCACGCTGAAATCGAAGTTCGGGAGCCCGAGTTACGCCCGTTTGGAGTCGACGGGCTGCTGGATGGCCGAACCGGATTTTCTAGTATCTTGGGCTTCCATATGGGCGTTCCTTGGTGCGTGGACCTTCCTCGGGGTGCACGCTTGATGTGCTGGTATTTTGTCTTGGTCTTGAAAGGCCGAGCTCTTGGATTTAGGCCCCTAGGTGATAACGGAGTCGTAGCGTCGAGTATGGGTGAAGTAGACGGTGCGGTCGGAGAGGAATTAGACGAAGTAGAGGCAGCGGTCATATCCTTCATGTTGATGTCTTCATCACCCATGAGGAGGCAGACAGGGGCGACTCAAGCCGACCGCATCGGGATAGAGACCACTCGGGTTATGCATGACTTGATCTCCAATGATGCTCCTAAGGATAGAGTCGAACTCCATGTAATTAGGAGATTCATACTTGCATATCATGCACCAGTATAACTAAATTTGGCACCATGTACTTGATAGAACCGTGTAACCTCATCCTAAAGGGAAGGGTAGGGGGCATAGAATCACGCATCCCACATCGAATAGCTGTATCAGCATAGACATCTCCATCATCTGCGAATTCACGCAGAAACATAATCCCAGAGCACACCATGTCTTGTGTTACCATCTAGCTTGGTTCTAGCGCATAGCCCTGTAACAAATTCATTGCCGACGGTGACCCCCGATTAGCCACAAGTCGACAGTTGGCGCACTAGGTAGGGAGACGCGATCATTTCTCAAGCTAGATGGCTTTCCTAGGATCGTCGTCCGTCGCTCTCATGCCGGGGCAATCGCTACGCTTCGGTGCCCTGGACTTCATCGCCGACGGCATTGGAAATCTTCGTCTCTCCACTCCTGGAGAGATCATCTCGCGAGAAGGTACATGCGCTCTATGGCATCCCTTACCTTTCGGCTTGGAGAACTTGGCCTGTGCTTTCGGCAGGTTGATCCGTCGCCACTCCCACTTTGCGCCTTTCCTTGAAGAGTGCGGAGAAGGACTCGTCAGAGACGCCTACATGGGTGTGGACATCCTCCGGCACAGAGAAGACTCGATATCTCAGATTGGATCTCCCTCCGGTCTCTAGAACCCTGCTGCGACCTTCGCAAGGATTTTTCCTGGAATTGGGACAGGAGGTGACCATATGGAGGATCAATCTCTTGGTCCAGTCGGATTCATCAATGCTAGCCAACCCATTGGACAAAGTGAGCAGGTCAGCCTCTCTCTCTCAGATCCTGAATTGTCAGAGGTGCCCATCACCTTCGATCGATCAGACCACCCTGATCGGATTACCTTTCCTGGGAGGTATCCACTGGTGCTAGATCCGGTCATTTGAGGAAACAAGTTGAAGAGGGTCCTGGTCGATGGTAGGAGCGGGATTAACGTCCTCTTCGCCAAGACCTTGGATCAGATGAAGATTCCATGTTCCAAACTACGACCGGGATCGTCTCCTTTTCATGGGGTAATCCCTGGAACGTCCGCAGTTTCACTCGGGCAGATCTCGTTACCTGTCACGTTCAGAACCAAGGACAATTATCGGACCAAGAGTCTGAGTTTTGAAGTGGCCAATTTCAAGACGACATATCATGCCATCTTGGGAAGGCCGGGGACCGCCAAATTCATGGCCGTCCCTAATGACACCTATCTTGCTATGAATATGCCGGGCCCCAATGGTGTAATCACCATCCCCGACGATGTGAAGCAATCTGTAGTCTGCGATAGCGAAAGCTATGAGATGGCGCAGGCGCTTGACACCTTGGCCAAGATGGAGAAGATCCGACAGGCAGTCGCATCCCTTCAGAAGAAGGGAGACATACCCACCAAAAAGCAGGCCAAAACCTCCATCGAGACGGCCAAAGAAACCAAGAAGATAGCATTCAACCCGTCTGATTCGGCTAAAACAACCGTGATTGGGACAGGTCTTGACATCAAATAGGAAGACACGCTTATCACTTTTCTCCATGCAAGCCAGGATGTGTTCGCTTGGAAGCCTTCGGATGTGCCTGGTGTTCCGAGGGAGGTGATTGAGCACTCTTTGCACTTGATGATTCGCACCTGATTGGAAGGATGCCATCCGAGAGGAAATAACCAAGTTGTTGGCAGCACGGTCATCAAGAAGGTATACCACCCCGAGTGGATAGCAAACCCGGTCCTGGTACTGAAAAAGAACAAGACATGGCGTATATGCATCGACTATACCGATCTCAACAAAGCTTGTCACAAGGATCATTTGGACTTCCCCGCATCGATTAAGTGGTGGATTCCACCACCAGGTGTGAGCTCCAAAGTTTTCTGGATGCTTACTCAGGCTATAACCAGATCAGCTTGAAAAAGGAAGACTGCATCAAGACGTCGTTTATCACACCTTTTGGTGCTTTCTGCTACATCACAATGCCGTTCGGACTGAAAAATGCTGGCGCAACCTATCAGCGCACCATACAACGGTGTTTTTACACTCAGCTCGGCCACAACGTGGAAGCCTACGTCGACATCATCGTCGTGAAGACACGTACAAAACAACATCTCATAACAGATTTGGCCGAGACATTCAAGAGCGTAAGGGCATATTGGATGAAATTGAATCCCGAGAAGTGTGTTTTGGGCGTTCCGTCTGGTAAATTTCTTGGATTCATTATATCTCATCGGGGAATTGAAGCCAACCCAGAAAAGATCAGCGCCATCATGAAGATGAAGCCCCGACCAGTCAGAAGGATGTGTAGAAGCTTACTGGATGCATCGTGGCACTCAGCCGATTCGTTTCCCAAATCAGGGGGCGCCGCATGCCCTTCTGTAAACTCCTACGCCGACAAGATGGTTTTCAGTGGACGGCGGAAGCACAAAAAGCTTTTGAGGATTTTAAAAGATTCCTCACCATATCACCGGTGTTGGTCCCGCCTATGCCTCAGGAGCCCCTCCTACTTTACATCAGCACCACGACTCATATAGTCAGCAGCACGTTGATAGTGGAGAGGGATGAGCAAGGCTCCCTCCAGAAGGTACAACGCCCCGTCTACTTCGTCAGCGAAGTATTGGACAACTCCAAAACAAGGTACCCGCATGTTCAAAAGCTTTTGTATGCCGTGCTGGTCACGTTGCGGAAGCTTAAACATTATTTCCAAGACCACGAGATTTCGGTGGTCACTTCCTTCCCGCTTGGAAACAAACTTCATAATCGGGAAGCCATCGGGAGAATCGTGAAGCGGGCAGTCGAGCTTGGAGCCTTTGAGGTAAAGTTCAAGCCTCGGCTAGCTATTAAATCTCAGGCACTCGCCGATTTCATCATGGAATGGACAGAGACCCAGACCCCAGCAGCAAAGGAGAATCTCGAGTATTGGACAATGTACTTTGATGGTTCCCTCATGCTCATCGGCACGGGGGCTAGGAATTTGCTTATATCACCGACCGGCAAGAAGCTACGGTACGTCCTTCAGATTATATTTCCAGTCAGCAACAACGTCGCTGAGTACGAGGCACTCATCCATGGGCTACGCATCCCATATCGCTCGGCATACGGCGGTTAATGGTGCGAGGGGATTCCCAACTTGTGGTCAATCAAGTACAAAAGGAGTGGTCTTGTATCGGCGACAACATGGCGGCGTACTGTCAGGAGGTTAGAAAGCTAGAAGAAAAATTCGATGGATTGGAGCTAACACTTGTGCTTCGACGAGACAATGAAGCAGCAGACGAGCTAGCGCGGATGGGATCCAGTGGGGCGCAAGTTCCGACTGGAGTTTTCATCGAAGAATTTCACAAGCCCTCTATCAAACTACCATCCGCACCAGAGGAGCATCAAGAGGAACGAACATAATCGGAGGTATTATCAATTAATCCTGGGTGGACACAGCTGTATTTGGACTATCTCCTTCGCGACGAGCTATCAGATGATCATAGCCTGGCCGAGTGCATTACACGCCGAAACAAAAATTACAAGGTAGCTAGGGACGAGCTTTTTCGTAAGAGTAGTTCCGGGGTACTAAGGCGTTGCATATCTGAGCAAGAAGACAGAGATCTACTGAATGATATACATGCGGACACCATGCATCGACAACCACCTTTGTAGGTAAAGCCTATCGATAAGGATTTTTCTGGCAGACTGCTCTCACGGATGCGGAAGATATAGTACGCAGATGTGATGGGTGTCAATTTTTTGCACGGCAGATTCATATGCCGGCCCAAGATCAACAGACAATTCCAATCTCTTGGCCTTTCGCTGTCTCGAATCTGGACATGGTAGGGCCCCTCAAGCGGGCGCAAGGCGGATTCACCCATCTCTTCGTCGCCATCGACAAGTTCACAAAGTGGATTGAAGCCAAGCCAGTTGTTGACATCACGGCCGCTAAGGCGCACGAGTTCTTTCGGGACATCATCGTATGTTTTGGCGTGCCTAACCGCATCATCACCGACAACGGCGTTCAATTCAAGAGCAGCGAGTTCTAAAATTAGGAGCTGGGCATCAAGATTTGCTACGCCTCAGTGGCCCATTCAAGGAGCAATGGGCAGGTAGAACGCGCCAATGGATTAATTCTACAAGGACTCAAAGCGAGGATTTTCGATCACCTAAACCCATATGCCACGCGCTAGGTTAAGGAGTTGCCTTCGGTCCTCTGGGGCTTCGAACAACCCCAAGTCGAGCGACCGGGCAGACACCTTTTTTCCTAGTTTACGGCTCAGAAGTGGTCTTCCTGACTGAATTGAAGTTTCGGTCCCCATGGGTAGGCGGCTACAACGACATTCAGTCGGATGAGGGAAGGCTAGAAGACCTCGACCGGCTCGAGGAGGCCAGGGAAGCAGCAATGATCCAATAGGTTAAGTACCAACAGGGCCTGCGTCGCTATCATCAGCGCAACGTATAGGGCCGTGCGTTCTCCAAAGGAGATATGGTCATCCGAAGGAATCAGAAGCATGAGCATAAACTCTCCCCACTCTGGGAAGGCCCCTATGTGATTGACGAAGTGACTCGCCCGGGGGCTTATCGGCTGAAACGTGAAGACATATCGGAAGTGCCAAACACCTGGACCATCGAGCAGCTACGTCATTTTTATTCTGGAGTCCCGTATTCAAAATTTGTAAATTAGTTGCTCGTTTGACTTGCTACTCAGCCGTACGCGACTAAGTAGTAAGTCAGGGGCTATACTAAATAGTTTGCGGATTCACCGCACCCTATCTTATTAATAAAGTTATTTTCTCTTTACACGTGATGGTCGAATTCGGGTATTATGAAATTCCTGAGTAGTGGCGCTCACATTTGTCACAGGCGATGTTTAGCCACTCGGCACGTGCATGGGAAAGGGCCAAGCGCTTATTCCTAGCACTCGGGGGCTAGACTAGTCGGCAAAAGCGTTACACGAAAAAGCGGATGAATTAAGTACTCAGGTAAAAAGATCAGTAGTATCGAGGATCAATTAAACATATGGAAATCAAGTCATTTACAGATTCAAGTTTTTAGCCAATGTGGCGAAGGTCTCTCGGGCTTTCTCCATAAGGGTAGAGGCTTCCTCTTCGGAACAGGTGAAGCCCTCCCGCATGGCGTCAATGTCTACATCGGGGTAATTAGACTTCATAATAGCCAAAGCTTGGCTCATGCAAGTTGTCGCCGCTTCCTTTGTGAAGGTTTTGAGTTGCGCGGAAGTGCCTTCGAGTCGCGCCATTAATGCGTCGGCATCGGACGGCAGCTCTTCTTCGGGATAAATATGTTGGAGCACAGGAGCCGCCGCTTTCAGAGTACGGTTGCGTAGCTCGACGACGGACTTCCCCTTCTCATCAAAGACTTGGAATTGGGCCTCGGTTTTTTGCTGGTAGGCTGCAAATTAGTCGGTCATCACAAAGTGATCAGGTCCTGGTGAGATTGAGCCAAGGAGAGCCAGAGTTAGAGAGTTACCCTTCAGCTCCCGGGCTGATTTCTTGGCTTGGGTATTGGCCAGGAACACCTCTCCCTCTATGGCCTTCTACTTTGCTTCCATCACTTGCAGGTTCTCCTTCAAAGCTTTGTACAAAAGTATGCGGAAGGGATTCATCAGAAAGAAGTGTTCTATAAAAGTATGGAGCTTGGCATCATTTGGAGGGTCCTTACCCTGGATGGTGTTAGCTTCTTCTACGTGGCGGAGCCGAAGTTCGGTATTTTCCTTTCGGAGCTCCTCGATTTCACCACGAAATTGCGACTTCTGCGCGTACAGCGCGTTGTCAAACTCATCCCTGGACTTCAGCTGACTGACAGCCTTCTGCAGGCACCGGGTCTTTTGTGCGGCCCTCTTGCTCATACGCTGTGTGGGGACAGGAGGAAGGATTAGGCACATTCTGTAATTGAGATAAGAATTCAAGGCATGGAGAGAGTTTACCTCAAGCATGTTGATGCTGAATCTCACTACAATCTGCATCGTCTCCCACTCATCAACCTCTTGTTCGTCATCGACCTCGTAGCCTTCCAAGCGGAGGAGGGTTGGCATTGGCAGCAGGTCGAGGTACCACCTCGACACCTGGCTCCGAGCTCTCTAGAGCCGGGGCTGGACCCTTGTCTAGGGTAGGCTCTTCTTGAGAACCAGATCGCGAAGGAGCAGGAGGGCAGGAGTTGACGTCTTAGAGCTGCGCTTGCTTCGCGAGGTACCCAAGACGGGTTTCCTGCAAAACGGTTGAATATTCAAAGACAATGATTTCCTTACGAACAATAAAAGGATGCAGTTGCAAGGGGAAACCTTTGCGACGGAGTGAACTTGACTCCCATCCGAGTGGACTGACCACTCGGGGTGGAGCCGGAGGGCCTACTAGCCTTTGATGTGGCCTCTGGGCCGACAATCGGGGGACAATGAGGGCTTGGAGCTTGCTCAGCGGGAGCAGGGCTAGACCTCGAGTTTTGACGACGACGGCGCAGGAGCAGGACATCCTCTTGATCTTCATCCTCATCTGAGTCTTTTAGGACGATCCCCTTGCTTTTCTTGGCTAGAAGAGCATCAGCTGAGTCCTCAACAGGACGTTTGAGCGGTGCCTCCTTGCGGCTAGGGGCATCGGGGACTAGATGAGTGAAGAAGAATGTGGCGCGTCCCTGCACAAAGATCGAGCCAGGTCAATTATGATGGAATTTTTTAAATGACAGCCAAAGTCGAGGGGAATTATTTGCTTACCGCTGGAGGAGGATTCGACAAACGGTATGCGCTCGGGCAATTCTCATTTTCTATGATTGAGCCTGGACCAAATAGTTCGGCCACTCGGCCTATTAGAGCTTTATGGGAGAGTTGTTCTTCACTCTCCCTAGTGGCGTCTTTGGGTCCCGAATATTTAAATCCGAAATGCATCCTTTCTTTGATGGGCTGGACACGGCGGAAGTTGTAGTTTAAGACTACACCAATGCCGGTTAGCCCCATGGAGTTCAATCTCCCAAGAAAGGGGAGCAGTTCCTTGACGTGGCTCTCTTTGCTCTTGGCGAGGGGGAGGACCAGGAGGTGCGGACTGCTGAATATTCTCCTAAGAACAATGGAAGGACTAGGGCGAGATTGGCGCAGTAAAACCACTCGGAATGCCAGCCCTTGTTTGAAGTCCTCATGCGAAGAGCGAAATAGAATTTCTTGGCTCCTTCCCGTAGCTGAAACCCAGCGCCACCTACGGCTCTGGGGGAAGTTTTGTTGGGGAAGGGCTTGAGAAGAAAGAGGGATCTGATAAGATCGAAGTGGGGCGCGATCTTGAGATACGCCTCGCAAATATGGACAAAGACCGTGATTTGGAAAATTGAATTGGGGTTGAGATGAGTTAATTTGATCTCGTAGAAGTGCAATAACCCCCTGAAGAACGAAGAGCAAGGAAGGCCGAAGCCGCGAAGGAAGAAGGACGCGAAGACCATCACCTCGTTAGACCGAGGGGTGGGGGAGGACTCACCGGCGGCAGCGCGCCATGAGATCAGCTCCTCCGATGGGAGCACGCCGGCGGACACGAGCCTTTGCAGCCATCGGTCCGTGGTGATGGACTTCATCCACTCCTTAGCGCTCTTGGTCACTTTCGGGGTGGCAGGAGATGGAGGGGCCATTGCAGATCAGTGACGGCGATGGCGGAGAACACGAAGAAGGTTAACCCTAGCGGCGGAGTTCACTGGAGCGGATGAAATTGCTGGCGCGAGAAGTGGGTGGGCTGAAGTGATTTCGTTTCCCTGTTCGTAAAAATAAAAGGGCCACGTTGCGCATTTTGGGCTGGGCTTTATCTGGCGCTGGGGTGCGACCTTTCTAAGGGAACTTGGCTAACCACTCGAATTTCCGAGTGATCTTCCCCTGAAGGTTCACCGAGACATTGGATGCTAGTTCGGGAAACGTGTGGTTTAAATTACTCAGATGAAGACAACATTAGTCGGAATTCTATGATTAATAAATTCGATGAGAAGATCAAGACGAGGAACTTCATGAATTGTCCAAAAGAGTTTCTCATTGCGGCTCTTAGGCCAGATTATATGTATTCCGCGGCTCAGCACAATGAGCTAGGGCTCGTTGCTGGCTCGTGCAGAAAAGCAAAAGAAAAAAAAGAGGAAGGACTACTCCGACGGCCACTTCACGTCCAGGATAGAGGTGACCAGCGCGTCCTTCAAGGGCGTGCGTGCTGGAAAAAGTTGTGGGAGGCCGCGGATGAGGACTCTAATGGCGTCTTGAGCGCTGCGCTCCGCATGATCCTTCCTCCATCGTTACCATTCGGCTGCAATGGCGGCTCTTTTGGCGGCGGCGCGGGCAATTAGTTCGACAACGCCAGCTTCCAACTCGTCCATCGGCTATCCTTGACCTTCCGTTGTGATTGTGGAGGAAAAAGGGAGAAGCTCAAAGAAGAAAAGGGGAGAAAGGGCTTGAATACTGGATGAGGCGTAATACGCTGCATTTGGGTGTTTTTGTACACGAAGAAGTTCAAGAGATGCGCCTCGCTATTCGTTCTGAACACAATAAAACCATCATTGCGATGGGATGGATGTGGTTGTGGTTGCGTTTCTCGGCGGAAGCGCGTGACGCTTCGGCTGTGTGAGAAGGGCACAAAAACTCTTCGTCTTCCCTAAAATGGGCTTGGGCCAAATAAGCAAAGGGCAACCCCCTTAACAAGCTTTCTTAACAGTGCACCACCGACGGTGATGACAAGTTAACATCGAGCGTAATCCGGTCTTGGTACACCCTTGAGGGCATATGACCGGAAGTGCCACATTGAAAAATATGTCATGGCATACCCCATGTTGGGTCACTAGCCGACTTTGCATGTTCAAGGTTGGGTGTTGGAGGAATTTGGGTACTGGTTCGAAGGTATGCTTTATTAAAGGTTGCTAGTTGTATGCCGCTAACCAGATACAAATATCTATCGGCTAAACTATATCCAATCGGTACGTCTTTAAGTAGGTTGACAACTGATCCCTTCTTCGGTCGGAACAGGTACCACTCGGCTGAAAGATGTACCCCATGCCGGGCCGAGTGCTGGTTCTTTCGTCCGTTGAGGTAATGTGCCAAACAGGCCGAAAAGCTGTACTTTTGGTATTACCGAGCCTAGCATTGCTTTCAACATCAAGGACTTGACATTTCTTGAGTTCTTTACAATCTCTTTTCAGATTATAGGAGACATTGACGAGACCAGTCGACCGGACATCTGATTCGATCGTAAAGCACTCTGGGCTATTGTGGACTATATGGCCCCGAGTATCCTCTAGAAGGCCCATGAGGAGGCAAACAGGGGGCGACTCAAGCCGGCCGGATCGGGATAGAGACCACTCGGGTTATGCATGACTTGATCACCAAGGATGCTCCTGACGATAGAGTCGAGCTACATGTAATTAGGAGATTCATACTTGCATATCATGCACCGATATAACCGAATTTGGTACCATGTACTGGATAGAACCGTGTACCTCATCCCCCCTACACCATATAAAGGGAGGGGTAGGGGCCATAGAATCACGCATCCCACATCGAATAGCTGTTGTAATCTTACAATGGATCTGCTCCCTTAAACAAAAGGTAGACCGCTGGTGACCATTGTTGAACCATAGATCAATGTCGGTCTAAGGACCGCCACTGCTAATGGGTGTTACCAATGCACAATAATGCACAAGTTCAAAGTACCGTCAGTCGATCGTGTACGTATTAGTACCTCTGATCACAAAAAGAAGTTGTTGACTTTTGGACACATTTTTAACCATTCATCTTATTCAAAAATTTAGTTCAAATATATAAAAATATAAGTCATACTTAAAATACATTTAATAATAAACGAAATCATAACAAAATAAATATTATTTATATAACTTCTTTGAATAAGACGAATGGTCAAAGGTGTGTCCAAAAGTAAACAGCGACTTCTTTTTGCGACCGAAAAGAGTATTTCGGTTATTTACTTTCAAACATCTACAGTTTGTGCAACATCGTCACATTACAATAGTGGATTCTTCTTACAATACTACCGATTCATTTCTTCCATACAGATACAGCACCGCAGTTGCCTGAAATATAATACAGCACAAGTATATATAGATATTACAAATATTTGAAGGTTGCAGCCATACCAGAGTTTATAATTTTTATGCTGTTATCACTCTTATCCCAAACGACCAGTACACAAACACCACCGTACTGCATACTGACGATATTCATGTGGGGTCCGGACATGGCGCATTCGTAGCTCCTTGTAGATCACTTCCTCATGACTTCCAAAGGCACTGCGTAGACGGGCTGTGCCTTGTGATACGTGGGCTCCTCCGGGCAAGCCGACGGCTGCTGCGCCTCCACCATGTTGACGATGCCGCGGCGGACCACCACGCTGCCGCAGCCGGACACGCTGGCGGCGCGGCACCTGTTGATGCGCACCGCGCCGCAGCGGCTGACGTCAGCTGACAGGCAGCGCTCGACGCCGAGCGCGCCGCACCAGTCGGCGCGCGCCGCGCGGCACCGGCCCACGGTCACGTCCGCGCAGCTCCCCACGTCGGCCTCCCGGCATCGCCCGACGCGCAACTCCCCGGCGCCGCGCACGCGCGCGCGCCCTTGCACCGCCGGATGCTCACCGCGCCCGCGCGCTCCACGTCGGCCGACCTGCACCGACGCACGGCCACCTCCCGCGCCCCGTCCACGCGCACCGCCTCGCACCTGTGGAACGACGCGGCGTCGCAGGCCTCCGCCGCCGCGAAGCCGCAGCGGGAGAAACGGACTTCGCCGCCGCCGCCGCCGCGCACGACGACGTGCTGGAGCCGGCTCACCTCCAGGACGCCCGGTCTGACCACGGCGACCGTGCCGCCGTTGCACCGGAGCACGCCCTCGTGGATGGTCGTCTCGGCGCCGTCGATGACAACGTCGAACTGGTGGTGGACGGCTGTGGAGAAGGGAAGGGGTTTCGGGTCTACGGCCACCATTTTCGCTGTGATTCCTTCTTGTGCTGGGTTCTTGGAAGGCGAATGTTATAAAGCGGGGTGATGCTTAGGGGCTAAGGCAGCAAGAAATTGCTGTGAAACGGACTCGTTGACAATTTAATGCCTACTGCCTATCCGTGGGCACTAATTACAGGTAGTTGCGTACTTGTTTGTAAGAGAATATACAATTATTGAGACAACAGTCATCTCTAACCATTACCATGTTACTTATAGAGTCACTTATAGAGATGACCTAGAGACAACTCATATAATGGTAGAGATGGCTTAGAAACAATTGCACATTTTTTTATGACACTTAATCACACATAAGATTTCTTAATTCGCGTGTAGATTCATCTTTTGCATTGGAGACGACTCAATTCTTTATATACACTCTTTCTCCTCCACATCATTATCTATTATACATGGCAAACCTTATAAATGGCTTAGAGACAACTGATGTGTGCCATTGTTTATACTTAAGGTTTGTTAAGCCATTTCGATAAATTTTTTGACCTACTATAATTTTTTTTTTCACTATACCATCGGAAAAATAAGCTTATATGGAGATGACTTTGGAATACGCCTCTAATGCTACCACCTTTTTTGCAACTAATAAATGGCGTTAGGCTAATTTTTTACCAAATGTTACAAAGTTATAAATATGGAGATGCATTGGGCTTATTAACAGTCATCATACTGAATAAAATTTATCAAAGTTCGCATCACTTTTAAAGATTTTTCAGTACTATGAAAGGTTTGACGAAAGAGTGACACAATAAATGGTTTTGGGTACGGTCATAAAATAATATCCTAATAGACTTTTAGAAAATAACAGTTCCTCAAAACTATGATTTTATTCCATATTGACTC
Organism: Raddia guianensis; assembly: GCA_036346415.1. NCBI lineage: Eukaryota > Viridiplantae > Streptophyta > Magnoliopsida > Poales > Poaceae > Raddia > Raddia guianensis. The sequence goes on along the minus strand of CM070536.1, from coordinate 53,421,381 downwards.
TTTTTTCTCCTCTCTTTGAAATCCATACGATTTTTAATGTTTATTTCTTTCAAACCAAGGACATATGGGTCATTCTACCAGCTAAAGACCTTTGATTCAAAAAAAAAAACAATTGGTAAAAAGGACATGTATCAATATACCATCATACAAGGGGCTACCGAAACTGCCCCAAATCGCGCCACGTCATCGAAAAAACCTTGCTCATCTGATCATCTCGTCAAATGAAATCTGACCATCCATATTAAATTAACATTAAAAAGAATTTTCTCGCTTGCTAAAGAACAAGACGGGTGCCTTGGCAGGTTAGCTAGCTGAGTAGCTTGAAACCATGAAGACTAGGGTTTGAATCCCCCACCTCGGCTGCACAATTTTTCAAGCTTGACCAAAAGAGTGTCGTGTATAGAGCCGAATGCACCAGAATAAGTGCATTTTTTTCGAAATGATATGAATTTATTTAGTTATGCATTTTAAAAAATTCAAAATATTTTAGAAACTAGAAAATAATATAAAAATAAAAAATGAACAAAAAATTCATGTTGAGGGCCTTCATTTTTTAAAATAAAAATTCCTAAAGAAATTTCTCAAAAAAAATTTAAAAATACACTTGTGCTTATGAAACTAATGTCTTGCGCCCATGGCGTGTAAACATCGCTAGTAATTTTACAAATACAGTAGTAATAAAAAATGTAGGAATTCCTCACAACGGGATCCCGTCCCGGACAGGATTGCCCCCCCGGCGACACGTGTCCAACTCCTAGCTCCCCTTCGCCGCACCCAGCCCTCTTCGCCGCGCGTGCTGTACAGAGGAGGAGGAAGGAGGAGGCCTACCTCGACGCCGTCGACCTCGCCGTCGCCGCCGTCGCCCTCGCCGTTGCCGCCGTCGAGCTCGCCATAGCCGTTTCGGGTTAGGGTTAGGGAACATTTGGGTTCCTCGGGGTTTAGAGGGAGGTCGGGGCGGCGGACCGGCGTGGGTGGGGCTCGTCGAAGCGGCGGCGGCGGCGGCGGTGGCGCCACGAGCCGGGGGGGTGAAGGCGGTCGGCCGGCGGTGGAGGGACCGATCCTCACCCCTCGGGTTAGGATGGCGGCGGCAATGGCAGGGGCGGGAGGTCGGGCGGCGCGGCGGCGGCGCGGCGCCGCCGGCCGGGCGGAGGAAGGAGGCGGCAGGGGCGGGGAGGGCGCGTGAGGAAGGAGGCGGCGAGTGGAGGGGAGGGATCCCGTCGGGGTGGGCTTCCGACGGGATACCGTGGGCTAATCGCCCCCTAAAAAATGTGCGACTTTGCATTGTCACAGACAAATTTGCTGGTGAACCAGCTAGCATCTCTTCGGACTCTTACCATAATTCATTTGCTGCACCTTCCACACCCAGCGATCCAGACTCCCTAACTAATTGAGAAATTTCTAATTTGCTACTTAAACATAGCAAAATCCACAATCTAAAATCATTTTTTTAAAAAAGCTCACAGTTTCCTCTTTTAGCGTGAACCTCTCTCACTTTATACAACTTTGTTAACTCATTTAAGATTGAACCATTAGAAAGCTTTGCTAACGCTTAAAATACCACTTTCATAATTTTTACATTTAAAACTTTGGAACATTTCTTATCTACCACAATTATATTGAGTAATTCAAATTTTTAGAACAATATAACATTTTGTTTTTACTTTCTTTTTCAATTCCATAATTTTCGTAGTTTCATATAGTTTTCACGATAAGTAACATTATTTTTTAAATAAATGAAATTTACATCCAAAAAAATTTAGAATTCACATTAAACTTTAATTTCGCAATTTTTTAAAATCCATAGATTTTTTTTACAATTTTATAAATGTTATACTTTTCTTATGATTTTTCCTCTTTTGCAACGTATTAAAAAGTTCGGTCAAAGAGAACATTCGACATTTGACTTTAACTGCAAAGAAATGGCAGATAGAGAGAGTTCAGTGCAACATGGGTCAATTTAGAAAAAAATATCTAAAAATATAGCAGATCGTGGGTTTCGCTAAATTTTTTGTTGCAGATAAGTAATCTTCTCGAGCTCATAAGAAATCATTCTGATAGTTCGCAGGAAAATAAATGAGGCCCAGGAATGAAGTTGAACACAACTTAAGTGTAGTATGCATTCGTTATTTATTGTACGGAGTATCTTGAACTCAATACTTATGCTTAAGTAGAAATTGTGTATCGGAGGATGCGTCTGCTATTAAATATACCCTTCATTTGATTGTATAAACATCTCAATCACCAAATTACAGAAAGACTGATTCTAAAATTAGGGAGTGATCATAATTTAACAACATAAGCACAGATGTGTAGCGTCACTCGAGTTTTTAGGGTCCAGCAAGCCAATCCATGATTTTCTGCTCCATCATGCACTTACATGGCTCTTGAGGATTAATGCAGTGTTCTCCACAATTTGAGCAGTCTAGGAAATCCCCGAGCTCAAATTCTGAGTTCCAGAGAAAGACCTTGAGCCGTGAAGCTTTCTTGAGCACAGAACATGAGATCCCTGAAGTCTCATAACCCGATATGTCCAGGTATTCAAGATCCTCTAGGCCATCAAGGAATTTTATTATTGCAGCCCTCGTCACATCAGAGTTTGATATATCTAGCTTCTTCAGATGCGGAAGTGAGTTGCAGATGATAGAAGCCGTATAATCATTCACGTAAGAAGTAAACACCTTCAGCTCCTGAAAATCAGGGCAACAGTGACGTACATGGAGGAGGACATCCCAGCTAATAAGACTATCATTCACGGCCATGCCTTTAAGAGACTGAAGTTTGCCTATCGCCTTACAGAACTGACCAGGAGTGATACATGTGGTAGGAAGACTAAAATAATGAAGGTTCAGAGTCCTGTAGAAAACAACCAGAAAATAAATTTAAGCAAAACTCATAAAAATGGGAAAACAACTATTAATACTTTCAAAAGAAATAACGCATGTGAAACAAAAAACCATATTAGTATAAAATGATAGTTCTAACAAATTTCAGAAGACTTGCAAGGCCGGCTGTCATAATCACATGCGGTTGAGTTTAAAAGATTAGATCAAATCAGTCGAGCAAGGTTGAAATACCATTTACAAAGATGACAATGTTCTAACACAAATTTTTTAGGTGCATTCATGAACCAGCAAAAGATTGTAAGCTAATGGCATCAAAAGCAAGTCTGCTATAATTATCAATTATATCAACACTAATGATCAACTGAAGCGAATCATAAGGTATGTTGTTAGTGGTAAAAAAAAGTAACAAATTTCTGTTGACGGCAAACAAGCAGAATATTTAAGCCTACTATTGCTGAATAATAATACTCAAGAAAGATCTAAAGAAAGAAAGAAATAGATTTAGGACTAAGGATGTCCCTTGGATGTAATGGTGATGTAACTGGTTTATAAATCAAGAATATTTTGATAGAAATTGAGGATACATTACAGTTGAAAATAAAACAACTTCAATCATCATTTTTTGGCGGGCATCAATATGCACAGAAGTACAAAATCTATATTAATATAAAAAAAATCAGTTTGAAAATGGGCTGGTGCATAAACAAAATCCCCTTCCAACCTCTTTCATCCTGTGGCTTGGGTTAGAAGTTGGATCCTTCCCCATGATTGCCTCACCTAATTATTAAAATGGCCACTATTGCGCAAAATGATCCAAACCTATAATTGACCCAATAGTCTGAAATTCAAGTTGGATCCTTCCCTATGAATTGAGCATTTTCATTAACACACCTCATATAAATTTGCAATCACCCATAAAATCTATTCACTCCATTTTGATTCCTTTCTCCCCACGCCTTCATCCTCTCCTAAGCTCATGCAAAAAAGTTTTTATTCCTTTATTTTCAACACTATCAAATGATGGCAGGTTTGGGTAGAGCGGACCTACTACTAAGAAGAGCATATATCTTATGTTTCACCAAACTCGAATGAAACACATCTAGTTCTTCAATCATGTTATGGTACGGGTCCATGGACTGAGGGTAGGGAATTCACCTCAGCTAGCTTCGGCTAGGGCTCTCTCCCAACATGTTAGAAAGGCTAATCCTATTAGAGGAAGGAAGGCTAGAGATTTGTTTCTTTATTCATTGATTACCTATTTACCTATCACCAAAAAAAAATCTGTTATCACTTTAATAGGATGACTAGACTTAATCCTTATGAAACATATCTCTAATATTAAGCAACTTATACTAGGAACTTATTTTCATTCCACAGAATTATCTTAGCCGATTTGATTTTCTTTCGACTCTTCATCTCATGACTAGGGGTGAAATGGGGCAGGAACTATCTGCCCGGCACAATGCTCTATTCAGAAAAATCTACTATTTTTTATTCTCAATCCACATATCTGCAAATCTGCGTCTGTATCCGAAAATATGGGCTAGGATATAAAAGAGCTACATCCAATTTCTACCTGTTTATGGTAGGATGTTCAAAAGATATCTAATAGATCAACAAAATGAATATCCAATAAGCATCACCAATTCACCATACTTTGTGGTTTTCATATTGTTAGCTAATCTATAATATAAATGAACATTTGATTATGTGTATGTCATTATGTAGGATAAATAATTCCTTATTGGGCAGACATTTCCGCTGTTCCGCATTTTCCCTGTGATCGTACCCTGAAAGCTCCATATCTGATATATCTCTATCTGACACCAAATCCGCTGGAAACAATATAGGTTAGGATAAGAAAAAATCAAGTTGCACTTGTATATCTGGTGCATTTGCACCCCTACTGATGAAGTGTTTCATCGGCGAGAAACGGCTAGCTGAGTGGAACCACAGTCCTAGAACAGGTTATTACAATGTAGTATAATGGAGATAGATTAAGAAATAAAGAAAAAACAAGTTAAGCTAGGGGATAATTGTTAATTACCACGTGCTTTTCAGCATCCGTGCTAGCCATAACCTTATCGTATCTTTGATTTCCTCGGGATGTTGTGACAAGCTAGTGTTGATTTTTGAGCATGAAAACCATGCATGCATATAGTCCTACAAATACAATTTTTCAATCACCATTTTGATCAATACGGATCATTAATTGCCGTTGTTATTGATTATTATTACTAGCCGAGTGTTGGCTTTGCTATGAATAAATATTATATTACTTTTTTACCAATCACATTAATATGTTTGGCTCACAATTAATTCCACCTTCCCACTCAATAGTGTCATGCTTAGGCATGCCCTAATTACCTTGGCTACTTGATCGCAGCTTACTCATGCATTGCAACAGAATACATACAGAATACTTATCTCCTAAGGACTAACCAGTAACCAACCCAACCATTTACCAGATAGTTAGCTTGAAGTTTGAATTGAATTTTTAGAGAATAGTAAGCAAGGAAGGCAACAGGGCCAATGCCAGGTGGGTAAAAAGATGTTTCACTTCCCCAAGAAGATAATTGCAACAAAATAGCAGTAAATGAATGATGAAACAAAACATAAAGAGTTAGATAAATAAAACCAACTGCAATAAACACAAGAAACATAGCAGGTGAAAACAGGCTTCTTATGAGTCACCAATCTAGTAAGTGGAAAAGACATAAATTCTCCAGACAAAGGGCTGGTGAGGTTTAGAGTGGACGTATGTATGCAACTTGGTAGTTTACTTTGTTATCAAGGTGGGGTGGCAGTTGTAGAGAGAGAACAGAGAATAAGAACGAAAAAGGAATATGATGAGTGAGACATAGCAAGCAAGAGAGTAGCAGGCAATAGCAGTTTTGGCAGCAGTATGTGGAGGCAAATGCAAACAGAATGGTAGAGCGCAGAAGAATGCCTATGAGGGGCTGAGGCCTGGGCAGGTAGTGAATATATTCGATGGCAAAAAGTGGGCTATGAGAGTAGGTTGTGAACTGTGAATCTATTTGCTTTACACATGGTATGCAGCATGTGTAGAAATGTGATCAACAAGGAATTGATGAAACTAAGTTTAAAAGCAGATGACAAGCAGCAGTGGCGGACTGGTACATCACAGTTGTAACACACATGCCATTTAGGGCTGTCATATTTTCTATTTCACATGGTTAACCTTTGCTCCAATTAGGGATTACTAATCCTCACAAAAATGAACCAGGCATACTTCATCTTAAAACATATACAAGGAAAAAACCTCAAAACTGCCAAATTCTCATACATAAACTTGCACGTACACTATTTTTCTTAACTAATGATGGTTTAATTTACAAACAATTGTAAAATTCCAAAAGATATAAGAACCAGCACTTCAATATGACTTATTGAAAGTTCGAAATAACCATTCTTCATCACATCAGCATCATAGCACTTCAATATGACTTATTGAAAGTTCGAAATAACCATTCTTCATCACATCAGCATCATACCCCAATGTTTCTGAGGAAACTCCCGCAAAAGTGGGGTAAGGGTGGGTCGGTGTACGCAACCTCACCCTGATATTAAAAATCATGGAGTGGTTGTTTCTGTTTGACGCTTGGTGATACTAGAGAATTCTCTATAACTTCATGACAAAAAGAGTATAGATAGTTTGATATATCATTTTGCTTTAGTCCATAAAACAAAAGATCATTTGGCTCCATTTGATTAAAAATATCCTACATGTTTATATTTACCAATTCAGACAATAACAATTAGCTTCATTATTCAAATTATGTAAATTTCGTCGCCATCTTCACTACTCTGCCTGGTAAATACAGTGGTGAGAAAGAACCATTCTAAATTAACTTAAAAAGAACGACCAATAGCAGTTGAACAAGATAAATTCAAGAATGGTGAAAAATATTAAATTTGCACTACGTTAAGTGAAATCAGAGAAAACCAAGTATAGGCAGTAATTTCATCCTGTTTCAGTTAAATGAAATGATATTACTATTTGAAGATCAAATTAATGTTAAACCTACTTCCTATGACAATAATACTAATAGTTGAAAGTGATATTTCCCATTCATATTAGATAGCTAGATTGCTAGAATTCACGCAAAGAATTTTTCTAGAAACCAACTGATGATAACCAAACCATCCATGCTTACAATTTTTGGCATTTTTTTCCACATAAACAAAAACACATCAAGCTAAGGTGAAATTTATCTCTTTAACATACATATGAGAGGAATTGGAGTAACTACAGGAAAGTAAAATTAGAACCACAACCTATCCAATTTCCGGCGACAATAGCTAAATAATGAACTGAAATAACAAAAACCCACCAAGCAAGATAAAATAGAGGGAATGTTCAATACATGTCATTACAAAGTAGCGGTTTCCGGGATATGCCATTACAAAACGACTTATTTTGTACATGCTATTATAAAATCGTGTTTCTTTGAAATGTGCCATTATGACCATTTTAACACCAAAATACCCCTAATCCTCCAATAGTCCTTCAACTACTTCTAGTTGTTGTCACCTCGTCCTCCGGTGCCGCCACCACTACACGCCTCTTGGCTTGCCGATGCACCCACCTGTCTCCTTGTGCGCCGCCGCTGCACACCTCCCACGCCACTAACACACCCGCCTGCCTCCGCGTGCGCCAACGCTGCCTGCCTCCTCGGGCACCGCCACACCCGCCTGCCTCCTCTTATGCTAACGCCGCTTGCCACCACCTCTGACAAGCATCAGACGCCACCAAATCCACGGTACCAAGCACTGCCATATCCATAGGGCCGAGCGCCGATGGGCGAAGCAGCACAGTGGTGTGGGGGAGGTCACCGCCATGGGTTCTCTGTTGAGACCACCATGAGAGACGAGGGGAGAGTTCGTCCGTGATGATGAAATGGGACGGGAGCTAGAGGTAGAAGAAAGATTAGTGAAGGACTAGGGACATTTTGGTGTTAAAAGAGTCCATAAGAAACACCACTAACATGACTAGACTTTATAATGGCATTTACACAATAAATTTAATAAATCGTTTTATAATAGCATATGGCATAAACCACCAATTTTGGCAAAATTGATTATTGGCCCCAAAGTTGGTGTGCCCCTGTTTATTTGCCCAAAGTTGATGTTCCCCTGATTATTTGCCCCACTTACACCTCGCTGTGACTACCTTGTTTCTAAGGGGTTCCTTACAAAATTTACACACCTCTCCTCCACAGCAGCCGGCGCCCTGGTCCCCGCTGCCGGCATCGCCATGGCCAACCGGCCTCTGCCGCCCTGCTCTTCAGCAGCCCCAATGATGGATCTCCGTTCGGCGCTTCCTCGCCGCGCAGCGGCGCCGCCGCTCACTCCTAGACATCAAGCCTCCCCTGCTGCTCCACACGGCGACGACGACTCTTCATCCCTTCCCTGGCGACGTCTGCAAGCTTTTGCGTCGGGCCTCGAGCGATTGCCACCTCGCCATCGGCAGCGAGTGCCTCCTCAGGCGGTGCCGCCTGACGGAGCCGGATGGGCCGTCTAGAGCTCCTTCTGTTGAAGTATAAGTGAATTGCCCTCCTTTCCCTATCAGCTTAGGCTTTTGGGTGAGTTGGTTAGGACATGCAGCTCAATATGGTATCAGAGCCAGAGATCTCGAGTTCGAATCCTGGCCGGCGAAATTAAATAAGTCGCCCACTCTATTCCACGTTTGAGGTCCGGGGGAGCCTCCACGTGCAGGGGTGTGTTAAAGTATATGTGAATTACTCTGCTTTCCCTATCAGTTTAGGCTTTTGGGTGAATTGTTTAGGACATGCAGCTCAATACCTTCCACGCGACGTACACCGATCTAGTTCAAGCCGTGAGCTATTCCCACATCCTGGATCTCAGATAGTAGAACTGATGGGATGGGATTTAGCGCTTAGTTCCGCGTCTACCTTGTTCTTGCGGATAACACTTTAAGGCACATGTTCGGGGCGGCGGAGGCCGGCCGGCCATGGCGGCGCCGGCGGCAGGACCAGGGCGCCTACGGCTGTGGAGATGGAGAGGTGTGTAAATTTTGTAAAGAACCCCCTGACAACAAGATAGTCACAGCTAGATGTAAGTGGGACAAATAATTAGGAACACACCAACTTTGGGCAAATAAACAAGGGTACACTAACTTTGGGGCAAATAATCAATTTTGCCCCAATTGGTAAAGACATATATTGACATACTCCATATTGAATATTCCGTATAATAAAACAAGGACAAAGAAGCTTGACCTATTAGCGAGGAAAAGAAGGTGGTCCGCATTGGCGAACTCGGGAAGGAGCACAGCCTCCATCCGACCAGCTGCCCGAGTCACGGCGACCGCAAGGACACGAGCAAGCGCGGCTCGGGGAGGGGTGAGCCCGCTGGTGGCGCCGGTTCGCCCCTCGCGGCGGACGGAGGAGAGGGCAGTCCAGTCCCTGAGGTCAACATGGCGCCAGGCGAGCGGGTCGCGAGCCGCTGCCAGCCACGCAGTACAGGTGCCGGGAGCACCTCCGGAGAGTAGGGCGGGGGCGCCGACGCGGGACATGATCGACACAAGGAGGTCGTGCGGCAGCTCAGCCCACGGTCGGAACGACGGAGACGCCATCGATGGTACGGATGGATAACCTAGCGAGAAGCAGGTTAGTTTTTCCCCTCCTGTTCGTAAAGAGGAGAGGGGGAATGGTAATGCGGAATGCGGAGCCGAATTCCGAAGAATACTCTCCTTAGCTGCAGTAGAAATTTAACACCTGAGCTTTATAAGCCGATATATTATCACTTGACTTAGTTTTGCACAAATAAAAATTATACGTAGCAGAAGCCTATCCAACACACGACATGCACTAAAGTTTTGTCTCTAATTTATCAAACAGAACATACAAGCCACACAAGGCACATAAGTAATTAGGTTCATATAAACAACATATTTAATCAATTATGTGGAGATTTAAGCTCAAATTTTTAGTTCATGATGTGTAAAATATTGTTTATCTAAAACCAGCTGAAAATTGAGTTCGGGGGTAATCTATCCGATTTACAAAGTTCAGGTATTAAATTTTTTGTTTTGAGGTTGAGGGGGTATTCCATCCTAATACAAAAGTTCAGGGGGTAATCTATGCCTTTTCCAATTCCGAATGGTTGCTCCCCGTGATCCCTCGACTGATGACCGAGAGGCTGGTTTCCAAAATATTAAAGACATTTTAAGTTCACATTTTCCATTCTCGTGATACTGTTTGTTGTTGTTTATTTGTCATGGTTGACATGTTACTTAAGTATCATTTATTTTGTAATGCTTTGTTTTATCATTAAAGATATTTTAAACATGACTTATATTTTTACATATTTGTACTAAAATTTTGAATAATACGAATGATAAAAGGGTATGTCCAAAAGTTAACGGTGAAAATAAAGAAGAACCGAGTGAGTATTATTTTAGCACTTTTTTATCATTTAAGCTATATTTTGCAGTTTTCTAATAGAAAAAGTCCAAATCGCCTTGCGCTGAGAAGATGGTTGGGTGGACTTTAGCCTTGTTCTTTTATGTTTAAATTAAATTAAATGAAAATTTATTACTTTTGTAAAAACCAAATGATTTATTACCTTGTAGTCATTTTTGTGGGATTTAAAATATTTTTTGGAGTTTATAAAATAACTTTATTATAATTTTTGAACTCTTTCCCCTTAAGGAGTCACAACCTTTTCAAATTAAAATTTTCAACAACTTTCAGCTCAATGAAACAAGATCTTAATTGGTATATGTATGTAGTATTGCTAATAGTATATGTCCTAGTAGTGATAATAGGGTATCGTGACTTTTTGTGGCCGTTGCTTGTGAGCTGAAGGCCCAAATCGAAGGCCAAACACAGGCAACATAGACTCTGTCCAACAGTTTCTCACAGTTTTGTTCCCTTCCCACTCCCTCAGAGAAATATCTTTCCACATTTCGTTCCCTTCCCATCCGTGTACTCCAACAGCAATCCCTTCCCTTCACAACAATATTATTTTAAATGACTATCCCAACTATTATTTCATTTACCGTATCGTACGAATATTTATTAGGTACATATAAGGGTGTATGTGTGCAAACTACCAGATCGATTTTTTTAATTGAATACTGATTTCATACATATAATTAATTTTAATACATAGATTTAATTTGTGCGATGAGCGGTGTATGTTGATATTCTTAAGTGTCGTGGTCTCCCCATCTAGACACCCTTCCACCGAGCAGCGCAGGGCCACAACAAATTTTGCGGCATCCATCTTCACACAAGAACTAGGTGAATGACAAACAACTCATACATATCCTAAAATGAATTTAACTTGAAGCTAAGTGACATTAAAAGCATTTGTTTTCACTGCAAATTCTATTCAATCATTCATGATGCGTTATTAATTTCTCCAAGTCTAATTTTTGCACTACCTGAATAGCATCTCTATAACCGCTAAATACATGACGTTTAGGTTCATAAGGTGCGGATTTTCAGGTTTTAACCACACCATCTCTTCCCAATTTTGACATACATGTACATACACCTCATACACAGGTGACTGAACCGTGTCACTTTCACAACAACCATACAACACCAATCTCGCACAACAGCTTTTAGGCTGCAACAACAGTAACGAAGAAGGTCAAACCACTTAACTGGATCTAATGTGCAGCATTTTGAACTTGGCAATTCTGAAACTTTTTGTATGTCTGCCTCCTAGATTATGACATATGCAATGAGAATTATAGTATCTCCCATGAGAATAAGAAATTGCAGTATGCAGTATGCTTGCTCATGGTCGACCCGTCCTGGCCGTCATGTTCCACAGGACGCCGGTCGTGGCGCCATTTCTAGTGCCATCCACTGTCGCATCTACCCAATGCAGCGCGTCGCCGAAGCCTACCTCGCCACTAGCCCAAACTACGCCACCGATATCTCTCCCTCTCTATCATAAAATTCAGAGGATGAACCCTTTCCCTCAAAACAGCCCCAAATTGTTCCCTTCTTCACTAAATCAAGCACAAATCCATCCAAACCGTACTGCAAAGAATTGTAAGTCAACAAAGCCCCAAGTCAACACACCAGATCCATGTAATCTAGGAAAAATCCAAGCAAGAACACACAACTTGAACATTGTCGCTACTGGCTTTGGAGCCATACCTCACGACGGTGCTATTGTGTGCATCGTCGTCGGCACTGCTCGATTCGCTAGCCCCCGACCACACGCAAGTCCAGAAGACGATGCCTAGGACAGTGCTAGCTCTGGCCGCCACTAACCAGAAGCACGCGACATCGCTACCCTGTCTGTGATGCACTCACAGGTTCTCAATCTTCCGATGAGGGGATAACTTCGATTTGGACGAAGGATGACTTTGACAATCCGGCTACGAACCATGCAATGATAAGCGCCCGCAATCGCTAAACCACACTCCTGATTGTTATCAACCATGCCAAAGCTCGGATGACTTGACCACGAAGGTCTATCCTTGCAAGCAATCGAAGAACTCACAAGAATAAGGGTAAAGCACACACTCGAACTGAGGTTTTGAACTTGTTTACAACTGCTGTAGCCGCGACAGGAGAACAAGTGATATAGTTCCACACATGGGGCCAACTGATCTAAAACAAAACCTAAGGTGAAAAGGAAGAGACTTGCCCAATATATAGGGAGAGCGATGGCTGGTAGGAGGTGCCGTCACGCACTCGGAATATATGGGGACTTAGCCCAATTTAATGGTGATGCAGCACCCAAGAAGAGCAAAAGATTGGTTTCTGTCCACGAGATTAATTTTACTGCTGTGGCCAGCTTGCTTGGAGTTTGAAGGTGAGGCCTGATCCGTTGGAAAGATAGTGAAGTTGTCTTTCCAATGAGTGCTCACACGTTCCAATCGGAGTCCGTTTACATTCTCTAGGCCTTTTTGATTTCAGACTGGTCATTGAAGACCGAGTGGAATCCTTTTGCATCCCACCATGTTTTATTGCCTTGATTGGTGTTTTGATGCCTTGTAGCTAGTGCTTGTTCAAGTTTCTATGCATAATATTGTTATTAGGTAGTGGTCTATTCTCCAAATTATAATTATTTAACCCAAGAAACTAGTTTACCTGATAATTGAGTTGTCGCGTACGGGCTCGTATGTTTGGTTCTTGCATGATGATCAAAGGCCGCTGGTCACTTCGAAGAACTTTGAACATTGATCCCATGGGTGTATCCGACGAAGTGATGTCCTCATCATTATCCCCTTATTTATTTGGAGTCGTACTCGACTCCAATTAATCTTATAGTAAGACGTGAAATCTTGATGTGCTTCTAGGAGTCGAACTGGATTTCAGAACAAGGAACACTTCTACATATGCATTGGTGCCATGGTCTTATCATCATTCTCTTCTTCACGAAAAGACATCCTCATCTTTTGACAGTCTGCAAAGGTGCTCAAGAAAAAGGACAACGTGTACGCGTGGTATATGTATGCATCAATTGTTTTGTTATTCTCGCTTTCAATATGGAAGCAATTATGTAATGTTTTTCCCAGAAACCATTTGTTCTCATTATTTCAGCGTGCTTGAAAAAATGTTGTCCTCAACTTTACTAACACATTGTGTCAAGTTGTTTGGAAGAGAACATGGTTTATTTGGGCATGCAGATTTTTAACAAGTAATTCACATATGACATATAAGAAAATGAATGGAGATCTCTTTTTCAAATAGTGATCATCGAACAATTCCTTTATCTGTGAGCTACCACAATATGACACAATGGATGGCATGCTGCAAGAATTCAATCTCAAATCAGTAAACAAATCGGCTGTGATAAACATTTGATATACATTAAACGTGTTGTCCACACCATAATCTCCAATTAAATAAAATTTGCATGTACCATCTAGTGATTTGAAAATGAAAATTTCAGCAAACTTATTAATCACAATAGACAGTTCAGCAAGTTCATCAAATAACACATAGCACAGAGATTTGTCTTGAAATGTTTTGCTTAAAGGTTCTACATGAGTAATCAATTTGACATTATGAAAATCAAGCATATTATATTTAGAAAATGGTATTTTCATTTGAGTGTGAATGCTATCATGATGACTCACTTTTTGTTTTTTGCCAAATGGTTCGACACCATGTTTATTTTTAATATTCTTCTCAGATGATGTAGGTGTTGTAACGGGTGTTTCTTTGGCAATCATGGTGATCTTATCACCATTCTCTTGAAGTGGTGTAAACTGTTCAGCACTAAATGTTTCATCAACAATTATGTTACGATGTATCTCATTTTCAATAGACAATGGGCCAACAATGACACAATTGCTATCAACCATAATCTAGTTAGTGGTATGGAAGGTGCAATCTCATCTAACACCCTGGTCGAAGGGAATGTCCCATACTCGACCATATCAACTTCGATCTCTTCATTCTTTCCAATCTCTTACAAAAGATTAGTCGAAGAGGGAGACACAAGACTTGTTCTATCTTGCTGCCAAGTTTCACATCGATACATAAAGGCAAGGAGTTATGGATGTTTGATTCAGACCCTGTTGCTGTGGTGAAATCTGTAGATCAGTCCACTTGTGAATTTTGTGCGAATTTCTTGGTTGGTTTTTAGAAAGTTAGCCCAAAACAAAAGTTGTTGCAGAAGACGTCATGAAGAATTGAAAAAAAAAATTCATAGGCAAAGAGGAACCTGACAAAACTTTACGGCCAAAATACCGACCTGCTGTCTTGTGGGCTGAAATACAGGAAACTAGAAGTTGGTTCAAACTTGTGTTTTCTTTTTCCATTGTGCAAATTCGTGACTTGCTGAGTGTCTAGCACTTGTTTTCATCTCTACATACTTTCTTAAGCCTATTATTCATCTTTATTTGATCAGCAACATAGGCTAAGTGCTAGTTTTGAACACTTATTCAATTTGTTCGAATATGAAATTAGCTGATTGTTTTCGTTGCTACTCATACATAGCCTATCCAAGCTTCACTTTCTACTAATCATACAAGTGATAGCCTTACAATCGCTTTACTCACACTTGAGATCGGCTTATCATGAACCAGTCGTCGGTTGCACCACTTGATGCATTTGTAAGAATTGGTAAAAACTTGGTAAGAGCTTGAGAGATGTGACCCTCAGTAATTCCAGCACCTAGTAGTTGATAGGGTTTCACATATTTTTTATGTGCTATCCTTATTCGCTACTAACCATGACAGGGTCATATGAAGATAATGGTTTCAAGGAACATCGTCAGGATGGAGTGATCTGCACTGTTGGCGATAAGCAACCACATATATCGATCATGCGAGATTTGGACCACAATTTACATGAGAGCTCTCCTCACGTTGGAAGGAAGATTTTCCAGATCAACAAGAACAATGCACCATCTCGAAATCTTGAACAAGGTAAGCTAAAGTGTACCTTGCCTCCTCTCGATATTACGTATGGTCCTAATGATTACATTGATTGGGAAATTGCGCTTGATAATGAATTTCGAAAATATGATTTGTCTAAAAAACAAAAGATTAAGGCTGCCACTAGTGTGCTAAATGAATTTACGTTAATATGGTGAAATACTAGAAAAGAGGGACAACCTTATAGCTGGAATGCCATGAAGAGACTTATGAGAGATATGTATGTTTCTGATTACCATGCTGATTTTTTGAATATTAAACTCCAACGTCTGAAACAAGGCAACAAAAGTGTTAATGATTACTTTGGACAATTGTAAAATTATTTGTTGCGTTGTGGTTTAGATGAATGCGAGGAAGCTACTGAACTTCGGTTTTTGAGAGGGCTTAACCAAGAAATCCAATACATTCTTGTTAATAAAACTATAACTCACTCTCTCATTTGGTTAAGCTCGTATGTAAAGCTGAAAATCACATTTTGAAAGAAATGAAAATGCTTGATGATAGGAAGGAAGAAAAGAAACATGAATTTCATGATTTGATACAAGAGGTTTCTAAATTATGAATTAATTTGTGCAGAAAAAATAATTTGATGGAAAATTTGCTCCTTTTAGTTTCAGTGAAAAGGATTAGGGAATTGGGAGATATGGCTTTTTTAGGGGGCGGCCGCATAAATGCGAAATTTCTGGCAGAGATTGGTCCTTATGTTTTTTATGTTTTGGGTGGATTTGGAGGTGGGGGAGATGAAAAGAAGATGAACAACAATAAGGCAACACTAGAATGAACACAAACTCATATTAGCAAACCAAAATAACAGATTGAAAAGGCACAAAGGGGCATGGACAACCGGTAAATAATCTTTTTATGGGGCAAATTTTTTGTACTATAGGATGAACAAAGAAACAACTAAACAAGATACAAACTCACCGATCAACCGTCGCTCTGATACCAAATTATTCGCTTACGGGCTCCCGATCTTCCGGTGAGAGGACAATTTCGATTTTGGCGGAGGATAACTTTAATGATCTGGCTACGAACCACGCAAGGATAAGCGCCTGAAATCGTAAACCACACTCCTGATTGTTATCAACTGTGCCAAAGCCCGGATGACCTGACCACAAAGGTCTATCCTTGTAAGCAATCAAAGAACTTATAAGAACAAGGGTGAAGCACACACTCGAACTAAGGTTTTGAACTTGTTTACAACTGCTCTAGCCGAGACAGGAGAACAAGCGATATAGTTCCACACATGGGGGCAACTGATCTAAAACAAAACCTAATTAAGGTGAAAAGGAAGAGACTTGCCCAATATATAAGGAGAGGGATGGCTGGTAGGAGGTGCTCTCACGCACTCGGAATACATGGGACTTAGCCCAAATTAATGGTGATGCAGCACCAAAGAAGAGCAAAAGACTAGTTATGTCCACGAGAATAATTTTACTGTTGCGGCCAGCTTGCTGGAAGTTTGAAGGTGAGGCCGAATCAGTTAAAAAGGTGGCGAAGTTATCTTTCCAATGAGTTCTCACACGTTTCAATCGAAGTCCGTTTGCATTCTCTAGGCCTTTTTGAATTCAGATTGGTCAGTAAAGGGCGAGTGGAATCCTTTTGCATTAGCACTATGCTTTATTGCCTTGATTTGTGTTTTGATACCTTCTAGCTAATGCTTGTTCAAGTTCCTATGCATAATATTGTTATTAGGTAGTGATATATTCTTCAAAGTATAATAATTTAACCCAAGAAACGAGTTTACCTGATAATTGAGTTGTCGTGCACGGGCTCGTGTGTTTGGTTCTTGCATGATGATCAAAGGCCGTGGGTCACTTGGAAGTACTTTGAACATTGATCCCATGGGTGTATCCGACGTTGTGATATCCTCATCAGTCTGCCCTCCCAGTTCTAAGCTAGCGCGCGTGGAGTGAGCGGTTGGCGTTGGCCTCGTCGAGAACGATGGAAGGGATGGGAGAGAGAATCTGTCGACGGTTGAGATATCGATCTCAAGTCGCTAAGGTTCTTTTAGAAGTGAGATAGGAGACACGCCGAACAACCACGAACAGCAACGAACAGGAGACAAGGGTTTTTATCCTGGTTCAGGCCTCTCGGGAGAGATAATAGCCCTACGTCCAGCCTTTCTTATATATCAGAGATGAATACAAGAGGTGGCTCGACGAGACGAACAAGTCTCGGCGAGATTATCTTGATACAAGTCGCGATAAGCTATAAGATGGTGACCAGGCCCCTTAACACGCCGTAGGGCTCTGTTTATATAGTCTTGAGCAAACCGACCTATCAAGGGATAATCGGGCGGGCTAACTACGAGTTTATAACGAACTCGGTACATGCCAAATATATCCCGAGGTAGATAAGGCATACTCAATTCTTGGGGATCACGACTTCTATTCCAATCCGGGAAACCAACGTCCGGGTCTTCACGTAGCCGTGCAGAACTCTTGTTCGAGTAGGACTCAAACACGAATCCTAGGCCGTTACGCACCGTGCCAGCCAAGAAACTGTTGGCGGGATGCACATGGGTCGATAGAACCTTCGTGAGCCGGGCCTGGTAGGTCGCTCGAGTAGGCCGTCAGGGAGTGGGCTATGGCTATGGGCCGTGATTTTAATCCCCGACAGAATCCCTTTCTATCGGGATTCACTCTCCTATCCCATGTGAATCCCATCTGGGAAGGGATACGGTTGGAGAGCCGGTTTTGGTTCTAGTTCGGCTTTTTTGAGTAAAATGCACCGGCGGCCCTCGAACTTGGCAGGGGGTGTCATCCCGGTCCCCGAACTTAGAAAACCAGCTATTCGGGTCCCTGAACTTGGCACGGGATGTCATTCCGGTCCCCGAACTCAGAAACCAGCCATTCGGGTCCCTGAACTTGGCACGGGGTGTCATCCAGGTCCCTAAACTTAGTATGTGTGTCATCCAGATCCCCAAACTCAAAAATATTTAGAAAAAAATCATTAAAAATCCAAAAAAATAAGAAAAAACTTATAAATTTTAGAAAGTCATTAAAACATTCAAAAACAAGTATACAATATTTAGAAATATCATAAAAAAAGAAAAAAAATCTTATAAAACTATTGGAAGATCATGAAAATTAGGATAAATCTTATAAATCTTAAAAAACTTTTTTGAGTTTGGGGACCTGGATGACACCCCTGCCAAGTTGAGGGACCTGGATGACACCCCGTACCAAGTTCAGGGACTCGAATAGCTGGTTTCTGAGTTCGGGGACCGGAATGACACCCCGTGCCAAGTTCAGGGACCTAGATGACACCCCGTGCCATGTTTAGGGACCCGAATAGCTGGTTTTCTAAGTTCGGGGACCGGGATGACACCCCCTGCCAAGTTCGAGGGCCGCCGGTGCATTTTACTCGGCTTTTTTTTTTCCATCGCGAAGGGAATTCCAGCCGGGAGGGGAATCGGTTGGACACAGTCTTACATCCGATTAGCATGTATGCATGGATGATGCTTGTATGTTAAAGGCCCAAATCTAGGCCAAACACAAGGCAAGATGCAACATATATATGTCCGTTCAGTGCGTATGTATACTGCGTGTTCTCCTGATTCTCGTCAACCCTACCAGCCACTAAGAGCCATGGGTCCACGATACCTAAATCTAGCAGCAAACACCTCCTAACTTCCAAAATAGGTGATACATCAACGACAATAGCCTTCCATTGTCCACCCGGCTGGCCATCGATAGGTCTCTCCCTCATCCTTCAAGCGGTACCGCCACTGCTCTATCTTCATCGTCCTTCTCACTAGGCATTCCCTTGCGTCCGTCCTACTTCTGACTGGCCATAGCCTCACCTCCGACCTCGATCTGGACGGATTGACTCCTCATGTCCATCCTCCTAGCTAGTCGCCACCTCACGACGACATTCCTCCTGGCTAGATGGTAGAGGCACTTCCTCTCTGGCTCGTGAGGGCTCACGTGCCAGCCAAAACCAATTCCCTAGCTTATTCGCTCATTAGCCGAGCTTAATCCATGCCTGGTAGTAGTGACAAAGCTGAGCCAAGCCAAGCTAGACCCTAACTCGCTAAAACTCAACTCATTCGTCCATCCGTTTGTGTGTCCACCGTTGTAATGCCACCATGTGTCCAACCGGACCTCCTCGCTCCAGCACTTGCACCTGTGCCTAGGAGCTCGCTTTAGTCCACCACGGTAGCGTGATGTGGTGAGCATTGACTGCATGTGTCCCACAGCAAGGATACGTGACCGAACTAAGCTGGCCTAGCTTGAATTTCGAGAGTTTTTTAAGATAGTTTCGAAATTCGGATTCATTTTGTTTGACTTGCTTTTTAAACCGTTAGGACCCACCATTGAAACAGTGAAAAAAATATTCAAAAACACAAAACCTATCTTTTCAAAACGTAGATAAGTTGTTATGCTGTCAAGCTGTTAAACTGTTAAGATAAAAAGAACAACGCCTTAGTCTAAATGATCACTATTGATAGTCAGTAAAACAAGTTAGAGTGCCTATACTAGTAATGAATTAGCTAGAAAAGTATTTGTCAAGTGTTGTGGAGCCATGTTCTTGACCAATGCAAGTATGAAGCAAACTAAAAGTAGTGTCCCATCATAGCCATAGGTACGCACTGAATAGGGAGCAACTAGTAGTTAGGAGCACTCTTTAAGAAAACAACAACGGTTGAAACCAGAAATTGGAATTGGGCTGGCGTCGTTATTATAAATAAAAATATGAAGATTGGGTCGGATTGAGCCGGCACAAGGTGGATATAGAAGGCGAGGACAATAGCCCGAGATGAAGATATTTGTATCAGAACTAGAGATAAAATAAGAATAAATTATTGTGACTTTGTGGCAAACACGAGACGATGTGTCAGTTATGTCCGTCTATAAATACTTAGGCCTTGAGGCCATGTAAAGGATCGACAATTAACTAATACAAATCTACTCTTTTCAATATTGTGTAGTTCCTTACACTAGGTCCGGTTTAAAGTAATTTCTCCATATTATAGATTTCGACTTGTTGCGCATTTGAAAGTAAATCTAGGTCCTTTGTGGGTTTTGATGATAAATGACGGGAAATTAAAGAACTAATGTGTTTAATGAGTTTATGGGCATATTTTAATCATATGAAAAGAATATGGGACGCTAACAGAGTCTTTAAAGACAAAAGGAGAAGACGGTGTGTAGAGTTTAGACCTAGATCGTTTTATTTTAATTTGTTTCTAAGGACACACCGTACTATTAAGAGGGATATGACGGAAAATCATTTCTGGATGGTCTAAGTACTCATGGTAGATGAATCTTGACATATTCTATCCACCAATCAAATTTGATGGTGTTTTGTTCAAAAACATATCAGGCTACTATGTTGAACCCGAATATTCGATGTATATCGAATGTTCCGATCCCTGCAAAGTCGCAAAAATATCAGACAATCTGATATTTCCCCAGATTCCAAAAATATTGGACTATCTGATAATATTAATAGACTATCCGATATGTCTTTATTGATTGATTCTTATTTGAATATCTTTAGAATCATTCTAGAACCACAAAAATAGCCATTACGTTGTGTTTCACTCTCTTTCATATTAGACTATCCAATGTATAATGTTGTAACAGGGGACACCTACCCCCCACGAATAAGTGAGGGAGGCGAACCAATTTGCGAGAGCGAAGAAGGTGCATGTCCAAGGGAAGCCTCTCTCCCCTCGTGTGGAGCAACGGCGGACCAGAAGAAGCGTGTACCCTAAGGGAGCTTTGCTTCCCCCGGGCTAAGCAACGGTGGACCAAGGAGGTGCTTATCCCCATGAAGCCTAGCGGTCTCCCTTAGGAGTGAGGCGAGGCAGGTCATGGAATACTCCACTCAAGACTAGGGGTGCCCAAGTCCAAGTCACGAAGCGAAGGTGGTTGCGTGGGAGCCAAGAAGACCATGGGACAACAAGTACAGCCTATCACAGTCGCCAGGAATCATATCATGTATCAGAGAGATACGCTAGCTGGCTATAACAACCAGCATTAGGTGGCAGGAAGATATGATGATTCACTGTAACAACTAGGTTCCCCTGTAATCCCTCTTCTAGCCCTGCTTTAAGTATAAAGGCGAGGGTAATTAGGTCTAAGTCCAGGCCCCGAAGGTGTTTTCCCCTCGGGGCCCCTGGACATGAGGGCAGGTCAAGGTCTAGGAGGTCTTTTCTTAGCAAAGTCCCTTTTGCCCTTACTTTATTCCCTCGGTGAAGGGTTGTGCTGGACAATGTAAATTTGCCCTCCCCCCATTATAAATAGGGGGCCCCCGCAGTAATAAAGGACAAGCTACAATTTTCCACAGGATAGCCACCTTGTGATTGCTCAGCTTCCCCGAGCTGCTCTGTGAAGCACACCCGGTTGCTTCACAAGGTAGCCACTAACAAATCTATTGTCTGGCTTGGGCCAATGACACTAGCACCATATGTGGGCATCTAAGCGAAAGCCATCGTGAGCAAGCTTTAGCAAACACACCAAAACCCACCAAAAACCTATAGAAGATGCCTCCGAAGAAGACCTCGGCTCCTGCCGCGGGGGGTTCCCGTTCCATCGCTGCAGCCGCCTCGGCGGTTCCAAGCTCCCCACAGCAGGAAGGCCTTGCCGAGACTGCCGTCGAGACAGCAATTGTCGCTCCAATAACTGCTCATCCTCGCGCGTTGAAGAAGACGACGAATCTACGCGCTGTCGCTTCTACTCCCCCCATGCTCCGGTAGCCTCGGTGGACCTCGCTCTGGTTGCACCTGTGGTTTTTGCCATGGCTGCACCCGTGGCTCCCGCTCGGACCGCACCAGTGGCTCCAGCAGCGGCTGCACCCGTTGTCGACGGTTGGGATATCGGTCCCAAATCAACTAAGGTTCTTGAGAAGGGGAGATAGAAGACATGCCGAAAGGAGGCAAACAAAGAATCAACGATCAGCAGACGACGCAGGATTTTTATATCGGTTCAGCCTCTCATGGAGATAATAACCCTCGTCGCCCAAAGGTGCTTCTTTATATGAAAAGGGATTACAAGAGAGAACTCGGCGAGATGAACAGGTCTCGGCGAGATTCTGGGTGTAGAAGAAGTAGTATTCGATATTGGTCCCTCTACACGCCGTAGGGGGCTAGTTTATATAGTGTGGAACAACCGACCTACCTGGGGATAATCGGGCCGGGCTGGCCACGCGCCCATTAACGGACTCGTAGACATGCCAAATATATCCTGAGGTAGGTAAGGTATATCTCCAATTCTTGAGGATCGCGACGTCTGCTCCAATCCGAAAAACCTGCATCCGTGTCTTCACGTAGCCGTGCGGAACTCTGTTCGAGTCGGACTCGAACAGGAAGCCTAGGCCGCCACGCACCGTGCCGACCATGAAGCTATTCGGCAAGATGCACATGGCCCTGATAGAGCCCTCTAGGGAGCTAGGCCCTAGGAGGTTGTTCGGTTAGGCCGTCAGGGAGTGGGCCATGGCAATGGGCCGTGATTTTATCCCCGACACCTGTAGTTCCTGCTCCGGCTGCACCCGTGGTCCCCGTCTCGGCTGCATTTGTGGTCCCTGTCCCTGCAGCTTCGGTGATCCCTGCGCTGGTCATGGGGGAGATCCCCAGGCTGCCATACTTGCTGCTTCGAGACATTCCCAGCCTGAAGGAGGTCCGGATCCGGTTGCCCAGGATCTAGGTCGCTCGTCAACGCCAACGCTCGTTAGGCAGAAGAGCTGCGTCTGCTCAAGAATCAGGTGCAACAAGAGCGCTCCAATGCCGCTCCTCGCTCCTATGAGGATGTGGGATCAGAGGACAAAGTATGGTCCCGGGGGACCCGGACCTCGGACGATGATCCAAACCCCCTGAGTCCGCGTCTCCGAGCTAAGAAGTGACCTGCCCCTGGGATCTTCAAGATGCCCACCATCAAGCCCTATGGGGCAAAACCGATCCGGGGAAGTTCGTTCGCGTCTACGATACTGCCATGGAGGCTGCGAGGGGAGATGAAGATATCAAGGCAAAAGGACTCCTCCTGGCGCTCGAGGGTATTGCCCTTTCTTGGTACTCCTCCCTTAATCCGGGATCAATCCGGAGTTGGTCCCAGCTTCACTCCAAACTAGAAAGCAATTTCCATGGAAACTTTGAGGGGAGGAAGGAGGAGAGCGATCTGTATGCAGTGCGTCAGTGGGAAGGAGAAAATCTAAAGAGCTTTCTTTAACGTTTCTCCAAGGTGAAGTGCCAGAGCAGCGGTATCAGCGACACCACTATCATCAATGCAGCCAAGTGTGGCCTCTGTGGCGGGCCGCTCGCGGAGCGCTTGGCCCGCAAGGGGGTCAAGACCGTGGAGGAGCTATTCTCCAAGATGAGATAATATGCTCGGGCGGAGAAAGACACGCTGCGGAGAGACTGAGAACTAAAGCCCAAGTGGAGCTCACATTGTTCAGGGAGAGAAGAGAAGAACAACAAGAAAAGAGCCCAGGGGTCCAACAGGGCCTCGCGAAGGGAGGAAGATGCGTTAGGCAAGGGGAAGCGAGTGCACCAGGTGGCGGACCGAGATCGACGCGATCGCTCCAAAAGAGGAAGGCCCGCTCCTCGTGAAGAAACTTCCAAGGGAGGCAGAGAAGCATAAGGCGGAGGTCCAGGAGCCCAAGGCGCCCTTCGGAGGGCCGCCGGCCCCGGAGGGACAACGATCGAAGGTTGTACTGCGAGTACCATGGCTACAACGCCACCCAGGAGACAAGAGATTGCAGGACATTGGAGTCCTTCAAGGAGTACGAAGAGAGGCGAGGGGCATTCCCTCCCCGCCACGACCAGGGGGCTCCTCCGCCTCCTCCGCCACTGCAGCAATTGCTACCATTACCCCAGTTAACGACGTGCGAAGGTTGATCAATGTGATTTCGGGAGGATCTTCTTCGAGCCTACCCTCCAAGCGATAGCGCAAGGCGTATGTGAGGAAGATGAACCACATGGCTATAGGGGCTACCTCCCATTCTTTGCCCACTCATGAGCCCATCGCCTTCGATGAAAGGGATGCGCAGGGGGTGCATTTCCCTCATCAGGATCCTCTGGTGATCACAGCCCAAGTGGCGGGCTTCGATGTCCGAAAAATACTGGTGGATGGAGGAAGTGCAGTGGATATTTTATTTGCTGGTGCTTTCAGGCAGATGATGATCCCTAAGGATAGGCTTCGGCCGACGGATATCCCTCTGGTGGGCTTCGGAGGGAACCAAATCCACACTCTGGGGCAGGTGGAGTTGCCCATCACCTTTGGAGAGGGGGGTAAGGGAGATCACTCGCCCTGTGGTTTTCGATGTGGTGGATCTTCCTTTCTAGTACAATGCAATGCTGGGGAGGGGATCGTTGACAACCTTTGGGGCAGTAGGGCATCATGGGTTCATCTGTAAGAAGATGCCCTCCCCGTGGGGTGTTGTGACAGTGTGGGGGGATCAAGCCCTCGCATGGAAGATCGAGTATGGAGGAGGATCGGCTGTCAAAATGGTATTTTGAGCTGAGGAAGCAAAGGGGGAGAAATAGGCTGTGGAGGCGAGGGAGAAGTGGCAGGCGAAGCCCAAACCGTAGGAGAAGACCTGAAGGATTCCCTCAACGGGACTGTCGACGGTTGAGATAATGATCTCAAGTCGCTAAGGTTCTTTAGAAGTGAGATAGGAGACACGCCGAACAACCACGAACAACAACTAACAGAGATGTGGTTTTATCACAGGTTCAGGCCTCTCGGGAGAGATAATAGCCCTACGTCCAGCCTTTCTTATATATCAGAGATGAATACAAGAGGTGGCTCGATGAAACTAACAAGTCTCGGCGAGATTATGGGTGTACAAGGAGCAATGTGCTATGATCAGGTGTCTACCAGATGCTAAAAGCTAGATCCAAGTCGTAAAACTCGTCCCTCTACACGCAGTAGGGGCCTTGTTTATATAGTGCAGAGCAAACCGACCTACCGAGGGAATATCGGGCCGGGCTAACTATGAGATCGTAACAAACTCGACATGTCAAATATATCCCGAGGCAGACAAGGCATACTCCTAGTCTTGGGGATCACGACTCCTATTCCAACCCGGGAAACCAACGTCCGGGTCTTCACGTAGCGTCGCAGAACTCTGCTCGAGACGGACTCAAACACGATTCCTTGGCGTTCGCACCATGCCGGCCAGAGGCTGTTGGCAGATGCATACGGGCAGATAGAACCTTCCAGGAGCCGGGCCTGGTAGGTTGCTCGATTGGGCCGTCGGGGAGTGGGCCATGGCAATGGGCCGTGATTTTATCTCGACGGCTAGCCCCGAGACTCAAGTGGAAGGATTCACTAGAGTGGGGTCTTCCTCTTGAGACTCCAAGTCACAAAGAGGGAAATTTTGCTGCTACAAAGACATGTAACAATCGATCAACAGGTTAGGGTTCAACCGAACAGACTTGTTCGGGACCGAGCAAACCCGACGATCCGAGCAACTCCGTTGCACGAGCGAGGAATCACATCCGCTCGGCGAGCACTCACCTTCAACGCGACGCTGGAAAAAAGTAACCATTGGCGAACTCAGCGGTAACTTCATCGTCATTGCTTGGCAAAAAACAAAGCGACCATTTTACCTAGCCGTTACAGTAAAAACTAGCCGTTTTGTGGCAAACCGTTGCAGAGCTGCGCATACGGGACTATAAAAGCTCCCAAGCCGCTCGCGGCCAGCCACTTCTGCTCTCGCGCCTTTCCTTCCCAAGCCCTAATTCCAACCGCACTCAACACCGAGCACCCAAACTCCACCGCCAAACCTGCTCGTCCAACTCTGGGAACCGCTATGGCCAAGTTCGTTAGCTCTAACGCATCCGAGGAGGACTTGAGAGTTTGGGAGGAAGAGGGGCACATCGACACCGTGGTGGAGGTCGCCCGGGAGGAGGAAACTCCGGAGCCGCTTGAGGGAGAGTTCGTCAACTTCTAACAGTTCGCACTGTTCGGGTTGAGATCTCCCGAGAGCGACTTCGTTGAGGCCTTCTTGAACATTAGCGGATTGGAGGTGGCGAACCTCAATCCGAACAGCATCCTCTAGATGGCCGTCTTCGCACACTGCACGAGGGCTATCAGGCATTGATCCGCCGGTGAAATTGTTCCTCCATTACTATATGGTAATGAGGAGCAGCTCCGCCGCTTCAACTGCTGGGTGCTACTACCTCGAGCTCAAGCCACCGCCGACGATCGCCGTACCCCGTCCCCGGCCGCTTGACTCAATGGGCGTGGTGGGCCGAGGTGGTTCTACACCCGCGGAGCGACGACAGCAAGCTCATCTTCACCGGGAAGGCGCCGACGAAGGGAACACCGATGCCTCGGCCGGAGATGTCCGCTGAGGATTGGTACTTGACGAGGAAGATCGCCTCCCTCGTGAGCCTTAGGCTTACGGGCAGGGAGATCATCCGGGACTTCACAGCGAACAGGATCTGTCCGCTGCGGAGAAGACCCTATCCCTTCTACAAGATAGAGGGATGGGAAGACATCTCCAGGGAGAGCACGGATAAGTGCCTTTAGGACTCAATCTTTCTTTGATGCTTCTTTCGAACAGAAACTGATAGGACTTCCTGCTCGGGCAGAAAAACCTACCGACGCATGGGTGACCGAGCTGGTCGACGCCATGCTGAAGGCAGCCAAGAAGGATGGCGAGGTGGCCTATACCTGTCCGCGGAACATGCTTGTCCGCACAGCCGAGGTAAGTTGCTCGAACCCTCGTCTGTGTCGCTGGATTTGCACTGTTGTAAATGCTGACACTTTACTTTCCAAACACGCAGGAGGACCAGCTGATCCTCGGAGGGATCGTGGAAGAACTCTCTGGGTCGGAGAAGGAGAAAGCGAAGAAGAGCAAGGCCAAGGTGGCCGCAAAGCCCAAGGCGGCGGCCGAGCCAACGCGGAGCTCGCCGCGCCACCACGGCGGCCGCCTACCTCGAAGAAGCCCACAAGGCAGCGGAGCGCTGCGCGTCGAAGAAACCAAGCGCAGAGCCAGCCAAGCGGGAAACGACCAAGCTCCTCCCTCCTCACCGAGCAGAGCGACGAAGAGGTAAAGACATTGACCCTCTGGCTTAAGAGATACGCGCAGGCTCACCCGGGCCACTTGGCACGGCTGCATCAGGTCGCCGAACAGAGAAGGCTCGAGGAGGAAGTCGCGCGCAAGGAAAAGCTTCTTGCACCTTTGCGAGAAGCGCCACCAACAGGAGGTGAGCTCATCACCACGAGCGTCCGGGGGCCGAGACGAACAAGGGGTCAAGGAGCCCCCGAGGAAGAGGCGGAAGGTTTTGGCGAAGAAAATCAAGATCAAGCCCTCCACGGCAGGTATGTTGTAATGAAACTTTCGTCTTTTACAATTTCCCTAACCGCACTGCTCAACCATTCTCTTTTCATCACCGCCCAAGAGGAGATTGCCACAGACGACGTCGACGAGGTGATCGAGCGATCTCTGCTGCCCGAGCACCTGCACGGTGCGTCGCGGGCAGTGAGGTTGGCTAGCCTCAAGGACAAGCTGGCAGCGTGGAGCTTGCTCCCGCCAGGCTCCAGCGACCAGCTCGATGCGCTGAAGGGCGCAGTGGAGCGGCTGGAGGCGGAAGAGGCGGTGGACAGCGCCACAGACGTGAAGAAAGCGTTAGCTCGCAAGCTACCCAGTGGTGGGACCGGCGGCGGTCCCACCGGCACTTCGTCGCGGGGCAGCTCGTCCACAAGCGACGGAGGTTACAGCAGCGGCGGCGAAGCCCCGCCGCCAAGGTACAAGAAGAAACCCACGAGCAGGGCACACAAGTTGCCCTGCCAGTGGAAGCTATGGTGCCGCCCGGTGGGGTGGCTCCGACTTTGCCCGAAGCTGATCGGGCAGAAGAGGAAGAAGGGCAGGTGCGCGAGGAAGAAAGTTCTTCGCCCGCCGCTCCTGCTCCCGGACAAACGTGCTCCCGCAGGAAGGAGGAGCAAAAAAGACGGCGACGAGGGCGACGCGCCGGTCTCATCCCGCACGAGCGAGGCTTCGTGACGCATGGTCTCGAAGATCGCTTACGCCGGGGATTGAAGCGCCGACTCGGCAACGTAAGTTCCAAAACCAACTTGGTCCAGTCGAGCAACATCAGAGCGAAGTGGTTAACTTGTCTTCTCTCTCAGGTCTGCAAAGATACCATGGAGGAGCTCGAGGTTGGAGTCACCGTCGAACGGAGCGCCGTTCTGGTGGGTTTCCGAGACCAGCTCCGAATGAGGGGGCTCGAAGGGGAGCCCTCCACGCCAGCCAAGAGCCGGAGCAAGTTGGCGGTGAAAATAAAGAAGCTCAAGGCTCGGTTGACTGAGGAGAGGCAATCCTCGGGGGCTCTTCGGGAAGAGGCCGAGGAGCTTCGCGCGCAAGCCGCAAGGGCGAGCGTCGCGGAAGGTGAGCCAGGCCGCACGAAGTGGCTGGAAGAGCAGCTCCACGACGTGTCCGAATGGCGGAAGCCGCCGTGAATCGTGAAGCCGCCAAGCCCAGCTTCAAGAAGAAGTCAACTTCCGCGGCACTCCAGGAGAAAATCTCCTCCCTGTGGGCGTCACAGGAGGAGGCCGAGGAGATGCGCGGGCTGGCCACAAGGAGTAGCACCGCGGAGAAGAGGGTCGAGGAGCTGGACGAGCAGCTCAAGACCGCCGAGCAGCGAGCCAGCCAGAGCGAAGATCTGGCCGAGCAGCTGCGGGCCAAGACCAAAGAGGTCGAGGCTCTCGTGTGAAGGCAGCGAGCGTGCCAGAGAAGCAGGAGGAATCGGCCGCCTCCGAGCTGAGGCCAGAGAGGGTTTTAAGACCCAAGGGGAAGTCCTGCGCCTCAAGCAAGTGGTCGAGGAGCTCAAGGAGAAACTCGCTTCTAAGTAGCTATAGGGCTGTAACCCGAAAGGGACTTTTGTACCTGCAAATTTTGTTAATAAAGAACTTACCTTTTTCCTGCAAAAAAGAGCAGCAAAAGACAAGAACGAACAGGAAACCAAGAGCAGGGCACGAAAGCGCTAGAAAGTTTAAGAAAACCGGTAGAACGCTTAGCCTAACTCCCAAATTTGTGCAGTACTTTCGAAAACTGAGTTTGCGAACTTGAACAGTGCACAAGAGAAAGAGCGACACCTAGCCCCGATGCAGACGGTGCTCGAAAACCTGAGTTTGCCAATTCGAGCACGTGCGTAGAGAGTTAGAGCGACACTCGTATCATGATCGACTTATCCCAAAAACTGCTCGGCGATGTAAGTTAGACGATTCCAAAGGTAACCGAACAAGGAAAGTGACTCTGCCGCGGAGGGCTTACGAGAGCAGACTTTGCCAGGTGGTCGTGTCGTGGGCGGTAAGTGCCTCTGCCGCGGAGGGCTTACGAGAGCAGACTTAGCCGCGAGGCGAGAAAGCCTTTTACGCAACCTTGAGTTGAGAGACTTGTTGAAACTGGACACGAGCAAGAAAAAATCCTTAAGATTGCGGAGGCAAGTGTTCGCAAGGCCGGGCAGCCATCAAGTGTTACCAGAGAGGGTAGTCTTGACAAGACAGAGATGTGAAAAAGCCTCAGAGGACCGTGGAAATTTCACTATAAATGGATTGAACTTTACATGGAGCCCGACAGACTTGGACGAACAAAGACGCGAAGTTTGACAAAAAGTGCGAAACTAAGCAAACACAGAAAGACCTACACAAAGAACTTACGAAGCTGGTCGATGTTCCAAGTGCTGGTCAGCTCTCTCCCGTCCTCCATTGCGGTGCGAACAGCCCCGGCGGCGGTAGAAACGACCGTGAACGGGCCCTCCCAACGGGGAGTTAGCTTTGGCATTGGACAGGTTCTGAACACGGCGCAGAACGAGGTCGCCCGCCTGCAAAGCCCTTGGTCGAACCGATTTGGCAGCGTCTTGGCAAAGATCTTCTTTGGTAGCGCGCCATTCGACTTAATGCCCGGTCGCGTGTGCCTTCGAGGAGGTCGAGATCGAGTAGGAGCTCTTGCTCGTCGTCAACCAAGTTGACCGAGCTCGTGCGAGGCGAACCGAGTACTATTTCGGTGGGCAGGATGGCTTCTGCACCGTAGACCAATTGGAAAGGAGTTTCCCCGGTTGCCCGGCTGGCCGTAGTGCGAACTACCCAGAGGACGGAAGGAACTTCGTCAACTCAAGCCTTGTTGTGCTCGCGGAGTGCTGCGAACACGCGCCGTTTGATACCCTGGACGATCTGTCCGTTAGCTCGCTCGACTGCTCCATTGCTCTGTGGATGTGCCACAGAGGCGAAGCAGACCTTGGTGCCCAGCTATTCGCAGTATTGCTGGAATAGCTCGCTTCGGAACTGGGTACCATTATCGGTGATCAGCTTGTGGGGAATCCCAAAGCGCGTGACCACGTTGCTTTCGAAAAAGCGAACAGTCGTTTTGGCGTGAAGAGACGACACAGGCTCTGCCTCATTCCACTTTGTAAAGGTGTCGATGGCGACGAGCAAGTGTGTGTAGCCCTTGTATCCCTTAGGGAACGGGCCGAGCAGATCCAGACCCCATGTGGAGAAAGGCCAAGATGGGGGGATTGTTTGGAGCTCTTGGGCGGGCTTATGTGCCTTCCGGGCGTGAAATTAGCAAGCCTTACACTTTGTCACGATGTCCCTGGCATCTTGTAACGCTGTAGGCCAGTAATAGCCCATGCGAAACGCTTTGCCGACCAGAGTTCTGAAGGAGGCGTGGTTGCCGCAGGCACCCTCGTGTATGTCCCTAAGAAGGAACACACCCTCCTGCTGAGAGATGCACATGGAGAGGACTCCTAGAGCACCTTGACGGTAAAGGATGCCGTCCACAAGCTTGTATGGACCAGCACACCTTGTAAGCCGGGAACGCCGGCTCGCTCTTCTTGGCGAAGGTCCCATCGCAAAGGTACCGGACAAATGGCGTTGTCCAGTCCGCAGCCTGCTCGATGACGGAGACAGCACCACCCGTCTCTGTTGCCTCATCCGGAGACGTGATAGAGGGCTTGTAAAGGTGCTCGACGAGCACCCCTACCGGAGCAGGTTCGCGTGAGGATCCGAACTTGGACAGTTGGTCGGCCAAGAAGTTGTCCATCCTGGGCACGAAGAGCACCTCAAAAAATCGAAAGTGCCTCTCCAACTTCCTTACCTCAACCAGGTATCACGCCATTGAGTCATCGCAGCACTGATACTCCTTGTTTACCTGGTTGATGACCAGCTGTGAATCTCCCTTCACAGTTAGTCGTTGGACACCGAGCGACTTGCACGCTCTTAGTCCCGCGAGGAGGGCCTCGTACTCCGCAGCGTTGTTAGTCGCCGCAAAGTGTAGTTGGATAGAATCTCGAGTTGCTCTCCTTGAGGAGATGAGAACAAAACCAGCCCCGAGTTTCCAAAGTCTGTGAGCCATCAAAAACATGGTACAAGGGGGTCATCGGGTTGCTCGAGCTTCACGGATTTGGGCGAGCAGTCCATTCGACGACAAAGTTAGCCAAGACCTGGGACTTAATAGCAGTTCGGGCAGCAAACATAATATCAAATTCTGCCAGTTCCATTGCCCATTTAGCTATACGTCCGCCAGCTTCCTTATTCCTTAGGATTTCTCCAAGAGGAAACTTGGTCGGGACCAGTATTTGGTGCGCCTGGAAATAATGGCGAAGTTTCCTGGAGGACATGAGCAAGGCGTAGAGTAGCTTCTGGACCTCGGGGTAACGCTCCTTTGTTCCGTGAAGTACCTCGCTCACGTAATAGATTGGCCGCTGGATGCCTTCCCTTTCCACCGTCAAGACCGCGCTCACCGCTTGAGACATACAACCAAGATAGAGCAAGAGCTATTCGCCGTATCGCGGGGTGGCCAAGACAGGTGGGTTGGATAGGTATTGCTTTAGATCTTGGAAAGATCGATCAGCTTCCTCTGTCCACTCGAAATCATTGTGCTTGCGCAGGGCCTTAAAGAAGGGCAGCCCGCGTTATACTGACGGGAAATAAACACGCTTAAGGCAGACCATCCGTCCGTGAGGCTCTGAACTTTCTTGACGGTAGTTGAGCTCGCATGTTTTCAATGGCCTCGATTTTTTCGTGGTTGGCGATATGCCTTGTAACCAATTACATAACGAGCAACATTCGGATCGAACACCAAAGGTACACTTCTCTGGATTTAACTTTATTCGATGCTGTTGAGATTTGGAAAGTCTCGGTCGGGTCTTTTACATGATCTGGAGCATACTTGTTTTTACAACTATGTCATCGACATAGACCTCCAAGTTTCTTCCACATTGCTCGGGAAAGTCTTCTCCATTAAGCTGAACGGGCACCA
This sequence comes from Raddia guianensis, assembly GCA_036346415.1. Classification (NCBI taxonomy): domain Eukaryota; kingdom Viridiplantae; phylum Streptophyta; class Magnoliopsida; order Poales; family Poaceae; genus Raddia; species Raddia guianensis. The sequence goes on along the minus strand of CM070536.1, from coordinate 53,388,921 downwards.
AAGATTTCGCAGACCGAAAGACATGGTCAGAGCAGCGTAAAGTGCGAAGGGGTGATGAAGGCGCTTCTCTTCATCCTCGGGAGATGCTTATTTGGTGATAACCGAGTAAGCATCCAAGAAACTCAATAGTCAATCCGCAGATCGCGTCGACCAACCTGGTCTATGCGAGGCAATGAAAATTGTCCTTAGGACAAGCGGCGTTCAGATCGTGTGATCGACACATCCTCCACTTGCCGCCTTTCTTCTTTACAATGACGGGGTTGGCGGCCACTCGGTGTGATCAACCTCGCGGATGAAACCAGCGTGACGCACTTACCAAGCCGATCCTTGATGATCCTGCTTGAAGTCCGGCGTTTAAGCTTCCGCGAAACAGGCTTTTGTCCGACCGGATGGCGGCTTGTGCTCGATAACCTCCTTGGGACTCGGGCATGTCGATGGCTCCTGTGCAAACACATCTGCATTAGCTCGGCGGAAGGCAATGAGCTTGCTTTCCTATTTGAGGTCCAGATTGGCCCCCAGATGAACTGTCTTGGAGGAATCATCCACAGACAGCGGAACTTCCTTGGTCTCTCCTCCTGGCTGAAGGGAGACTCTAGGGCGTGCAGACTTAGTCTGCGGAGTTTCGGAGCCTCGAGGTGGAAGCTGGTCGACTGTATGCGAGGACCGCTTTCGTCGCAATCGAGAGCGGCCTTGTAGTTGCCCTTGACCGTGATCACACCGTTGGGATCCGGTATTTTCACGCAATGATATCCGTGATGAGACACGGCCATGAACTTGCCAAGAGATGGCCGGCCTAGGATAGCATTGTATGCGGATGGGAAGTCAACCACATCGAATGTGATCAACTCTGTCCGGAAGTTGCTTGGTATCGCCGAAGGTAACGGCGTAACGATCGCCTCTAATTTGAAACGACTTCTCCGGGAACAATGCCGTAGAAGGGCATCGCGACCTCTTCAAGTTTGGAGCGAGGAATTTGCATCTCGTCCAAGACCTTAGCAGAGAGCAAGTCCAAAGCACTCCCGCCGTCTACGAGTACACAGCCAACTCTCGCGTTCTTGATGGTGGGCGACCACCGATGGGAGCCTCGTGGCTTGGTCATCCCAGTGGGGCAATCCTCCCGAGAGAAGGAGATGGAAACCTCGGTCCACTTCATCGATTGAGCAGAGGCTTGCCCTTTTCAACGTTAGGACCTCCCAAGCGCCTTCCTTGAGGTCGTCGAGAAATATAAGCCGAGGAGCCGCCGAAGATGACGGCGATATGGTTCACGGGCTCTTGATACTCGCCGTCGTCCGATCACCATCATCGGTTTGGCGCTTAGCCATACCGGCTTCACCTTTTTTCGGGGTGGGCATTGGGCCCTTGCCGTTATAGAAATCCTCGAGCTTGCGCACCGTGCCCTCAAAGGGCGCGTATCATGCCCGTGATCTTTGGTGGAATTTGCGATGATCGGTCATTAGGACCTTTCTTGCCTTGGTTGCCTCCCTAGGCGTGCTTCTTGCCCTTATAGTTATTGTTGGGCTTTTTGCCCATCCTTAGGAGGAGGTGTGCGATCTATACCGCGATGTTGTTGTTCGTGATCACCCTTCTTTTTCTTCTCGGGACTTCTTGTCACCGAGGATTGTTGTCGCTTCTTCTTCCCCTCCACACCAGTTGGGCGGCAGCTCGCCCTTGTCAAACGCCTTTTAGTCTCGAACACGCTCTGCTAGCGTTGGCATAGCGATCACCGCCTTTGAACAGTCGTTGGCGGTCCAGTCTCATTGATCTCGAGATCCTGGTGAGCAGCTCGTCGCGAACTCCGCTTTTTAAAGGCGCGGACAATGATTCGTCCGAGATGTTCGGATTGTGTTGCGGATCTTGATGAAACACTTCACAAAGTTACGGAGGGTCTCCCATTCATCCGGATCATCTGTGCAGATCATCCTCCTTGCCCGAGACGCACGTAATGCCTCGGAAATTAGCAATCGAGGGTCACAAAGTTGGTTCCAAGAAGAGATGGAACCTTCCGCCGATTGAACAGCCCACGCCGAGCAAAGACCTCAAGGACGATCGGGAGGTAATTAGCCATGACAAGCTCGTCACCCCCGGCCGCCATGATGGTCGTAGCGTAGATGGAAAGGAACTCCTCTGGGTTTTGGGTCCCATTGTACCTCTCCATGTGTCCGGGAACTTTGAGGGCCACCGAACAGAGCGAAGCTCGTCGGAAAAGGCCCTGCAGCCCATGGCATAAGACCGGCCACCTTCCCCAGCAGAACCTAGCCTCGAGAAGACATTGGTCCTGTTGGTCGGGGGAACACTTGCTGAGCGGGAGGTCTCTGCTTGGAGGAACTCTCTCCGTGATAAGCCCCCGCGCTCCTTCCTCGTGGTCGCGACAACGCGCTCCTCGCGAGGGGATCGTCCGTGATCGTCGCGCGCATGTTTGCCCCTGTGGTCACGATGACTACGGGGACTTGGCGAGCGGCAGCGACCACGGGCAGCTTGCTCGTGGACAGTGGTCCTTTGACGGTGACGGCGGTCACGCGATCGATCGGATTGCTCACTGTCCGAATCTACCCGGACAGGCTCACTGCGCTGCCCGGATGAGGCCTCACCTAAGACTTAAGGCCCTCGGCCAATTTCTCAAGGTGAGTAGCCACTTCATTGCTCACGAGGACGAGATTGTCATGGTGAGCGGATCTGATTACGGTTGCCAGGGCCTGGAGCCGTTCCCGGCTCTGCTCAATTGGTCCTGCGATCCCTGAAGCATCCGCGTCTTGCCCGATTAGAGTCTGGGCACACGGGGATTCCACCCGGGCAGGCTGAACTTCTACCGGGGGTCTTGGCGTAGGTGCGCGAGGCGGATCACGTCGCTGACGCTTGCGCTGATCGCGGATCTGCGCCAAAGTTTGGTCGATGGATTCGTCGAAAGTGCGGCGAACAATGTCTTGCTCACGAGCAGATTGTGCGGCTCCATCTGGGTGCCGAGCGGAATTGACTCGCTCGATCTCTTCGGCCACCGTGACCCGTGCAGGATCCCCTGAGGTCCCTGCACCAGCCATGTTGACGACGCGGTGGCCGTGCGCGCTAGACGGTGTCATCGCTGTGTCACCACAGGAAGAATCGACCGACATAGCCCTGGAATCCGATAGATCTAAACCGGCGTAAAGATCGTCGGTTCCGTATTCATCGTCAATGACGGAGCTCGACCGAAGATCATCTCCGGCGATCCGAGACCTCTCTCGGATCTGAGACATCGATCTAGGACGATAAGATCGATTCGAGCTGGCAGGGGAAGAAACATCCTGCCCTTCTGAGTCGTAGTCCTCAGGGAGAATCTCCTTATCGCTGATAGAGTTTGACATGCTCGATCTGCGTGTCCCCACGGTCGGCGCCAGCTGTCGACGGTTGAGATAACGATCTCAAGTCACTAAGGTTCTTTAGAAGTGAGATAGGAGACACGCCGAACAACCACGAACAACAACGAACAGGAGATGTGGGTTTTATCCCGATTCAGCCTCTCGAAAGAGATAATAGCCCTACGTCCAGCCTTTCTTATATATCAGAGATGAATACAAGAGGTGGCTCGACGAGACGAACAAGTCTCGGCGAGATTATGGGTGTACAAGGAGCAATGTGCTATGATCAGGTGTCTACTAGATGCTAAAAGCTAGATCCAAGTCGTAAAACTCGTCCCTCTACATGCCGTAGGGGCCTTGTTTATATAGTGCAGAGCAAACCGACCTACCGAGGGAATATCGGGCCGGGCTAACTACGAGATCGTAACGAACTCGACATGCCAAATATATCCAGAGGCAGACAAGGCATACTCCTAGTCTTGGGGATCACGACTCCTATTCCAACCCGGGAAACCAACGTCCGGGTCTTCACGTAGCCGTGCAGAACTCCTGTTCGAGACGGACTCAAACACGATTCCTTGGCAAGTTCAAGCACCATGCCGGCCGGAGGCTGTTCGCGAGATGCATACGGGCCAGATAGAACCTTCCAGGGAGCTGGGCCCTAGTAGGCTGTTCGATTGGGCCGTCAGGGAGTGGGCCATGGCAATGGGCCGTGATTTTATCCCCGACAGGGACGCCCGGGGAGAAGAAGGTCATTATTGGAGTGGAGCTAACCCCTCTGGAGGAATAAGTCTTGTTGGAGACGCTCAAGGCTTACTAGGGCATCTTCGCCTGGGACGCCTCGGATTTGCCGGGCATAGCTAGGGAAGTTAGCCAGCACTCCTTGGCGGTGAAGAGTGGCCCAAGGCCAAAGAAACAAAAGCTCCAAAAGCTGTATGATGATACAAGGGAGGCGGTGAAGGTTGAGGTGACAAAGCTGCTCCGGGCGGGAATTGTCCGCGAGGCATTGCACTCAGAGTGGCTCGCCAATGTGGTGATGGTAAAGAAGTCCAATGGCTCTTGGAGGATGTGTGTGGATTTCACTGATTTGAACAAGGCCTGCCCGAAGGATGACTTCCCTCCCTCGCATTGATCAGCTGGTGGACTCCACAGCAGGAAACACTTTGATGAGTTTTCTCAATGCATATTCGGGATACCACCAAGTTTACATGAGAGAGGAAGATGAGGGTTGCACCGCGTTCATCACCGCCTTTGGCACATATTGTTTCCGGAGGATTCCCTTCGGGTTGAAGAATGCGAGGGCTACCTTTGCGAGACTCATAGCCAAGGTGTTTGAGAAGTCGTTGGGGCACAACGTCGAGGCATACGTGGATGACATTGTGTTCAAGAGCAAGTTACTAGAAGAGCACCCTCTCAACCTCAGAGAGACTTTCGATAGTTTGAAGGATTTCAATATCAAGCTCAACCCCTCCAATGTGTATTTGGAGTTCGGGCCGGGAAGCTACTCGGCTTACTTGTATCAAAGAGGGGGATTGATGCTAATCCAGTGAAAATTTGTGCCATCAAGGAGATGCAGCCCCTCGGCAACATCAAGGAGGTTCAAAGGTTGGCCAGGCGACTGGCAGCATTGGGAAGATTCCAAACCCGGCCAGCGGAGCTTCACCTACCCATCTTGAAAGCCTTGCGCACCTCGGAGCCCTTTGCCTGGACGGAGGAGTGCCAGCGGGCTTTCGAAGGGCTGAAGAAGACCTTATCAGATCTCCCGAGGCTAGTCAGTCCCAAACCGGGTGAGTAGCTGCCACTTTACCTGGACACTTCAATGTTAGCGGTTAGCGTAGTGCTGGTCCAAGAGGAGGCAGGGAAGCAGGCGCTGATCTACTTCACCTTTGAAGCGCTTCAAGAAGCCAAGCTCCGTTATTCTCAGATGGAGAAGTTAGCATATGCATTGATATCAGCCTCGCGCAAGCTCCGCCACTATTTTCAGGGGCATGGGATCAAATTCCCAACCTCGTATCCATTAAGTTGAATGATGGCAAGCAAGGACAACACTGGCTGGATTAGCAAGTGGTCTACGGAGCTCGCGGCCTTTGATATCACCTTTGAAGCCCGGACCGCCATCAAGAGCCAAGCACTGGCTGATTTCAATGTAGATTGGACATCCCCCGTAGCTGAGGAGAGGCCTTTGGATTATTGTGGATCATTTTCACCGACGGGTCCTAGGGAGCAGGCAGAGCAGGAGCCACGATAGTGTTAAATTCACCTGGTGGGGGAATGTGCAATTCGTGGTCCATCTGAGGTTCCCATCAACAAACAATGTCGCAGAGTATGAAGCATTGTTGTTGGCCCTTCGCAAGGCCAAGGCGATGGGGGCAAGGAGGTTGCTCATCAAGAATGATTCGAAGCTGGTGCGAGATCATGTGTCCAAGGAGTTTCAGGCTTGAGACGCATAAATGGCCAAGTACCTGGAAGTGATTCGAGGGATTCGAGGGCTGGAGAAGGGATTCGCAGGCATCTCAATGCAAGTTATCCCAAGGGGAGATAATGCAAGGGAAGATGAGCTTGCGAAGGAGGCTGCGGCCGAGAGGGCGCCTTCCGAGAAGGTTCTCTTTGAAGTATTGAAGTGCCCGTCCATACCAGCGGAGGTGCTGCGCTTGGCAGCCAAACTCAAAGAAGAAGATTGGCGAGTTCCGATACATTTGTATATGCTGGAAGGAAGTTTATCGGAGGAAGAAGCCAAGGCCAAAAGGGTCGAAGCCAGGTCAAGGAGGTATGCTCTGATAGATGGAGTTCTTTTCCGTCAAGGAGCTTCAGCGCCGTGGTTGAGGTGCATATTAGAAGAAGAATGAAGGGAGGCCTTGCGAGACGTTCATGAGGGACAGTGCGGAGCGCACCAAGTGCCCGGTAGCCACGCATCTAAGGTCCTCCGCATGGGGCTTTGCTGGCCGACAATATTACAAGAAGCGGAGAAGTTGGTTCGCGCTTATAAGGCGTGCCGATGAATGGGCAAACCTGAAAGGACCCCACCCCATGGTCTAAACCCAGTTCCTCCTATGTGGCTATTCGCGAGGTGGGGAATCGACATTGTGGGCCATTACCCAAAGCAAGGGGGAGCCTGCAGTTTGCGTCTGTGGCAATGGACTATTTCTCCAGATGGGTGGAAGCGAAGCCAGTGGCAAAAATCACCGTGGAGGCTACCAGGAAGTTTGTATGGAAAAACATCGTGTGTCGTTTCGAGGTACCATCGCAAATAGTCGCTGACAATGGCGCTCAATTTGCGTCGGCCAAGTTCAAGGAGTTCGTGGTAGAATTGGGGTCAGAGGTGTGCTTCTCTTCAGTGGGCCACCCCCAGTCCAACGTGGCTGTGGAGAGAGCCAATGGTATCATATTCGAAGGTGTCCGGAAGAGGCTCCCCGATGCAGCAAAGGGGACATGGCCAGAGGAGCTCCCCAAAGTCTTGTGGGCTCTGTGAACCACTGCTACCAGACCCACGGGATTCACTCCATACCGCCTGATTTTCGGAGAAGAAGCGGTCCTTCTAGTAGAAATCAAGGCCAAATCACGGAGGGTGATTCGCGGACCAAGCGAGGAAGAAAGGGAGGTCATTAACAATCTGCAAGAGGAGGAAAGGCTGTGAGCGCTGCTAAGGATGCAAGCCTATGCGAAGGCTTCGATGAGGCAACATGATAAGAAGGTGAAGACAAGGAGCCTCAAGCCGAGAGAATTGGTGCTCAAGAAAGCACACGGATGTACGGGGAAGTTTAATTCGCCGTGGGAAGGAACCTATGTTATGAAAGAATCCACTTCGAAGGGAGCACACCGCTTGATAACTTTGGATGGAGAAGAGGTCCCAAGGACCTGGAACACTGAGGCATTGATGAAATACTATGCCAAAAAAAAAAGTAGATCAATTGCAGAGGTATGTAAAGGCAAGTTCTTCATAAATAATAAAATTTCGGACGCACGAGTTTGCGTCTCCATCCGTAGTCGTTTGCCTCGCCTGTCAAGGGGGAGGTTTTTTCTACGTAAAAATTGTTTTTGTAGTCACTTGTAGCAAAGCCCGCCCATAGGCAGCTGGCACCTAGCCGCTTCGTGCCGTAGGCGCCTAGGGGCTGGAGGCACGCACTATCGCTAAGCCCTCGCCCCCTCGAAGCAAAATCTACCCCTAGGCGGCCGGCAGCTAGCCGCTTTGTGCCCCAGGCGCCGAGGGGCTGGAGGCATGCCCTAATACTAAGCCCTCGCCCCTCGAAGCAAAGCTCGCCCCTAGGCGGTCGGCACCTAGCCACTTCGCGTCCTAGGCGCCTAAGGGCTGGAGGCATGCCCTAGCGCTAAGCCATCGCCCCTCGAAGCAAAGTCCGCCCCTAGGCAGTCAGCACTTCGCGTCCTAGGCGCCTAGGGGGCCGGAGGCACGCCCTAGTGCTAAGCCATCGCCCCTCGAAGCAATGCCCACCCCTAGGCAGCCGGCACCTAGCCGCTTCGCGCCCCAGGCGCCTAGGGCCTGGAGGCACGCCCTAGCGCCAAGTCCATGCCCCTCGAATAAAAGCCCGCCCCTAGGCAGCCGACACCTAGCAGTTTCGCGCCCCAAACGTCTAGGGGCTGGAGGCACGCCCTAGCTCTAAGTCCTCGCCCCTCGAAGGAAAGCTCGACCCTAGGCGGCCGGCACCTAGCCACATCGCGCCCCAGGCACCTAGGGGATAGAGGCACACCTAGCACTAAGCCCTCGCCCCTCAAAGCGAGCGACATCCACTCGTCAGCAACTTAGAAGCGCCGTAAGAGACTTAGGAACGTTAGGAGCGGAGGAAGGGGAAGAAACAGAGGCAGTTGAAAGTCTAAGCTAAAAGAGAATTATAAGAAGCATAACACACCAGGCGAGGGTGTACTTACATTCTGACGGGAGATGCATTACAATTGAGATATTTTACAAAGGGCCAAGTCTGAAGACACTAAGACTCTTGGCCTGATCCGCCCGGCTAGTTCGCTTCGCCCCTTGGCCTGGATGACCCTTGGACGGAGTTTTGCATAAGCTCCTCGCCGTGTGCCCTCCAGAAATCATTGAAGAAGAGGGCGGCGGAGCGGTGCGCGGAGGCAGAAGCCGGAGGGAGGCCCGGCACCTCGCCGAAGGTAGGGGCGATGCCCCGAGCCCTCACACGTGGGGGCAGCTGCTAGCTTTTAGGAGGCGAAGGACCACTGTGGCTCCCACCTGGGCCGTGTGGCTCGCGAAGGAGGGCCTAGTGTTCAGAGCACTCCGGGCTGTGGCCTTCAAGAACTCTACCGCTTCGAGGCCTGACGTGGGGACATCACTGGGACCTCGATCCCAAAACGGGGAAGCTCCTGCAAGAAGGCCTCCGGGCTCCGGCGCTTCGCCTACGACATGGTTCATTTCCACCATGTTCTTGAGCAAGGCATCGCCTTGTTCCTCCGCTTGGAGAATTCTAACCCTTTCGTTTCGAGCGCGAGCCTCAGCCTTCCTCATGTCCTCGCGAGCCACGGTGAGGTCCTCCCGCTTCTTAGCGTTGGCCGACTCCTTCACATGGAGAAGGGTTTTCATTTCCTCGACCCGGTCCTATGATTTCTTCATTTCTTGTTCTAACCGGGTCGCATCCAACCGCACGGCTCTAGCCTCCTGCCTTGCCTCGTCACATTCCCTAAGCGCGGCAGCAACATCTGTGGCCTTTTCCTTCAGCTCCATGACCTCGCCAAGGTATTTCATGGCAAGGCCGCAAGAGATGTCGAGCCTTCTCATGAGCTCCGCCTTCTCCTTGAGGAGTCGTTCCTTCTTCTCCTCCTATGTCCTCCGCCTTAGTGCGAAGGCGGTGAAGTTCCTCCTTGACGCGCTCCACCTCCGCGTGCCTCTTTCGCTCGTGGGCATAGGTGCTAGAAGCAAGGAGACATGTATGCATGAAACATGAGAGTTTAAGTCACTGACTCATGAGGCCATGGGTAAAATGTAGAAGCTAAACATGATAGAAGTAGTTACCTTGGTTAAAATGTTCAGGGTAGCGCACTGGAGATCCATGTCCCCCATCTCCTCCATGACGGCGAAGAGATGAGGCTTCGAGAATACCCCGCTTAAGGCGCGAAGCGCAGGGCGAGCTTCAGGACGGGTGTTTAGATCCCCTACAATTAGGCCCATGGGTCGGGCAGGGACACGAATGTTCACCCCGGTCCTCCTTAGCCTCACCTGGCGGGGCGAAGAGGCCGCTCCGAAGGATGGAGGGGCATCTAGCATGGCTATCTCCACCACCATGTCCAGGGAACGATCTCCCGTTGAACTTGCGTTCACCCTCGTTCCGAGAGTCGCGGCCAGAGGGGCTGCAGGCTCCTTTACCGACGCAGCACTTCCTTCAAGGGCTGCCGCCGCTTCGCCTGAAGCACCTCCTTCGTTCGCAAAGGGCTCATCCTCCACTAATAAGGGCACTATAGCGTGAGTGTCCGCTGCGGCGTTTGCCGGAGATCCTCCTGCAGGCTTGACGACAGAAAAGGGGGCTTGTGATGGTTCTTAGGCCATCGGCTGCTCTGTGAGCTCATCCAAGTCCTCCCCCGAGCTTACCTCAACCAGGGAGCTCACTTCCAGAAATGACAGCGACGACAAGGATGAGGAGGAAGGATTGAGTCCATGTTGACGTCAAATAAACACCAACTTTATACGTCAACAATTTCCGAAATTCCGGCATTTCAGAGGGAAAATCAAGATTTATACTAACATTTTATTTATTCTAATAAAGTTCCACATGTTTTGGTGAGTTTTGGTCTACAGGTACAAAATGAAAAAAAAAAAACCATAGCCGAACCGGGCAAAAGGCCAGGCCGGCCGACCCACTAGGCCGGCCGAACCAGCCATGTCACCAATCCGGCTCCAACTTCTCCCAAGTGGTCTAAAAGCACAATTTGGAGACATCCCCACCATCCACTTCAGTCAGTTTGATCTGATGGCACCAGTTCCTTCACAAAAGAGCCTTGGATTCTTAAGGGACTTTTACTTGCCGGTGTCAACTTAACCAACTGACCTAGGGAGGCAATCTACACCGTCTATGGAGTATCTCAGCGAAGTTGGACGGCTAGATGAGAAAGAAGTGGGTCGGCCGACCCCCCATGATGCCCTTTGGAATCTCCTTTGGAGGGGGAGTGAGTGACACTTGTCCCTACACGTGGAAGTCCCCGGTTGGTTGTGAAGGGAATATGCCCTAGATCAATCATGAGATGATTATGTAATACGTCTTTGTTCATGTACTTTTCGATAACTAGCTTATCAGGTTCCATGAATAATGGTCATAACTTTGTTCATCAAGTATGACTTGGTTGTGAGACACATTGTTTGTATGACATTATTCTAAACTGATCCCTGATCCATAATCATTACGAGGAGCATTAATGATTGATCGGCACATATATTGATTGATGGTACTGTTTCACATACCATAGATATTGTGGATATCGAATCAATAATGTGGACACGTGTTAGAGAACACGGATGGTTGGATTGACCTACTCCGAGACACTGCTGAGATTGTTATCTTAATAGTGCCATCAGATTGTTGTCTCGAGTGGTACACCTATATGGTCCTTAGACCTGAGATCATCATAGAGTCCCAGCATGCGTAGTTGTATACTTTGGGGTTATCAAACGCTACTGTCGGGGATAAAATTACGGCCCATTGCCATGGCCCACTCCCTGACGGCCCAATCGAACAGCCTACCAGGGCCCAGCTCCCTGGAAGGTTCTATCTGGCCCATATGCGTCCAGCGGAACAGCCCTTGGCTGGCATGATGTGTAACGGTCAAGGAATCGTGTTTGAGTCCGTCTCGAACAAGAGTTCTGCACGGCTACGTGAAGACCCGGACGTTGGTTTCCCGGATTGGAATAGGAGTCGTGATCCCCAAGACTAGGAGTATGCCTTATCTGCCTCGGGATGTATTTGTACGCTGAGATCGTTATGATCTCATAGTTAGCCCGACCGATATTCCCTCGAGGGTCGGTTTGCTCAAGACTATATAAACCATGCCCCTACGGCGCTTAGGGGCATCTGATGACGAGTTTTACGACTTGATCTAGCTTCTAGACATCTGATATTCGCTTGTACACCCATAATCTCGCCGAGACTTGTTCGTCTCGCCGAGCCATCTCTTGTATTCATCTCTGATATATAAGAAAGGCCGGACGTAGGGCTATTATCTCTCCGAGAGGCCCGAACCAGATAAAACCCCCGCCTCTCGCTCGTGCGTGGTTCGTGGTTGTTCGGCGTGTCTTCTATCTCACTTCTAAAGAACCTTAGCGACTTGAGATCGTTATCTCAACCGTCGACAGCTGGCGCCGACCGTGGGGACACGCAGATCGAGCATGTCGAACTCTATCAGCGATAAGGAGATTCTCCCTGAGTACTATGACTCGGCGACAGACGCCCTCCTCGCCGCTCAGACGATCTGTTCGGTCTCGAACACTTTTAAATATCCGAGGCGTAAGTCTCGCTTATATGGCGAAATAGCCTCGATCGCACTCCGTCATTGACGATGACTACGGAATCGATGATCTTTACGACGGTTTAGATCTGCCGATTCCAAGGCTATGTCGGTAGATTCCACCGTATGGCGACACAAATGATGACACCGCTGCATACCTTCTCATGGCCCCCGCAGCATCAACATGGCCGATGCAGGAACCTCCGGAGATCCTGCACGGGATGCGGCGGCTGACGAGATCGGGCAGATTAATTCTGCTCGGCAGCAAGATGAGGTCGCGCTGGCTGCTCACGAACAAGATATCATTCGCCGCAGCCTCGACACCTCCATCAATCAGACCTTGGCACGGTTTCGCGACCGGTGTAAGCGACAGCGTCGCGACCCACCTCGCGTGCCGGCGCTAAGTCTCCCGGCAGAAGCTTCCCCTGTTCGGGTCAACTCCCCGCGTGACCGGACTCCAGTCGGGCAGAACGCGGATGGTTCAGGGATCCCGGGACCCATAGATCAGAGTCGGGAACGGCTCGAAGCTATAGCAACGATCCTCAGGTCCACCAATCAGGTCGATCTCGCCCGTATGGGCGATGCTGTTGCTTCTAACCTAGAACGATTGGCCGAAGGCCTAAAGTCCTTAGGCGAAGTCAACACCTCCTCCAGGCAGCGCAGTCAACCTGCCCGGAAAGACTCGGACAGCTCTGACCGATCGAGTGACCCTCGTCACCATCGCAGGAACGCTGTCCGCGATCAAGCTACCCGTGGTCGCCGTCGCTCGCCAAGTCCCCGTAGTCGTCACGACCACAGGGGAAAGCGTGCACGTGATGATCACGGACGGTCTCCTCGCGAGGAGCGCGTAGTCGCGACCACGAGGAAGGAACGTGGCGGGTTGTCCCGGAGAGAATTTCTCCAGGCTGAATCTTCCCGTTCAGCAGGAATCCCTCCGCGCAACAGGGCCAATGTCTTCTCAAGACTAGGTTCTGCCGGGGAAGGTGGCCGGTCATATGCCTTGGGCTGCAGGGCTTTTTCTGACGAGCTTCGCTCCGTCCGATGGCCCTCAAAGTTTAAACCCGATCACATGGAGAGGTACAATGGGACACAGAACCCAGAGGAATTCCTTTGCATCTACGCTACAGCCATCATGGCGGCCGGGGGTGACGAGCTTGTTATGGCTAATTACCTCCCGACTATCCGTGAGGGTGCTGCCCGGACGTGGTTGTTCAATCAGCAAGAAGGTTCCATCTCTTCCTGGAACCAACTTTGTGACGCTTTGATCGCTAACTTCCAGAGCTGTTACGTGCGTCTGGGCAAGGAGGATGATCTGCACCAGATGATCCAGATGAACGGGGAGACCCTTCGCAACTTCGTGAAGCGTTTCATTAAGATTCGCAACACGATCCCGAACATCTCGGACGAGTCTGTTGTCCGCGCCTTCAAAAACGGAGTCCGCGACGAGCGGCTCACCCAGGATCTCAAGATCAACGAGACCTGGACCGCTAACGACCTGTTCAAGGCGGCTGACCGCTATGCCAACGCGGCAGAGCGCGTTCAGTATAAAAAGGCGTTCGACAAGGGCGAGCTGCCCGCCCAGCCTGGTGTAGATGAGAAGAAGAAGAGCAAAAGAACCCCGTGACAAGAAGTCCCGAAGAAGAAGAATAAAGGTGATGCGAACAATACCGCCGCCGTATAGATCGCAAGACTCCTCCCAAGGATGGGCGTAAGAAGCCCAACAATAACCACAAGGGCAAAAAGCCTGCTCAGGGAGGCGGACAAGGCAAGAAAGGTCCAAGCGACCGATTTTGCAAGTTCCACCAGCACTACGGCCACGACATACGCCATTGCAGAATTTGGGCTGCAAAGCTCGAGGATTTCTACAACGGCAAGGGCCCAATGCCCACCCTGCCCGAACAAGGTGATGCCGGCAAGGACAAGCGTCCAGCCGACGGTGGTGATCGGGACGATGATGACGAATATCAAGAGCCCATAAACCATATCGCCGTTATCTTCGGCGGCTCCTCGGCTTATACCTCTCGGCGCAGCCTCAAGGAAGTTGCTCGGGAGGTCCACAACGTTGAAAAAGGCAAACCACAGCCTGAATCGATGAAGTGGACCGATACCTGGTTGAAGTGAGGAAGTTGGAGCGGTATTTTCGATTTTTCGAGGTGCTCTTCGTGCCCAGGAAGGACAACTTCCTGGCTGACCAGCTATCCAAGTTTGGATCCTCACGCGAACCTGCTTCCGCAGGGTGCTCGCCGAGCACCTTTACAAGCCCTCAATCACGCTCTCCAGACGAGGCAACAGAGATGTGGTGCCGTCTCCGCCAACGAAAGCAGTGTCATGGATCGACAATGCCATTTGTCCCAGATCTTGCGATGGGACATCGCTCAAGACGGCCGAGCGTTCCTCGCTCACAAGGCGTGCTGCTCCATACAAACTTATGGACGGCATCCTTTACCGTCGCGGTGCTCTAGGAGTTCTCTCCAAGTGCATCTCGCAGCAGAGGGTGTGTTCCTTCTTAGGGACATACACGAGGGTGCTCGTGGCAACCACGCCTCCGTAACTCGTCGGCAAAGTGTTTCGATGGGCTATTATCGCCTACACGTTATAAGATGCCCGGACATCGTGACTAAGTGCAAAGCTTACCAATTTCACGCCCGGAAGGCACATAAGCCCGCCCAAGAGCTCCAAACGATCCCCCCATCTTGGCCTTTCTCCACGTGGGGTCTGGATCTGCTTGGCCCATTCCCTAAGGGGTACAAGGGCTATACACACTTGCTCGTCGCCATCGACACTTTTACAAAGTGGATCGAGGCAGAGCCTGTGTCGTCTCTTCACGCCAAAACGGCCGTGCGCTTTTTCAAAAGCAACGTGATCACGCGCTTTGGGATTCCCCATAAGCTGATCACCGATAACGGTACCCATTTCCGAAGCGAGCTATTCCAAGAATATCGCGAATACCGGGCACCAAGGTTCGTTTTAGCCTCGGGCACATCCACAGAGCAATGGAGCAGTCGAGCGAGCTAACGGACAGATCGTCCAGGGTATTAAACGGCGCGTGTTCGCGGCACTCCGCGAGCACAACAAGGCCTGGGTCGACGAAGTTCCTTCCGTCCTTTGGGCTGTTCGCACTACGGCCAGCCGGGCAACCGGGGAAACTCCTTTCCAACTGGTCTACGGTGCTGAAGCCATCTTGCCCGCCGAAATAGTACTCGGCTCGCCTCGCACGAGCTCAGTCAACTTGGTTGACGGCGAGCAAGAGCGCTTACTCGATCTCGATCTCCTCGAAGGCACACGCGAACGGGCACAAGTCAGAATGGCGCGCTACCAGCAAGATCTTCGCCGGCATGCTGCCAAGTCAGTTCGACCAAGGGCTTTGAAGGCGGGCGACCTCGTTCTGCGCCGTGTCCAGAACTTGTCCAATGCCAACAAGTTAACTCCACGCTGGGAGGGCCCATTCACGGTCGTTTCTTCTGCTCGCCCGGGGGCTGTTCGCCTAGCAATGGAGGACGGGAGAGAGCTGACCAGCACTTGGAACATCGACCAGCTTCGTAAGTTCTTTGTGTAGGTCTCTTTGTGTGTTTGCTTAGCCTTGCGCTTTTTACCAAACTTCGCGCCTTAGTTCGTCCAAGTCCCTCGGGCACCATGTAAAGTTCAATCCAATTCTTAAGTGAATTATCGCGGCCTCTGTGCCCTTTTCACTTCTTGTCTTCTGAAGACTACCTCTTTCTCTCTGGTAACAATTGATGGCTGCCCGATCCTTGCGAACTCTTGGCTCCGCAATCTTAAGGATTTTTTTCCCTACCCGTATCTAGTTTCGATAAAGTTCCTGAACTCAGGGTTGCGTAACACGGCTTTTCCACCTCGCGGCTAAGTCTGCTCTCGTAAGCCCTCCGCGGCAGAGGCACTTACTGCTTGGCGTGACCACTTGGCAAAGTCTGCTCTCGTAAGCCCCCCGCGGCAGAGGCACTTTCCTTGTTCGGTTATCCTCGGAATTGCCTAACTTACGCCAACGAGCAGTCTATTGAACAAGTCGAACAAGGTGCGGGTGTCGCTCTATCTCTCACGACGCGTGCCCGAATTCGCAATCTTAGGACTTCGAGCATCGCTCGCATCGGGGCTAGGGTGTCGCTTTTCTCTTGTGCACTGCTCGTGTTCGCAAACTCAGTTTCCGAGCGATGCACAAGTGGGAGTTAGGCTAAGCGTTCTACCGGTTTTCTTAAACCTTCTAGCGCTGTTCGCTTTTCTCTTAGTTTCTGTTCGTTCCTGTCTTTTTGCTGCTCTTTTTTGCAGGAAGAAAGGTAAGGGCTTTATTGCGTTAATCAAAAGTTTCAGGTACAAGGCCCTTTCGAGTTACAGCCGCGGTGCTACTTAGGAGCAAGCTGCTCCTTTAGCTCCTCAACTTCTAACTTGAGGCGCACGACTTCACCTTGAGCCTTGATGCCTTCCCGGGCTTCAGCTCGGAAGCGTTCTATCTCCTCCTTGCTCCGCTTGGCCTGTGCCGCAGCTTCTGCCCGGATGGCCTTGACCTCTTCGGTCTTGGCACGCAGCTGGTCGGCCAGAGCCTCGCTCTGGCTAGCTCGCTGCCTGACGGTCTTGAGCTGTTCGTTCAGCTCCTTGACCTTGTTTTCTGCAGTGATCGCCCTCACTGTCGTCCCGCGCATCTCCTCGATCTCTTCCTGTCAAGCCCACAGGGTTGAAATCTTCGCCTGGAGTCCCGCGGAGGTCAGCTCCTCTTTTACGAGCTGGGCCTTGAGCTTCTCGACGTCCGCCGTGAGCGCCTTCCGCCGATGGGACGCTTCGGCAAGCTGCTCTTCGAGCCACTTCGTGCGGCCCGGCTTCTCCTCATGGTGCTCGTCTTCACGGCTTGCTATACAAGCTCTCGGCTTCTTTTAGAAGAGCCTCAGAGGAATGCCTCTCTTTGGTCAGCTCGGCCTTGAGCTTCTTCGCTTCGCCTTGGCCGGCTCTCGGCTTGGGCAGTAGAGAGGGTTCCGCCGGCTCCCTCTTACGGAGATGCTCGAGGGGACGCCAAGATCTGGCGCTCCGTTCGATGGTAACACCGTCCTCGACTTCCGCCATGGTGTCCCTAAAGACCTGAGGGAGAAGATCAAGTCGATCACTTTGCGATGATATAGCTAAACTGAACAAGGTTCGGTCTTGGAGTTTACCTTGCCCAACCGATGTTTCAGTCCCCGGCGCAAGCGGTCTTCGAGACCGTGCGTCACGAAGCCCCGCTCGTGCGGGATGAGCCTGGCGCGCTGCCCTTGCCGCCATCTCCTGCACTCCTCCCTGCGGGAGCTCTTCTGCTCGGGAGCAGGGGCGACTGGCGAGGCGCTTTCGTCTCCCCGCTCCTGTTCTTCTTCCTCCTCTGCCCGATCACCTTCGGGCGAGGCTGGTGCCGTTTCACCGGGCGGCACCGGGGCCTCCACTGGCGCGACGACTTGTGCCGCCCGCTCGTGGACCTCTTCTTGTACCTCGGCGGCGGGAACTTCGCCCTGCTCGCCGATCACCTCCGCCAGCTCAGGGATGTCCTACCCCTTCGACGGAGTGCCCGGTAGGACCGCCTGCTCGGTCCCACCCTGGGCAGCTTCTGGAGCCATCGTCTTGGCCCCGCTGTCCGTGACACCGTGCGTTGCCTCTTCTGCCTCCAGCCGCTCCACTGCGCCTTTGAGCGCGTCAAGCTGCTCGCTGGAGTCTGGCGGGAGCAGGCTCCACGCCGCCAGCCTGTCCTTGAGGCTCGCCAGCCTCACTGCCCGCGATGCACCGTGTAGGTGCTCGGGCAGCAACGAACGCTCGAGCGCTGCCTCGACGTCGTCCGTGGCGGCCTCCTCCTGGGCAGCTGATGAAAAAAACTTAGTCAAGCCCGACACGGTTAGAAAAATCGTAAGTTCAAAGAGATTCATTGCTACATACTTGCCGTAGCAGGCTTGATCTTGATCTTTTTTGTCGGAACCTTCCGCCTCATCCTCGGGGGCTCCTTGGCGGGTTGTTCGCCCTGGTCCCTGGGTGCTCTCGGCGATGAGCTCAGCTCCCGGCTAAGCTGAGCACTCTCCTCGCGCAACGCAAGAAGTTTTTCCTTGCGCGCGACTTCTTCCTCAAGCCTCCTCTGTTCGGCGACCTGTTGTAGCCGTGCCATATGGCCCGAATGAGCCTGCGTGTAACGCATAAGCCAAAGGGTCATGTTCTTTACCTCTTCGTCGCTCTGCTCGGTGAGGAGGGAGGGGCTTGGTCTCTTCCCGCTGGGTTGACTGCGCGCCCGCTTGGTCTGTTCGGCGCGCTCCGTCGCCGCGGATGGTCTCTTCGACGGCTGATGGCCGCCATGGCGTGGCGAGCTCCGCGTAGGCTCAGCCGCCACCTTGGCCTTGCCTTTCTTTGCCTTCTCCTTCTCGACCCGGAGGGCTCCTCCACGATCCCTCCGAGGATCAGCTGGTCCTCCTGCGCGTTTTGTGAAGCGGACATTAGCATTAAACAACGGTGCAAATCTAGCAGCACAGGCTGAGCGACAGTGATTTACCTCGTCTGTGCGGACGAGCATGTTGCGCGGGCAGGTGTAGGCCACTTCGCCGGTGACCTCCCCGTCCTTCTTCGCCGCCTTCAGCATGGCGTCGACCCGCTCGGTCACCCACGCGTCGGTTGGCTTTTTTGCCCGAACAGAGGGAATCGTTAGTTCCTGTTCGGAGGAAATAATCAATCTAAAGGCTGAGTCTTAAAGGTACTTACCCGTGCTCTCCCTTGTGATGTCTTCCCATCCCTCTATCTTATAGAAGGGATAGGACCTTCTCCGCAATGACAGATTACATTGTTGTAGTCTCGGATGATCTTCGCCCGTGGAGCCCGAGGCTCACGAGGGAGGCGATCTTCTTCGTCAAGTACCAATCCGCGGCGGACATCTCCGGCCGCGGCATTGGGGTACCCTTCGCCGGCGCCTTCCCGGTGAAGGAGAGCTTGCTGTCGCCGCTCCGCTTGCTGTAGAACCACCTCGACCACCATACGCCCATCGAATCGAGCAACGGTGGCCGAGGGTACGGCGCGTCGTCGGCGGTGGCTCGGAGCTTGAGGTAGTAGCACCCAAGCGTCGAAGCGGTGGAGCTGCTCCTCGTTACCGTGTAGTAATGGAGGAACAGCCCCACCGACGGGTCGATACCCAGATAGCCTTCGCACAGGTGTGTAAAAACGGCCATCTGGAGGATGGAGTTCGGATTGAGGTTTGTTACCTCCAATCCGCTGATGTTTAAGAAAGCCTCGACGAAGTCGCTTTCGGGGGACCTCAACTCGAACAGTGCAAACTGTTCGAAACTAACGAACTCTCCCTCCAGCGGCTCCGGAGTTTCCTCCTCCCCGGGCAGCCTCCAGCTACCAGCGTCGATGTGGCCCTCCTCCTCCCAAGTCGCTAAGTCCCCCTCGGTCAGCCTAGTGGCTAAGAATCTGGCCATAGCGTTCCCCAGGAGTGGGCGAGCAGGTTCTTGGGTGGAGTTTGGCTGGTTGATGTTGAGCGCGGTTGGAATTAGGGCTTAGGAGAGGAAAGGCGCGAGAACAGAAGTGGCTGGCCGCGAGCAGCTTGGGTGCTTTTATAGGCCTAAAACGAGCAGCTCTGCAACGGTTTGCCACAAACGGCTAGTTTTTACTGTAACGGCTAGGTAAAACGGTCGTCTGTTTTCACTGCGCAGCGACGGGAAGTTACCGTTGGAATCTGTCAACGGCTATTTTCTCCAGCATCTGCGCTGAAGGCTGAGTGCTCTGCTCGGGCAGACATGATTCCCTGTCCGACGCAACAGAGTTGCTCGGAACTGATCGGGTCTGTTCGGTCCCGGACAAGCCCTGTTCGAGAGTACGATAACCTGCTCAGTCGTTTGTTGCACGTCTTTGTAGCAGCAAAATTTCCCTCTTCGTGACTTGGAGTCTCAAGAGGAAGACCCCACTCTAGTAAGTCCTTCCACTTGAGGCTCGGGGGCTAGCTGTCGGGGATAAAATTACGCCCATTGCCATGGCCCACTCCCCGACGGCCCAATCGAATGCCTCTACCAGGCCCAGCTCCTGGAAGGTTCTATCCGCCCATATGCGTCCCGCCGAATAGCCCTTGGCGGCATGATGTGTAACGCCAAGGAATCGTGTTTGAGTCCGTCTCGAACAAGAGTTCTGCACGCCACGTGAAGACACGGGCGTTGGTTTCCGGATTGGAATAGGAGTCGTGATCCCCAAGACTAGGGTATGCCTTATCTGCCGGGATGTATTTGGCACGCTGAGATCGTTCACGATCTCGTAGTTAGCCCGCCCGATATTCCCTCGGTAGTCGGTTTGCTCTGACTATATAAACCATGCCCCTACGGCGTTTAGGGGGCATCTGATGACGAGTTTTACGGCTTGATCTAGCTTCTAGACATCGATATTCGCCAGGTACACCCATAATCTCGCCGAGACTTGTTCGTCTCGCCGAGCCATCTCTTGTATTCATCTCGATATATAAGAAAGGCTGGACGTGGGGCTATTATCTCTCCGAGAGGCTGAACCAGATAAAACCCCATCTCCTGTTAAGTAAGTGGTTCGTGGTTGTTCGGCGTGTCTCCTATCTCACTTCTAAAGAACCTTAGCGACTTGAGATCGTTATCTCAACCGTCGACAGCTACTCCGTAACTGGGTAGTTATAAAGGTAACTTACGGGTATGCCACGAAACATGGCGTGGGGTGTGATAGATCAAGATGGAATTTGCCCTCCTCGATAACGGAGAGATACCTCTGGGCCCTCGGTGTGGATGGATAAGGAAAAGTCGCTGTCCGTGCTAAGGTGACTAATTGTTAGTCACATCTTATATCCATTACACGGAACGAGTGAATGGGTCGAGCTATCACAAGGGTGGCACGTATCTTGCCTTGAGCTTGACTGGTGTCGCGTGGCAAAGGGATCGGTATGTACGCGTGTATCAAGGTTCAGCCGATGAGATCATTCTGTGCATTCGGGGCTCAATATGTGTTGCTAGATACCGCTATTGATCTGTGGACTGGAAATGGGTTTCCGGGTCCGTGGCCGACTTGCACATGAACCTAACGGGTCACACACTTAACGGTTTGGAACATGCTTAACGGATTCACTCCTGTTAATGGGTTTTGGCGCGTGGATATGGATCCGCGTAGGAGATAGAGTCCTAACGGGCCTTCTAGTGTAGAAGCCCGTTAGCACGTCTATATAAGTTGGAGGCCAGGGGCGGCGCGACATAGAGAATTAGATGTACTCCACCCAAAAACCCTAGCCGCCGCGCCCCTCCCGCTCCCGAGGAAACCCTAGCCGCGCGACGTGGTGCTAGCACGCCGGCGCGCGACGTTCCACTCCTGGACGTGTGGATACCTTAGAGGCGCTGCCGCTTTCGCGGACGTGCTTGCTGATCGGCGACCTCTCCCCGAGCACGGGCGACCTCTCCATGAGCTTGGGCGACCTCTCCCCGAGCACGGGCGGCCTCTCCACGAGCTTGGGCGACCTCTCCTCGGCACCGGCGACCCCTCGGCGAGCAGTTGGCGCGCTGATCGGGGCGTGTACGACTACTTCCTCTATGTGCGCGAGTCTTCTTCCGCTGCATCCGCACGTCGAGGGTAACGATCCATGGTCCCCTACTTACATGTTGAGCCTGGGTTTGCGCAAAAATTTTGATTTTCGGCTAGCGTAGCCTGCGCGTTTCCCATCAGGTTGCACTATAAATAGACCACTCTCCTCACATGTTAAACAACACACAACACATTACAACACTTTTCATTCCACTTAGTAGAGTAGCTCTTAGTCTAGTAGTAGTTGGGAGTTAGAGTCATGTCGAGCTGAAGCTCGGAGTTCCGGAAGTGTCTTCGGGAATTCGGGTAATAGCCCTTGTACCCTTTCCTAATTGATTCAATTAGTGAGATCACTTCATTCATTATCTATGTGTTGATCTTTATTTAAGTTGAGTATATCTACATGAATGAGTTGTGTAGATTTGCCTTACCGGTAGCTTGTATTCATCTGGAATCAGTTTAGGTTCTCACTCACATACTGTAAGAGCCAGGCATTGAACCTAAATCAACTTTTTTTTGGTACTGAGGAAGATTGATTAGAAATAGTAGCAGACATGGTGTCTAAGACTAGGACTAACTCGGTTTACGCCAGGGCCCACGTATATGTGGTAGGTGGTAGGTGGTGACAGCCCTATCCATGACAGATGGGACCAGGGCCCACCTGCCAGCGGCTTTAGGCCAACCTAGTGCGCGGAGAGTTTTCTGGCCGATGGGTCCCGCATGTAAGTGGCTTCGCGTGATCGGCTCGGCACGAATCATGGCGCCAGATGGACGATGCTGGTTCATTGTCTTCCACGGTTCAGTGACGTGGCCGGCAGCGGTGACGCGCGACGCGGCGGCGGCGGCCCGGGCCCGATCCGGCCATGTTTATGCACGCTTTCTCCCCTATGGCACTCCACTAGCCTAGCGGTGCCCTCGGCGAGGCCGGAGGTGGCGGACGCGGCGACGTGGCAGTGACGACAGAGCCATGGGCTCGCTGGCGGCGTGAGTGTGCGTCAAGCATCTACATGCTACAAGACGTGGTGGGGAGCATGAGAAGAGTTTGCTGATGCTTACGGGGCTTCGAGGCAGACGCGAGGATGGACGGAGGCGGTTGGCGGCGAAGTGCGCGGCAGCGGCCAAAGCAGGGGCCTCGTCGGCACGGTGGCTCCGATGTCCTCGGCTGAAATTGAGGAAGGGGACCGCTTAGGAGGGTTTCAAGGAACTCCAGGACAGAAGAATTGGGATGCGGCTTACGAAATCGATGAGAAGATCCTCGGGCGCCGGCGCGGGGGCTTTAGGGAAAATGGAAAAGTGAGGCCGGCGGGGCGTTTTGGGGCTTTATAGCTGCCGGACAGAGATCAGGGCCCGAGGGCGCACTTGGTGACACGGTGGAGCGGGTGAAGCTGTGACGGGACGGGCGCGGAGCTCGGTGCGGGAGGGGTGGACACGGCGTGGCGCGGTGATGATGAAGGGGAAGCGGCGCGCGGCGCTGACAGGGCAGGGTGGAGCAGCGCCCAGTTGATGTGACGGCTGAGTGGCGGCGGCCCACGGGGCAGAGAGAGAAGAGAGAGGGTGAGAGGTTCAGGGTGGGCTGCACGTGTCAGAACGTGCTCAGAATTCAAATTCGGCACAATTTTTTAAATTAGCTTTAAATTTTGAGTTGCCTCTAAATTGGGGTGTTACAGTACATATAATACACATGGGAGCTCAGGAGAAACAGCAACATGTCCAAAAGATTATCAATGAGGTAATAGACATGAGAACATAAAATAGCTCAACATGAGTGGAGGTGCCCAAGTGCCATACACATGAAGCTAATACCTATGGAGAGAAACAAGAGGTACTCAAAAGTGAAAGCACGTGTAGGTTAGCATGATGCACATGATGGTTATGCAATAAAATCCAAACCTCTGGAAGCAAGTCGCAAAGGCCAACTCGAAAACCACATCTGTCTACGGTTGGGATATCGGTCCCAAGTCAACTAAGGTTCTTGAGAAAGGGAGATAGAAGACTTGTCGAGCAAAGCAAACGGCAATCAACGAGCAACAGGGAGACACAGGGTTTTTATCCTGGTTCGGTCCTCTCCAAGGAGATAATAACCCTACGTCCAGCGCTTCTTTAAATGAGAAAGGATTACAAGGAGGAACTTGACGAGATGAGCAAGTCTCGGCGATTATGGGTGTACAAGAAGTAGTATGCGATCTTGGTCGTGCCCTCTACACGCCGTAGGGGCTCGGTTTATATAGTGTTGAACAACCGACCTACCGAGGGATAATCGGGCCGGGCTAACCACAAGGACGTAACGAACTTGTATGCATGCCAAATACATCCCGAGGTAGATAAGGTATACTCCAATTCTTGGGGATCACGACGTCTGCTCCAATCTGGGAAACCATGTTCGGGTCTTCACGTAGCCGTGTAGAACTCTTGCTCGAGTCGGACTCGAACACGAAGTCTTGGCCGCCACGCACCGTGCCAACCAGGAAGCTGTTCGGCAGGATGCACATGGGCCTGATAGAACCTTCTAAGAAGCTGAGCCCTAGGAGGCTATTCGATTAGGCCGTCAGGGAGTGGGCCATGGCAATGGGCCGTGATTTTATCCCCGACAGCTAGCCCCCGAGACTCAAGTGGAATATCTCACTAGAGTGTGGTCTTCCTCTTGAGACTCAAGTCACGAAGAGGGTAATTTTGCTGCTACAAAAACATGCAACAGAAGACCGAACAGGTTACGATTCAACTGAACAATACTTGTTTAGGACCGAACAAACCCGATCAGTACCGAGCAACTCTGTTGCGTCGAACAGGGAACAACATCTGTCCGAGCAGAGCACCCAACCCTCGTTGTAGAAAATGGAAAAAATAGCCGTTGGCAGATTCCAACGGTAACTCTCGCTACGCAGACAGAACAGGCAATTGTTTTTACCTAGTCGTTGCAGTAAAAAAACTAGCTGTTTTGTGGCAAATAACCGTTGCAGAGCTGTTCGGACGAGGCTATAAAGAGCGCCAAGCCGCCCGCGGCCCGCCACTTCCGCTCTCGCGCACCTTTCTTTCCCAAACCCTTTTCCCAATAGCACTCAGCATCAAACAGCCACAGCCCACCACCAAAGCTGCTCGTCCAACCTGGTGATTGCTATGACCAAATTCTCAGGCTCTAGCATGACCGAGGAGGATTTGAAGACACTACAAGAAATATGGCCTTCTGTGACGTTTTTTTTATGACAACTAAGTATTATGTCATTGGTTTATGACATTTTCGAAAGAAAACGTCATAAGAAATGACAGGAGGGTTGTAACCCAACTTTTTTGTGACGAATAAAAGAAATGTCCCAAATAACATCACTAATGGCAAGCAAAAACCGTCACAGACCAATACACATAACTGTTGTGACGAAATAAATTTTTCGTAAGAATTTTGAAGTTTAAAATCTCACTGAATTCAAATATTTAAAATATGAGTTAACCAAAAAAGTGAAATCTTGCTAATTTTAAAATTGTCATATATGATTGAATTCAAAATATTTAAAAACTCAAATCTACAAAAAATTGAAATTTAATCAAATTTATTATTTTTTAATCCTAGTTGAATCTAAAATTTGATGTTGACCAAATGTAAAATATTTATACGCAATTTGAATTTAACTTTTAAATTTAACTCTATTTGCATATTTTAAACTTAACATAATTTTAAAATTTGGGAAATTTTATAAATCAAGCCAAAATTTTGATGTCAAGCCAAATTTAATTTTTCTTGAATTGTTTGGCTTTAAAACAATAGTTTTTGAATCCTTTGACCTTCAAACAAAAAAAATTGAAATCTAGCCAAATCTTTTTTAAAAAATATATCCAACATTAGGAAAAATTGGCCACTTCCCGCTAGTCTTTTCGTTAAATCAGCGACGCGTGAAAAAAATGGATAATTACTTAACTAATTTTGAATTTAATTAAATATATAATAGTAAAAAATTCTCTGTGATGGACTTTGGAGCCTGGGCCGAAAAAGGGCAAATGCCCATTTTCCCCTCCCACTTCCTTGGTCAAGCCCAAACCACCCCCACCCCCACTCTTCTTCTCCTCAGCCCTAGCACGCAGAGAGAGAGAGAGAGAGAGAGCTCCGCCCAGCTCCAAGAGTCTGGGCGCCGCCGCCCATCGCCGCTGCCGCCGCCTTGCCTCCCTGTCCCATCGCGACGTCGCTGGCTCGCCTCCTCCGTCCTCTCCATCTCCCGACGATCATGTGGCGGTGGCGCCGTCGATCTCCTGTCCTGTCTCGACGCAAGCGGTGACTGGCGACCCTAGGCACGGCGGGGGCCTGGCCGCCGGGCGGGCCTCCTGCAGTAGCCGTCTGCCTTGCCTGGCCGGCCCGTCTCCCTTCCTAATTCCCACCGCTGGCAACGATGGTTAGGTCTACATGCTTCTGCTTCTTAGGCCCTCTTTGATAGCTTGTTTAGTTTTAGTTTAGTTTTTGTTGGTAAAATTTGACCACCTTTGAAAGTGGTATGAAAAGGCTAAATAAATTATTAAAAAAATATTTTTGAGATCTTTGGGAAAAACCCTACAAAGTTATAAAAAAAATATTTTCAAAAAATAAAGTGAATGGTGTATATAAAAATAACAAAAGTTGTAATCCCAACAAAAACTAAACTAAAACAAGGTATCAAAGAGGCCCTTAGTGTGGGTTTGGGGATAAGAGGAGGAGAGGAGATGGATGAGCAGCGCAGTGCATTGCTTCAGAAGATTCCTCTGCTTGGGTGCGAATAGAAAGCAGAGCACAAGAGATGGCTAGCTTGCTAATGCGTTGTGCCTTTCTATGGTTTTCCTTACCGATAAGGCTTGCAACTGCAGAGGTGTCAAGGCAGGGATGAAATCTTCGGCAGCAACACCATCGCTGCTAGAAGCAATGCATATGCCTATGGAGCACTTCTTACACGAACAAATCATGACCAGACTGATTATGGTCGTTATCTTTTCATTTTAATTAGCAAACAATATTTTTTTATCACTATTATTTTTTGAAAGATTTTTCCATGCAATTCAGACCTTCGATGCTTGCTATCTAGCTGGTATGAGTATGAATTGATTTACCTAGCTTGTGTCAACCGATGTCTCTAGGATGCCCTATTATGATTCATTCTGTGAAGCTAAATGAAATTAGGATGTTGATTGGATGTTCTTTGTAGTACACATGTTGTAGTGCTTGGTTTCCTCATGCGTTGGATTGAGTAGAGATAGACCATTTATTATACTATTTACCACTTTTCAGTTTTTATATGAAGATTCTTACTTATGTTTCTCAATGTGATCATCTTTCTTGAAAGGCATCATTTTATGAACTACCTAAACAAAAGTTATTGTCTCATGCCATTCATTGATTGGAGCCATAAAGAATTTGGGGTCAAAAACCATTTTTTCTGTATTACCTAAAGAAAATATTTATTCATGCTTTACATATGTGTGCATTTCCTAGGACTTGGTGTTTCTTTTCAGGTTTCAGGTTTCTAAGGCTAAATGTTATGTTTTAATCACTTTGGCTGGCAATTACATCTATCTTAACTAAAAGAGATGCCCAAATGCACCTAGACATTATGTTACCATCTCTTATTTCTGTTACTCATTCCTGCACAAGGGGCATATAAAGACAGTGGGTGATCTGGCTCTTAAACCATGCTTTTTTCTGTTTCATAAACCATCAGTTTCATATTATTTCTGTTTTAGGTTATTTTGATTGATATTGATTATTGAACATCTCAAATCTCAATCCTCGCCTTACAGGTCTGCATTATTTTTTATCTAGGTGCTGTCCAGGGGAGGCAAAGGGAGGCATGAGAAGGCGCCGGGGTAAAGAGAAATAGTTTATATGTCATTTATCTGGTAAATTTTGCTCAGCTAGCTATCCTAGGATGTTTTGGTGCTTCGGACATGCATAGTTATGAATATCTTGCATGTGATAAATTTAGTGAAAGTTAGATATCTAATTTTTATCTTTAGGTGCTTATGCACCACTGCTTAATTTACTTATCAATGCTTAGTTTCTTACTCTCAATGTTTGTCATCCTTAGCAAATTCCTTTGTTTCCTGAAGTTCAAGAAAATGCAGCATAGCTACTATCTTTATGTTGTTATCTGTTTTTATCATGTCATGCAGGGGTGTAAGTGGTGTCCTATATATATTTTTTCGTGTTAAAGAAAAACAAGGAATCCACAGAGAAGGTCTTGATTTGGACTCAGATATTACAGTTGATTATATTGGTGCAATTCTAGGAATCGCCAAGGTGAGTTGTTAAAGGTTCCATTTGTATATGCTTTTTTACCCATGTCCTGTTTTAAGAAGTTATTTACACATGATTTGTGTTTGATTTATGAGCTAAAGTTAACCTCATGCTAATTTGTGTTTGTGTTTGAAGATGCTGACAAAGAGAATGATCATAAAATCCAAAGTGTACCTGTTTCTAAATGGTGGAGTTAAATACTATTGAGCTTTTAGCATAGAGGTATCATCGTAATAATGTTGATGAAGCACCATATTCTGATCCTACTTTAACTTGGTCACTGCATTGGGCCTGCTTAGTTGATGTGAGGACCAAAATTAACATGAAATGCTTTCAGCTTTCCTTATTTATCTATTGTTTGACTCTGAGTTTTAATCTTTGGTGGAGAGGAAGTACCATCAGATATTCAATAAATTGGATTACTATAGATTAAAGGTTTTGTTCTATAAAAATGATATTCAATGAATTACTATAGTTTCTTCCTGCATTACCATCATATCTCAGTCCATGATTATATATATTTGCCTATTTGGTAACATGTATTATTTTGTTATGATGACGTGATGCACGTGCACGCTTACTATGTGCTTAAAAAGATGACTTCTTAATCCTATGTTCATTGGATCCTTACCAATTTGCACTAACATGTTTAAATATCCTGTTTTATACAAACTGAAGGAAAATTGAGAGCTTATTAGTTGATATTTAAATGTCTTCTTTTTTTAAGGAAAATTGAAGGTTGGGGAGCATCTAATCGTGAAGCAGTAGAACTTGAAGACTTATGCTTTATTGCAATGAAGCTATAGAAGTTGAGAGCTTATTAGTTTATTGCGTTGAAACTTATACTTAAACTATGTTTTGGTGACATTAAAATCCAACTGTATTTATGTTGCTATGTACCATGTACTTGTGAATATTTGTTTAACTTGGTCACTTGTGAATTTATAATGAATTTATTTACGTAAAAAATTGTGTGGTTTATTTATATGATGATGAATTGTGTTATAAATTATGACGATAAAATTCGTCACAACATTCCACTATGTCACCTACCACGTCATCTACCATGGCACTTGCCATGTCATCTACTATGTGGCAGCATCCCAGTCACTTATTTGTGACGTTTTCTGTTTCAAACAATGACGATTGATGTCGTCATAATTCTTTGTGACGTTGAAACATTCGTCATTAATTTTGTGACATTTTTCCTTATTTTGTCACAAAAGGTCTTTACTGAGCCTTTTATACGTGACGAGCGGGTTTTAAATCACGGGATAAATCACGAGATAGCATACGGTGACAATAAAAACCCTCTTTTCGTCACACAAATTTTGTCATAGAAGGCCATAGGGACACATCGATGCCAGCAATTGCAGTTGCCGGGAGGAAACAAACACCGCAGCTCGAGGACGAGTTAAATCAACTTCAAGCAGTTCGCCATGTTTGGGTTGAGGTCTCCCGTAAGCGATTTCGTGGAGGCCTTCCTGAACATCAGCGGGCTAGAGGTTGCAAACCTCAACCCCAATTCGTTCCTTCAGATGGCCGTCTTCACACACCTGTGCGAGGGCTACCTGGGAGTTGAACCATCGGTGGGGCTGTTCCTCCACTACTACATAGTGACGAGGAGTAGCTCCGCCGCCTCCGGACTTGGGTGCTACTACCTCAAACTCCGGGCCACCGCTGACGACGCGCCGTACCCTCGTCCACCACTGCTCGACTCGATGGGGCCGTGGTGGATGAGGTGGTTCTACACCAAGAGAAGCGGCGACAGCAAGCTCTTCTTCACCGGACAAGCGCCGACGAAGGGGACTCAGATGCCGCAGCCGGAGCCGACCGGCGAAGAGTGGTATTTGAGTCGGAAGATCGTACGGACGCATGGGTGACCGAGTAGGTTGACGCCATGCTGAAGGCTGCTAGGAAGGACACTGAGGTCACCGGCGTGGTGGCCTACACGTGCCCGAGGAACGTGCTCGTCCGCTCTCCCGAGGTAACAGAAGCAGATCCCTCATCTGAGTTGCTAGACTTGCACAATAGTAGCATGCTTACATTCGCTTCCTAATATGCAGGACGAGCAGCTCATCATCGGCGGGATCGTCGATGAGCTCTC
Organism: Raddia guianensis; assembly: GCA_036346415.1. Taxonomy (NCBI): domain Eukaryota; kingdom Viridiplantae; phylum Streptophyta; class Magnoliopsida; order Poales; family Poaceae; genus Raddia; species Raddia guianensis. Next base: position 53,359,262 of record CM070536.1, on the reverse strand, counting down.
AGGATTCGACAAGGAGGAGGCGAGGAAGGGCAAGGCCAAAGTGGCCGTGAAGCCCAAGGTGGCTGCCGAGCCGACGCGGAGCTTGCCGCGCCATGGCGGCCGCCAACCGTCTGCGAAGCCCCCCACGGCGACGAGCCGCGCCGAGCAAGCCAAGCGCGCGTGCGCGGCCAGCCAAGCGGGAAACGTCCAAATCCCTCCCTCCTCACCGAGCAAAGCGACGAGGAGGTACGAAACATGACCCTGTGGCTTAAGCGCTATGCACGGGCTCACTCGGGCCATATGGAACGGTTGCAACAAATCGTGGCGCAGAGGAGGCTCTAGGAAGAGGTCGCGCGCAAGGAGGCTCTCGTTGCGTTGCGCAAAAAGAGTGCTCAGCTCACCAGAGAGCTGAGCTTGTCGCCGCGAGCGCCCGAAGGCCAAGGTGAACAAGTAACTAAGACCCGCCGAGCAAGAGGCGCAAGCTCCGTCATGGAGCCAAGAAGAAGGCCAAGCTTCCCGTGGCAGGTATGTAATGGCGAGACTCTCCCCCTTACTTTCTACTGAGCCACTTAAGACCTGACGCATTTATTTTTTATCAGCTGCCCAGGAGGAGATCGCCACCGACGATGTAGAGGTGGCGATCGAGCGGTCTTTGCTGCCCGAGCACCTACACGGTGCGTCAAGGACAGTGAGGCTGGCAGCCCTCAAGGACAAGCTGGCAACGTGGGCTGCGCTCCCGCCGGGCTCCAGCGACCAGATTGACATGCTGAAGAGAGCGGTGGAGCGGCTGGAAGCCGAAGAAGCGGGGCACGACGCCACGAAGAGCGGGGCCAAAGAGTTGGCTCCGCCGGCTGCCCGGGGATGGACCGAGCAGGCGGTCCTGCCAGACACTTCGTCGCAGGGGCAACTCGTCCCTGCGGCGACGGAGATCACTGGCGAGCAGGGCGAGAGACCTGCCACCAGGGAGCAGAGGGATGTCCACGAGCAGGGCGCACAAGCCGCCTTGTCCGCAGCAACACCGACGTTGCCGAGCAGAGCGACGCCGATCTTGCCCGAAGACGATTGGGCAGAGGAACAAGAGGAAGGGTAGGAGCTCGGGGGAGAACGATCATCGCCCGTCGCCACTGCCCCAGGCGGGCGTGCTCCCGTAAGGAGAAGAGGCAGCGGAGGGAACAGCGCGCTGCGACCGCTTCGAGCAGCCAGGGCTTCGCAACCCATGGCCTAGGGGAGCGCCTACGCCCGAACTTGAAGCACAGGCTTCAAGAGGTAAGCCTCGAACCAAAACCTGTCCGTTTAAGTTGTCAGCAACCCAATATAATGGGCTTGTTCTTCTCTCACTCAGGTCTTGCGGGGCACCATGGAGGACATCGAGGAAGGCGTCGCCATCGAGCGCGGCGCCATTCTGGGAGCTTTCGAGGGGAAGTGTCGCACGAGGTGGCTCGAGGAAGAGCTCATGGCCGCGGCCGAAAGCCGGAACCGATTTGCGGCGGAGGTGAAGGAGCTCAAGGCCCAGCTGGCCGACGAGAGGGTGCCATCCCAGCGGCTCTCTCAGAGAGAGGCCAAGGAGCTTCGCGCGCTGGCCGCAAGGGCGCATGCCGTGGAAGGAAGGGTCAAAGAGCTGACCGAGCAGCTCAAGACTGCCGAGAAGCGCCTTAGTCAGAGAGAAAGTCTGACTGAGGATCTGCAGGCCAAGACCGAAGAGGTCGAAGCCCTTCGTGCGGAGGCCAAGGAGTAGGCCAAGCACAGGACGGTCAGTAAGGAGGAAGCCGGGCGTCTCCGAGCTGAAGCCAAAGAAGGGATCAAAGCCCAAGGGGAAGCCCTGCGCCTCAAATTAGAGATTGAGGAGCTGAGGAAGCAGCTTGCTTCTAAGTAGCAGCAGTAGGGCAGTGCCCAAAAGGGCCTTGTTCCTGTAAACTTTTGTTAGTGTAAATAAAGACTTACCTTTTTCCTGCAAAAAAAAGCAGCAAAAAGACAAGAACAAACGGGAAACAAGGAGCAAGGGAAAAAAGCGCTAAAGAGTTTTCGGAAAAAACGCTTGGACACCAGCCTAACTCCTAGCCCCCGTTGTGCATCTGTTCGAAAACCTGAGTTTGCGAGCTCGAACAAGTGCACAAGTAAAAGCGCGACACCCTAGCCCCCGGTATGGATAATGCGTGAAGGCCTAAGTTTGCGAATTCAAGCACGTGCGTAGAGAGTTAGAGCGACACCCGCATCCTGATCGACGCATTCCTAGAACTGCCCGTAAACGTAAGATAGGCGATTTGAAAGGTAACCGAATAAGGAAAGTGCCTTTGCCGTGGGGGCTTAAAGAGCAGGCTTTGCCGAGTGGTTGTGCCGAACGCGGTAAGTGCCTCCGTCGCGGGGGCTTACGAGAGCAGACTTAGCCGGAAGGCGGAAAAAAGCCTTGTTACGCAACACTGAGTTTAGGAACTTGTTGAAGCTAGATGCGGGTAGGGAAATCCTGAAGATCGCGGAGCCAAAAGTTCACAAGACCGGGCAGCCATCAAGTGTTGCCAGAGCGAAAGTAGTATGAGAAGACAAGATGTGAAAAGGGCCGCAGAGGGCCACGAGCATTCACTATTAATTGGATTGAACTTTACATGGCAACCCAAGAGACTTGGACGAACAAAAGGCGCGAAGTTTGACAAAAGCGCAAAGCTAAGAAAAACAAACGAAAGACCCACACAAAGAACTTACGAAGCTGGTCGATGCTCCAAGTGCTGGTCAGCTCTCTCCCGTCCTCCATTGCCAAAGTAACGGCACTTTCGGGCGGCGGTAAAGCGACCGTGAATGTGCCTTCCCACGGGAGTTAACTTGTTGGCATTGGACAGGTTCTGGACGTGGCACAGAACGAGGTCGCCCACCTTCAAACCCCTTGGTCGAACCGATTTGGCAGCGTGCCGGTGAAGAGCTTGCTGGTAGCGCGCCATTCTGACTTGTGCCCATTCTCGTGTGCCTTCGAGGAGGTCGAGTTTGAGCAGGCGCTCTTGCTCTGTGTCAACCAAGTTGACCGAGCTCGTGCGAGGCAAGCCGAGTACCACTTCGGCGGGCAGCTTCTGCACCGTAGACCAGTTGGAAAGGAGTTTCCCCGGTTGCCCGGCTGGTTGTGGTGCGAAAGGCCCAGAGGACGGAAGGAACTTCGTCGACCCAGACTTTGTTGTGCTGATTGAGTGCAGTGAACACACGCCGTTTGACACCTTGGACTATCTGTCCGTTAGCTCGCTCGACTGCTCCTTTGCTCGTGGATCGCCACGCAGGCGGCGACCTTGGTGCCCGGTGTTCGCGCATATTCACGAAATAGCTAAACCAGAGCGGGGACCGTTATCGGTGATCAGCTTGTGGGGAATTCCGAAGCACGTGATCACGTTGCTCTTGAAGAAGCGTACGGCCGATTTGGCATGAAGAGGTGACACAGGCTCGGCCTCAATCCACTTTGTAAAGGTGTCGATGGCGACGAGCAAGTGCGTGCAGCCCTTGAACCCCTTGGGAAACGGGTCGAGTAGATCCAGACCCCATGTGGAGAAAGGCCATGATGGGGGATCGTCTGGAGCTCTTGGGCGGGCTTATGTGCTTTTCAGGCGTGGAATTGGCATGCTTTGCACTTAGTTACCACATCCCGGGCATCCTACAGCGCCGTGGGCCAGTAATAATCCGTGCGAAACACTTTGCCGACCAGAGTCCTGAAGGAGACGTGGTTGCCGCAGGCATCCTCGTGTATGTCCCTAAGAAGGAACACACCCTCTTGCTGCGAGATGCGCTTGGAGAGAACTCCCAGAGCACCTTGCCGGTAAAGGATGCCGTCCACAAGTTTGTATGGAGTAGCACGCCTTATAAACCGGGAACGCTCGGCTTCGTCGCTGGGCAGGGTCCCATCTGCAAGGTACCGGACAAATGGCGTTATCCAGTCTGCAGCCTGCTCGATGACAGAGACAGCACCACCTGTCTTTGTTGCCTCGTCCGAAGACGTGATAGAGGGCTTGTATAGGTGCTCGACGAGCACCCCTGCCGGGGCAGGTTTGCGTGAGGATCCAAACTTGGATAGCTGGTCGTCCAAGAAGTTGTCCTTCCTGGGCACGAAGAGCGCCTCGAAGAATCGAAACTGCCACTCCAACTTCCTCACTTCAACCAGGTATCGCGCCATTGAGTCATCGCAGCACTGATACTCCTTGTTTACCTGATTGATGACCAGTTGTGAATCTCCCTTCACAGTTAGCCGTTGGACGCCGAGCGATTTGCATGCTCTTAGTCCCGCGAGGAGGGCCTCGTACTCCGTGGCGTTGTTAGTCGCCGCAAAGTGTAGTTGAATAGAATACTGGAGTTGCTCTCCTTGAGGGCAGATGAGAACAAAACTAGCCCCCCGAGTTTCTAGTGCGCGAACCGTCAAAAAACATGGTCCATGGGGTTTCTTCAGGTTGCTCGAGAGCTTCCTGGGATTTGGGTGGGCAAGTCCATTCAACGACAAAGTCAGGTAGGACTTGGGATTTAATAGTAGTTCGGGCAGCAAACAGAATGTCGAACTCTGCTAGTTCCATTGCCCACTTAGCTATGCATCCGCTAGCTTCCTTGTTCCTTAGGATTTCGCCTTGAGGGAACTTGGGCGGGACCATTATTTGGTGCGCCTGGAAATAATGCCGAAGCTTCATGCAGGACATGAGCAAGGCGTAGAGCAACTTTTGGACCTCAGGGTAGCGCTCCTTCGATCCATGAAATACCTCACTCACGTAATAGATTGGTCGCTGGATGCGTTCCCTCTCCACCATCAAGACCGCGCTCACCGCTTGTGCAGTGCAGCCAAGATATAGCAAAAGCTGCTCACCATGTCGTAGGGTAGTCAAGATAGGTGGGTTGGACAGGTATTGCTTTAGATCTTGGAAAGATCTGTCAGCCTCTTCTGTCCACTCGAAGCCATTGTGCTTGCGCAGGGCCTTAAAGAAGGGCAGCCCGCGTTCGCCTTGACGGGAAATAAACCTGCTTAAAACAGCCATCCGCCCTGTGAGGCTCTGCACCTCCTTAACGGTGGTCGGGGCCTGCATGTTTTCAGTGGCCTCGATTTTCTCAGGGTTAGCAGAAATTCCTTACGAACCAATGACATAGCCGAGCAGCATGCCGGATTGAACACCAAAAGTACACTTCTCTGGATTCAGTTTTATTATATGCCTGGTGAGATTATGAAACGTCTCGGTCAGGTCTTTTACATGATCCGGAGCATACTTGCTCTTTACTACTATGTCGTCAACACACTATGATCCGGAGTTCCTTCCGCGCTGTTCTGGGAAAGTCTTTTCTATCAAGCGTTGGAAGGTGGCACTAGCATTGCGTAGACCGAAAGACATGGTCGTATAGCAGAAAGTGCCGAAGGGGGTGATAACCAGCTGGTCTATGCGAGGCAGCAGGAAATTGTCCTTAGGACAAGTCGCGTTCAAGTCAGTGTGGTCAACACACATCCTCCACTTGCCGTCTTTCTTCTTTACAATCACAAGGTTGGTCAGCCACTCGGTATGGTCAACCTCATGGATGAACCCAGCAGCGAGCAGCTTTCCAAGCTGATCCTTGATGATCCCCTGCTTGAAATCTGAAAAGCAACGAAGCTTCTGGCGAACAGGCTTTTTCTCTGGCCGGACTACCAGTTTGTGCTCAATGACCTCCCTTGGGACCCTGGGCATGTCAGACGGCTCCCAGGCAAACACGTCTACATTAGCTCGGAGAAAGGCGATGAGCTCAATTTCCTATTTGGGGTCTAGATTGGCCCCTAAATGAACTGCCTTGGAAGGATCGTCAAGAGACTGCGGAACTTCCTTGGTATCTCCCCCTGGCTGGAGAGAAACCTTGGGACGGACAGATTTGGTCTGCGGAACTTCGGGACCACGGGGGGAAGTTGGTCAACAAGGGCAAGGGACTGCTCATCGCAATCCTTGTAGTTGTCCTTGACCGTGATCACACTGCTAGGGCCCGGAATCTTCACGCAGTGGTATGCAAGGTGGGACGCGGCCATGAACTTTCCTAGAGATGGCCGGCCCAAGATCACGTTGTAGGCAGATGGAAAGTCGACCACATCAAACGTGACCAACTCTGTCCAGAAGTTGCTTGGGCTGCCGAAGGTAACGGGCAGGACAATCTACCCTAGCGGCGGAACAGCTTCTCCCAGCACAATCCCACAGAAGGGCATCGCGACCACTTTGAGTTTGGATCGAGGAATCTGCATCTCGTCCAATACCTTTGCAAAAAGCAAGTCCAGCGCACTCTTGCCATCTGTCGACAGGTGACTAACTGGGGGGTCACCGCCGGCAATGAATTTGTACGAGGGGACGCTAATCAAGAACTAAGCCAGATGGGTAACACAAGACAGGGTTATCTGAGTTCGAGGCCCTCAACGGAGGAGGTAATACCCTACTTCCTGTGTTCTGGGATTATATGGTAGATCAAGATGCGAGATGCAAGATGAAGCTATGCGTATCTGTGTCTATGCCGATGACCTCTATCCCCTCCCTTTATATAGTGTAGGGGGAGATAGAGTTACAGGATATCTCGGGATCCCTGGTAACTAATTCTGTTATGCAGTTACATGGAATGCATGTGTCGATCTGCTAATTACATGGAGATAGATTATATCCTCGGGAACTTCCTTGCGGCTCAAGCCGTACGTAGCCCGAGTGGTCTTTATCTTCAACCGGATGATTCGGGTTGCCCCCTATCTGCTCCCTTATGGGCCTTCTAGAGGATACTCGGGGCCCATATAGTCCACAGTAGCCCCCGAATGCTTTACGATCAAGTCAGATGTCCGGCCGACTGGTTTCACCAATACCTCCTGTAATCTAAAAAGAGATTGTAAAGAACTCAAGAAATCTTAAGTTTTTATGTCGAAACGATGCCTGGGTTGGCAATACCAAACTCCAGCTCACTCGGCCCATTGGGCACATCACCACAACAGATGATTTCAGCTACTTGACACCCACTCCTGCAATGTAGGAGCAGCGATTGGCCCATCATGGGGCGTGCCTTAAGCCACGTCTCCACAACTTCTGTCTTGCAACATGTTGTAGTTTAACGTTGCGAGGGATATCGACATCAGGCGCCTAGCCTTAACTTGTAAGAGCTAGCACTTGGCCCAGCATGGGGCACACCTTTCAGCCGGGTGGTACTTGTCCCAACCGGAGGAGGGATCAGCATAGGCCCCTCGGGGCGTACCGACTGGATGCAATTTTGCCGAGAGGTATTTGTACCCGGGGAGCGGTGTACAACAGGCGACCTTATAGAAGGCATACCTCAAGAAATTGAACCCAAGTTTCACCAACACCCAATCTCGAGCATGCGAAGCTGGCTAGTGACCCAACATGGGGTATGCCGTGAAACGTTTTTAATTTTGGCTCTGCCGGTCATATGCCCTCCGGGGTGTCCGAGGCCGAATTAGGCTCGATTTTAACACATTGCCACCGCTAGCGGCGTGTTAAGAAAGCCTGTTAAGGGGGTTGCCCTTTGCAATTTTAGCCCAAGCCCAATTAGGGGAAGGCGAAGCGTTTTCGCGCCCTTTTCTCACACAGCCGGAGGGACGCGTGTTTTGGTCGGAGACCGTTCTCGCATCCACTTCCGTCCCACCGCCATGATGGTTTCACTGTGTTTGAAACGGATTCCAAGGCGCGACCCTTGAATTTCCTCGTGCATAAAAGAAACCCTGTATGAATATCGCTTCACCACCACCTTTAGTTTCTTTGAGTCTTCTTTTCTCGGCGACTCCCAAGAATCTCCACCCCGCCCGCTTGAGCAATGGCAAACATCATGGAGATGATCCTGGGATGGATCGATGCGGCCCTTGCAAGGGAAGAAGAAGAAGCCGCCGCCAGAGCCGCCGCCCAAGCTCGCGAAGATGAGCTCTGGCGGCAGTTCGCTCAGATGAGGGCGGAAATCACCGCGGAAGAATCCCTCAGGGTTCTGATCGGCGGGTTTCCGCAACTCTTCAAGGTGCGCCTCCCTCTGAAGGACGCAGCCCTCCTCGCGCACGAGGGGTACAACTGAGGCCCTCCCGCGGGGGTTTTTTTTCTTTTGTTCCTCCGCGAGCCAGCGACGAGCCCTAGCTCGATGTGTTGTGCCGCGGAAAATATGTGATCAGGCCTAAGAGCCCATTTAATGAAGATCCTTTAGATATACATAATCTTTTGCATCTTTGCTTCAATTTTGAATCTGCAATGCCACTTTTCCTCGACTTGATCTCGAATCAGCAACATCGCCTCATCCGAGTAGTTAGGCTCGTCCGCTCCTAGGCAGGCAGTCGGCGCTCGCGCAGACCTCCCCGAGGGAACCACTCGGCCGGCCGAGTGATTATTGGGCCCCTTGCGGAAAGGCCGCATCCAGCGCTAGACTAAGGCCCAGCCCAGAATGCGAAACTATGCCCGTTGCGATAAATTAGGAACAGGGGAACGAAAGTAGTTCACCTCGCTCACTTTTCGCGCCAGTCAGTTAGCTTCTCCAGCACACTCCGCCACTAGGGTTCTTCTCCGCCGTCACCTCCGCCGCCACCCGTCTCCAATCGCAATGGCTCCACCCTCCCCCACCGCCACTGAGGCAGCTGAGAAGGCGAAGAAATGGATGAAGTCCATCACGACGGAGCGGAGGCTACAGAAGCTGGTCTCCCTTGGCGTGCTCCCCTCGGAAGGGTTCGTGTCTTGGTGCGCTGCCGCCGGCGAATCTTGCCCCACCCCTCGTCCGGACGAGGTAGTAGTCTTTGAGTCGTTCTTCCTCCGCGGCTTTGGCCTTCCTTGCTCTTCCTTCTTCCGGGGTTTGCTTCATTTTTACGGGATTGAGGTTTCGCATTTGAACCCCAATTCCATTTTCCATATCGCGATCTTTGTCCATGTCTGCGAGGCTTATTTGGGGATCGCTCCTCATTTCGACCTCTTCAGATTCCTCTTCCTTCTCAAACCCTACCCCAGCAAGGACAATCCCAAGGCAGGTGCGCGCTGGAATCGATTCGGGAAGGGGTCAAAAGTTTTACTTGATCTTAACTTTAAAACTTCCAACAAGGGCTGCTTTCGAAGTGGTTCTATTGTGCCAACTCACCTCGGCCCTCCTTCCTTTTCCGGCGAGTGCCCCACAGTCCGTCCCTCTGGACTTCCCTCCTCGCCGATGTGAGTTGAGCAGTGAAGGAACTTCTTGTTATTCTCCATGAGCCAAGTCTGCTGGGTTGACCGGAGTTGGGGTAGTATGGAACTATACCCAACGCCGTATCCAGCCCATCAAGGAGAGGGTCCATCTTGCCTTCCAGTACTCGGGGACCCAAGACACCACTCGGGAAACCCATGAAAACCTCACGCAGAAGGAGGTCATCAGCCGAGTGGTTGAACTTTTTGCTCTGGGCACGGAGATAACTCCAGTGGATTGCCCGGCTCCGTATAGTTTGGGATACTTGCCTCCAGCGGTAAGGAGGAGACCCTTCTCAACTCAACCGTGATTTGACAATTGTAGAGTCAGAATTAATATGATACGATATGTCGCAGGGGCGTGAGGCCTTCTTCTCTGCTCCCCCGGTCCCGGAGGCTCCGCTCCCCAAGGGGCACCTGCATGGCGTCTGCCAAAGGCTCAGCGAGCTCCTCCACCAAAAAGGCGGGGGATGCTCCAAGGGACTCGGATGAAGAGGATGAGGACGACGACACCGTCCCGCTTCTTTTCCGCCGCCGTCGCCCAGCGGCGAAGTCGCCACCAGCCGAGGCCACGCAGCCTCAGAGCCCTCCGCCACGTCAGTCTGCCGGCCCAAAGGCCGCATCTGGGGCGAAGGAAACGCCCGGCTCGGGTCCGAGTGGTTCGGGCATGAAATTCAAGATGAAATACATCCCGTCACACAGGTACTCTTTCGTAACGCCATGATTCCATAATTTGTAGAGATGCATATCTTGAAAGAACTCCAAATGCTTGCAGAAAACCGGTGGATGACGATGACGAACAGCCTCAGCCTTCCGGAGGCTCGGCTCGGCCCGCTTCTCCTCGTCCAGACTCAAGCCCGTCTGCCACAAGCCGTCAATCCTCGTCGGCGAAGGGGAAGATCCCAGCTCCGGCTCCAGAAAGTTCAGAGCCCGAAGTCGAGGAGATCCCTCGCCCCTCCGCCAAAGCTCCCACTGCACCCTTCCGACTGAAATGGCGGAAAGAGATGGAGGACTCACGAGGTCGACGGCAGGCGGGAAGCGAAGAATGGGAAGTGTTGGAACAAGTGACCGCCATCCAAGCCGAGATGTACAAGGTAACTTCTTCTCTACGAATCCTCGCTCTGCACGGGGGGGATCCCACTAACGACCCTCTATCCTTCACGCGCGCATGAAGGAGAGGTCGAAGCGAAGACCGGTGCATGGAGAAAGCGGTGGGTGAGCTAAAGGCGCGATGAGTTTGACAACGCTGTATGCATAGCGACAATTCCGTGGCGGTTTAAGAGCTCCACCGCGAAGTCAGAGCTTGATTCCGCCACGTGGAGAGTCCAACACAAACCGAGGTATAAACCCCAACCCATGCTAAATCTCTAAGAAGGATATTTCGTAGGTGATGGTCTCCAATTTTTGCTGTCGAGTGCAGCTCTGGAGGCGAGGCAGAAGGCTCTGGAGGCGAGGCAGAAGGCTCTGGAGGCGAGGCAGAAGGCTCTAGAAGAGGAAGTCCGCCAAGCCAACGCTCGAGCCGAGGGGTCGGCTAACGAGTTGGAAGGTAACCTTTCTCAACTGGCTCTCCCTGGCTCAACCTCATTGACACTCGACTGATATCTCATCCGACTGGTTGTGCAGAGCTTTGCCGCCGAACCTCGACGGGGATTGCCCCAATAATTGAATGCCTCTATCCGGATGAAGAGCCGCCGAACGATCCCGACCTCCTGGTGGCTCATCTTGAAGCCATTCCCGAGCGGATCAAGGTCTTCACTCGGGAGGCCGCAATAACGTGCACCAGCCAAGGCCTCGCCATCGCGAAGTCAAACTATCCTCGCCTGGACTGCGGGGCCGTCAAGGATGGGTTTGCTTGCTCGGAAGAGGAGGCCGTAGCTCTGTTAGAGGAGGTTCATCCGACTGCTGTCCAAATAGTGGATCAGTTGGACTGTGAATCGTATGCGTAATAAAAACTTACGGTTGATCCCGATCTTGGTGATCAAACTTATCCAAATAATATGTTTTATCCTTTTTCATGAGACGTATTCGCCGACTGGTCCAGCCCCCGAGTGCTAGGAAGCAGCACTTGGCTTTCTTCCTATGCAACCGCAAAGTAGCTAAACATTGTCGAAAGGATATAAACGCGCCATTACTCAAGAATTTTCATAGTACTCGAATGCGATCAGCACATGTAGAGAGAAAACAACTTTATTAAAAAGGATAGGGTGCGGTTGACTCCGCACACTATTTAGTGTAGCCCCCGACTTACTGCTTGGTCGTTTACGGCCAAGTAGCAAGCTAAAAGAAAGGGAACTAATTACAAGCTACATGAATACAGAATTCTAAGAATAGAAACAACGTAGCTGCTCGATGTTCCAGGTGTTAGGCACGTCGGATCCGTCTTCACGTTGCGGTAGGTAAGCCCGGCGGGTCACCTCGGCGATCAAGTAGGGCCTTCCAGTGGGGAGAGTTTATGCTCGTGCTTCGATTCTGCGGAGGAACAGATCTCCTTGGAAGCATACGGCCCCATATGTTCTTGTTGATGATAGCGACGCAGCCTTGTTGGTACTTAGCGATTGGATCATTCTTTGCTTCCTGGCTTCCTCGAGCGGTCGAGGTCTTCGTACCTTGCTTCATCCGACTGATTATCGTCGTGGTAGCAACCCAAGGGGACCAGAACTTCAATTCGGTCGGAGAAGCGCCTCGAGCCATAAACTAGGAAAAAGGGTGTATGCCGGTTGCTCGACTTGGGGTCATTCGAGCCCCAAAGCACCAAGGCAACTCCTTCACCAGTAGCGTTCGCGTATGGCTTTAAGCGTCGAAGATTCGGCTTTGAGCCCTTGTAGCACCAATCCGTTGGCGCGTTCAACCTGTCTGTTGCTCCTTGGGTGGGCCAACGAGGCGTAGCAGATCTTGATGCCTAGCTCCTCGCCCCAATCTTGAAATTCGCTGCTCTTGAATTGAACGCCATTGTCGGTGATGATGCGATTGGGCACGCCAAAACGCACAACGATATCCCGAAAGAAATCGCGTGCCTTGGCCGCCGTAATGACTGCAACCGGCTTGGCTTCAATCCACTTGGTAAACTTGTCGATGGCGACGAAGAGATGAGTGAATCCGCCTTGCGCTCGCTTGAGGGGGCCCACCATGTTCAGATTCCAGACGGCGAAGTGCCAGGAGATCGGAATCGTCTGTACATCTTGCGCCGGCATGTGGATTTGCCGGGCGAAAAACTGACACCCGTCACATCTGCGTACTATATTTTCTGCATCCGTGACTGCGGTTGGCCAGAAAAATCCTGCCGATAGGCTTTGCCTGCTAGGGTGCTTGCTGCTGCGTCATGCCCGCACTCTTCCGAGTGGATTTCGCTTAGTAGATCCCTGCCTTCTTGCTCGGATATGCAGCGCCTTAGTACCCCGGAACTGCTTTTTCTGAAAAGCTCGTCCTCGACTACCTTGTAGCTTTTGCTTCGGCGTGTGATGCACTCGGCCAGGCTTCGATCTTCAGGCAGCTCATCATGGAGAAGATAATCTAAGTAAAATTTGAGTCCACCCGGAGTGTGATAGTACCTCGTAGCCGGGTTTTGACTGCTTTTCTTGATCTTCCCCCGGTGCGGATGGTAATTTGATTGATGGCGCGCGTAGCTCTTGGAAGAAAACACCACTCGTGACCTGGGCCTGAGTGGATCCCATCCGTGCTAGCTCGTCTGCTGCCGTTGTCGCGGCGAACCGTGAGTAAGCTCGATCCGTCGAACTTGTCTTCCGGTTGCGTACCTCTGACGATGGCCGCCATATTGTCGCCGATACAAGACCACTCTTTTTGGACTTGGTTGACTACGAGTTGAGAGTCGCCGCATACCATTAACCGCTTAACGCCGAGCGATATGGCAACGCGGAGCCCGTGGATGAGTGCCTCGTACTCAGCGGCGTTGTTGCTGACGGCAAACAATATCTGGAGGACGTAGCGTAGCTTCTTTCCAGTCGGCGATATGAGCAAAATCCAGCCCGTGCGGCGAGCATGAGGAACCATCAAAGTACATTGTCGATTACTCGAGATTGTCCTTTCTTCTTTGGGGTTTGGGCTTCATCCACTTTCGGCGAAGTCGACCAACGCTTGGGATTTAATGGCTAGTTGAGGTCTGAACTTTATTTCAAAGGCTCCAAGCTCAACTGCCTACTTGGCAATCTTCCCAGTGGCCTCCCGATTGTGGAGTATGTCTCCAAGCGGGAAAGAAGTGACCACCGAAATTTCATGCTCTTGAAAATAATGCTTGAGCTTCCGCGATGTGAGTAACACAGCATACAGAAGCTTTTGAACTTGCGGGTACCTTACTTTTGACTCGCCCAATACTTCGCTTACGAAGTAGACCGGACGCTGTACCTTTTGAAGGGAGCCCTCTTCGTCTTGCTCGACAACCAGGGCGCTGCTGATGACGTGGGTCGTTGCTCCAATGTAGAGTAAGAGGGGCTCCTGGGGCATGGGAGGGACCAACACGGGCGGAGTGGTGAGGAACCTCTTTAGATCTTCAAAGGCTTGCTGTGCTTCTGCTGTCCACTGAAAATCGTTTTGTTGGCGTAAGGGCTTAAAGAAAGGCATGCCTCGCTCCCCAGGTCGGGAAACGAATCGGCTGAGTGCCACGATGCATCCAGTGAGCTTCTGCACGTCCTTCTGGTTGGCCGGAGGCTTCATCTTAAGGATGGCACCGACCTTCTCTGGATTTGCCTCGATCCCCCGATTGGAGATGATGAATCCGAGTAGTTTGCCAGACGGAACCCCAAAAACGCACTTCTCGGGATTCAGCTTCATCCGAAACACTCTTAGGCTCTTGAATGTCTCGGTTAGATCTGTTATGAGATCCCATCTGGACTTGGTTTTTATGACGACGTCGTCGACATATGCCTCCATGTTGCGTTCGAGTTGAGTGTGAAAACACCGCTGTATCGTGCGCTGATAAGTCGCACCAGCGTTTTTCAACCCGAATGGCATTGTGATATAGCAAAAAGCACCAAAGGGCGTAATAAACGACGTTTTGATGCAATCCTCCTCCTTCAGACTGATCTGATGATAGTCTGAGTAGGTGTCCAGAAAACTCAGGAGCTCACACCCGGCGGTGGAGTCCACCATTTGGTCGATCTTGAAGTCAAAAGGATCCTTGGGACACGCCTTGTTGAGGTCGGTGTAGTCGACACACATGCGCCATGTCTTGTTTTTCTTCTGGACCAGGACCGGATTAGCGAGCTAGTCAGGGTGATACACCTCGTTGATGAACCGAGCGGCCAACAATTTGCTGATCTCACTTCTTATGGCGTCCTTCCGATCCGGGGCGAATCTTCGTAGGCGTTGCTTGACGGGCTTCGCCTTTTCGTCGACGTGGAGAGAGTGCTCGATCACCTCCCTCGGAACACCAGGCATGTCCGAAGGTTTCCAGGCGAACACATCCCGGTTGGCCCGGAGGAAGGTGACGAGCGCGTCTTCCTATTTGCTGTCGAGCCCTGTCCCAATGACGGCCGTTTTGGCCGGATCAGACGAGTCTAACAGGATCTTCTTTGTTTCTTCGGCTGCTTGGATGGAGGTTTTGGCCTGCTTCTTGGCGGGGACATCCCCTTCCTCTTGAAGGTTTGCGACCTCCAGTCGGATCTTCTCCATCTCGGCGGATGAGTCCAATGCCTGCGCCATTTCGTAGCTCTCGCTGTCGCAGAGCAGGGATTGTTTAACATCACCAGGGAGGGTGATTACACCGTTGGGACCTGGCATTTTTAAGACGAGGTAAGTGTAGTTGGGAACAACCATGAATTTGGCAATCCCCGGCCTTCCCAAGATGGCATGATATGCCGTCTCGAAATCGGCCACTTCGAAGCTCAGACTCTCGGTCCGATAGTTATCCTTGGTTCCGAACGTGACCGGCAGAGAGATCTGTCCGAGTGGTACTGCGGACGTCCCGGGGATTACCCCGTGGAATGGAGATGATCCTGCCGTAGCTCGGGCGGGAATATTCATTTGGTCGAGGTCTTGGCGAAAGGGCGTTGATCCGCTCCGCCATCGACCGGGACTCTTTTCAGCTTGCTTCCTCGCCGACCGGATCTAGCACGATGGGTACCTCCTGGGAAGGCGTCTGGTCGAGTGGTCGATCGGTCGAAGGTGATGGGCACCTCGGACCAGCGCAAGTACTTTGGTGTCGCGGGCATGATAGCGTTGATCTCCGAGTGGTAGCTTTTGCTTCGCTTGGACTCGTCGCATCGAGCCCCCAAAGATGTAGTTGATCTCGCTTCGGCGTCTTGGTAGTCTCCATCGGGTTTCTTGCCTTGACCGCCCTTAGCCGATCGTTGTATTTGTCGTGCGAACTTCTGCAGATGAGGCAATCTTGGGCGGAATATTTTCCTTTGGGATGAAAGGACATACCGAATCCATCACTTTCTTATGTCGTTGTCGTTGGGGGCTTAGGCGGTTGCGCTCCATGTTGGCGACCATCTCGTCCCCCTTCCGTTTCTTATCTTTGGGCTTGCCTTGCTCGTCGTGGGGCTTCTTCTTGGGGCCTCCGTCGTTGCCACCACGGTGATTTGCGATGGCTTCTTCAGCTTCGGCCTCCTGGTCCGCCATCGTGAACATGGCTTTGAGATTCTGCTGGGGTCCGGGTCATCACTGATCGACTCCTCGGATTGGCATCCGTCGAAGAAGGCGTTGATGACTGTTTGCTTCGAAATGTCCCGGATCTCGTTTTTATTCTTGGTGAAGCGCTTGATGAACTCGCGAAGAGTCTCATTCTTGCGCCGGTGTAGCTGTCCAATCTCTCATCTCCCCGCGGGCCTTTCGTAGGTCCCTTGGAAATTGGCGATGAACTGCTCCCGGAGGTCGTCCCAAGACTCGATAGAGTTCTCAGGAGTCCGTTAGCGAGTGCAGGCGGTTGGGGTCAAAACGACCGGCAAGTAATTCGCCATGACGTTCTGATCTCCTCCTGCCGCGCTGACTGCTAAGGCGTAAACCTGCAGCCAGTTCTTTGGATCCCTCTCGCCATCGAACTTGTTGATGCCTTTGAGGTTGAAACCATCCGGCCAAACCACACGGCGAAGGTCCGGGTGAAGGCCGAATCCTCAATGGGCATGGCCGCCTCATGTTGAGGGATCTCTGCGGCGTCCCTGCGGGCCTTGACGCTGCTCTTGGCGGTGGTCGTGCCGACTGGCGGTGCTCTCGGCTGGGTCGTTGTCGCGGTGACTTTGACGGCCTCGAGAATTCCGCTCGCCGTGACTGCGCTCCGCCGTTTGGCCGATATCTTGGCGAAGATCATGGGCGGTGGTGGTGGAGTCGCCCGGCGGCGAGGCGCGAGCCCGTTCCGATCTGAGTGGATCATTGCGTGCGGAAGTGGTCGGGCGGGCATTGCCTCGTTACATTGTATGGCGGCCATCTCGACCATGGCCGTCGCTCGGCGAGTGTCGGGCGAGGGGCTGCCTTGAGAAGTTGTGGCGCGATAGTCTCAAGAAGAGTCTTTGTGCGATGACATTAGCACAGGGAGTGTTGTAGACCTCGATCCCTCGGCTTCACCGCTGGCTCATTACGGACATCACGGCGCGGCGCGAAGTTGCTTGTCTGCGATCTCGTTTTCCGCGGACGAGGATCCGAATCGCACGGCGTCGATTTCTTTATGCTGTGACGATCGGGAGGCGGAGTGGTGATCATCCGCGCCTAGGACGAAAACCTCTCGGTAGTTTTGAACTTGAGCGCTCCCGTCGAACTCCGAGTCAGAGGCGGAGAGGCTGACTTGCTCGCTCTGTCCGATGGGTTGGCCACCATTGATGACACCCACGAACATAGATGGATCTGATCCGAGTGGATCTGACGCGCTCGCCGACTGGTTATCTCCTATCCGAATAACCGAGGAACCCGGTCTTGAGTCGCGACGGAATTCTCGAGTCGGAGGAAATCGGTCGGCGGAAGAACATTTGGCGAAATAAATTCACGCCCGAGTTATCGAACCCGCCGAGTTCTTTTCGTCGGCCTCGAGGGAGGCCTTGGCTAACAATGTGAAGGTCAATCCGTGAAAGGCGCTTGCTAGATTCTCCAAGCCGTAAGGCAATGGGTCACGATGATCGCGCGCCCTTGCGAAGAATCTCTCGGGGAGAGAGTGCAGATTGCCGATGCCGTCGGCGATGAAGTCCAGCTGCCAAGCGGAGAGACTCTCCTAGCCTCATGGCGGCGTCTGGCGATCTTGGAAAAGCCATCTAACGAGAGATGATCTTGACGCTGTCCCCTACAGCGCGCCAGCGCCGACGGTGACTAAGCTGGGGTCACCGCCGCAATGAATTTGTCTGAGGGCGCTAATCAAGAACTAAGCGGATGGGTAACACAAAGGCAGGGTTATCTGAGTTCGAGCCCTCAACGGAGGAGGTAAGACCCTACTTCCTGTGTTCTGGGATTATATGGTAGATCAAGATGCGAGATGCAAGATGAAGCTATGCGTATCTATGTCTATGCCGATGACCACTATCCCCTCCCTTTATATAGTGTAGGGGGAGATAGAGTTACAAGATATCTCGGGATCCCTGGTAACTAATTCTGTTATGCAGTTACACGGAATGCATGTGTCGATCTGCTAATTATATGGAGATAGATTATATCCTCGGGAACTTCCTTGCGGCTCAAGCCGTACGTAGCCCGAGTGGTCTTTATCTTCAACCGGGTGATTCGGGTCGCCCCCTATCTGCTCCCTTATGGGCCTTCTAGAGGATACTCGGGGCCCATATAGTCCACACCATCGATCAGGACACGCCCGACTCTAGCGTTACTGATGGTCGGAGCGACCACCAGTGGGAGTCGCTGGGGCTTGGTCATCCCAGTGGGGCAATCCTCCTTAGAGAAGGAGATAGAAACCTCGGTCCACTTCATCAACTCGGGCTGTGGTTTGCCCTTCTCGACGATGTGGACCTCCCGAGCAGCTTCCTTGAGGCTGCGCCGAGAGGGATATGCCAAGGAGCCGCCGAAGATAACGGCTATGTGGTTCACGGGCTCATGATAATCATCCTCATCGTCCCGATCACCATCATCGGTTTGGCACTTGGCTTTGCCGGAATCACCTTTTCGGGCAAGGTGGGCATAGGGCCTTTACCGTTGTAGAATTCCTCGAGCTTTGCATCCCAGGTCCTGCAATGGCATATATCATGGCCGTAGTTCTGGTGGAACTGACAATATCGGTCACTTGGACTTTTCTTGCCTTGATCACCTTCCTGGGCAGGCTTCTTACCCTTGTAGTTACTGTTGGGCTTCTTCTGCCCGTTCTTGGGAGGAGGTGCACGATCTATACCCGCGACGGTATTATCCTGAGCACCTTTGTTTTTCTTACATGACTTCTTGTCACGGGATTATTCTTTGCTCTTCTTTTCTCATCTACACCAGTGGTAGGCGGCTCGCCCTTGTCGAACGCCTTCTTGTACTGAACACGCTCTGCCTCGTTGGCATAGCGATCAGCTGCCTTGAACAGGTCGTTGGTGGTCTAGGTCTCATTGATCTCGAGATCCTGGGTGAGCCGCTCGTCGCGGACACCGTTTTTAAAGGCGCGGACAACAGATTCATCCGAGATGTTCGGGATCGTGTTGCGGATCTTAATGAAACGCTTCACGAAGTTGCGGAGGTCTCCCATTCATCTGGATCATCAGTGCGAGATCATCCTCCTTGTCGAGCGCATGTAACGACTCTGAAATTGTGATCGAGCGTCACAAAGTTGGTCCCAAGAGTGGATGGAACCTTCCTGCTGATTGAACAGCCACTGTCCGAGCGGCACCCTCAAGGACAGTGGGAAGGTAATTAGCCATGACTAGCTTATCACCTCCAGCTGCCATGATGGCGGTAGCGTAGATGGAAAGGAACTCCTCTGGGTTTTGAATCCCATTGTACCTCTCCACGTGACCAGGTTTGAACTTGGAAGGCCACCTGACAGCGCGGAGCTCGTCAGAGAAAGCCTTGCAGCCCAAGGCGTACGCCCGGCCACCTTCTCCTGCAGAACCTAGTCTTGAAAAGACATTGGCCCTGTTGTTCGGAGGGACTCTGGTTGAACGGGAAGATTCAACATGGAGGTATTCCCTTCAAGACAGTCCTCCGCGCTCCTTCCTCGTGGTTGCCACGACGTGGTCGTCCCGAGGGGATCGTCCGTGATCACTGCCCGCTTGCACCTGTGGTCGCGGCGACCACGGGGACTTTGTGAGCGTTGTTGACCATGGGTATCTTGCTCGTAGCAAGTCGTCCTTTGCCGATGACGATGGTCATGTGATCGATCGGAGCGCTCGCTGTCCGAGTTCCTTCGGGCAGGCTGACTGCGTTGCCCGAAGGAGGTGTTTCCTTCACCCATGGATTTAAGGCCTTCAGCCAATCGCTCTAGGTGAGAAGCAACGGCGTCGCCCATGAGGGCGAGGTTGTCCTGGTTGGTGGATCTGATCACCGTAGCCATGGCTTGAAGTCGTTCCCGACTCTGCTCAAGGGGTCCTGGGATCCCTGAGGCATTCGTGTTTTGCCCGACCGGAGTCTGGTTGCGAGGGGATTCAACCCGAGCAGGTAGAACTTCTGCTGGGGGAATTGGCGTAGGTGCGCGAGACGGGTTGCATCGTTGTCGCTTGCGCTGATCGTGAATCTGCGCCAAGGTTTGATTGATCGAGGCATCCAAACTGCGACGAACAACTTCTTGTTCACGGGCAGCCGGCGAGGATCCATCTTGCAGCCGAGCAGAATTGACCTGCTCGATATCGTCGGCCACCGCGGCCCGTGCAGGATCCTCTGAGGTCCCTGCGCCGGCCATGTTGACGCTGCGACGGCCGTGCGGAGGCACACTGGACGGTGTCATCACTGTGTCACCACAGGAGGAATCGACCGACATAGCCTTGGAATCCGAGAGATCTAAACCGGCGTAGAGATCGTCGGTTTCGTAATCATCGTCGATGACGGGAGCTTGATCTAAGACCATCTCTGGAACGTAGCTGGAGAGTTCTGTCCTAGATCTGGAATGCGATCGAGATCGAACGGATCGATCCGATCTGACAGGGGACATGACTTCCTGTCCTTCTGAATCATAGCCCTCAGGAAGAGTTTCCTAGTCGCTGAATTTGTTCGACATGCTCGAACATACTTGATCTACCTATCCCCACAGACGGCGCCCACTGTCGGCGGTTGGGATATCGGTCGCAAGATAACTAAGGTTCTTGAGAAAGGGAGATAGAAGACTTGTCGAGCAAAGCAAACGGCAATCAACAAGCAACAGGGAGGCACAGGGTTTTTATCCTGGTTCGGGCCTCTCCAAGGAGATAATAACCCTACGTCCAGCGCTTCTTTAAATGAGAAAGGATTAAAAGGAGGAACTCGATGAGATGAGAAAGTCTCGGTGATTATGGGTGTACAAGAAGTAGTATGCGATCTTGGCCATGCCCTCTACACGCCGTAGGGGCTCGGTTTATATAGTGTTGAACAACCGACCTACCGAGGGATAATCGGGCCGGGCTAACCACGAGGACGTAACGAACTTGTATGCATGCCAAATACATCTCGAGGTAGATAAGGTATACTCCAATTCTTGGGGATCACGACGTCTGCTCCAATCCGGGAAACCACGTCAGGGTCTTCACGTAGCCGTGCAGAACTCTTGCTCGAACACGAAGTCTTGTCCGTCACGCACCATGCCAACTAGACCTGTTCAAATGCCGGGCCGGGCCGGGCTTCGGGCCGGGCCTGGAAAAGCCCGGTCCCCAAAAACCAGGCCCAAGCCCGGCCCGGCCCGTGGCGTCGGGCTTAAACCGAACCCGAGCCCGGCCAAGCTCGAAGGCCCGAAGCCCGGCCAGTCTACCGCCACACAGCCATCGAGAAAACCGGGCCAGGCCCGGCCGATCGATCGGGGATTCGAACGCAGGCGAGCCGACCCGATGCCGGTCGGGCGGGCCGGGCTTCGGGCGGGTTCTGGTAGACTTCCTTGATCTGGTCTAGTGCCAACTAGGAAGCTGTTCGGCAGGATGCACATGGGCCTGATAGAACCTTCTAAGGAGCTGGGCCCTATGAGGCTGTTTGATTAGGCCGTCAGGGAGTGGGCCATGGCAATGGGCCATGATTTTATCCCCGACAACATCGAGTGCCAACACTGAAATGCGACAAAATGATCCTAGAGGATTAAAAAAGAACCAAACACGCTAACACATTACCTGCAACTCTTGCCGCTAGTGAGCACCTTGATGAAGAACAAGGTTCAGTACTTGCGAACAGCAAAGATGATGCCACATGAGAGCTCATGAACTAAGAATGAAACTCTAACAAACACAAGTTCACAAGTCAATCCAAATCCACTCCACTAGGTGAAAATCAAAACCATATGATAGCCTTTAGTGAATCATACCATGAGAGAGGCAATGAACACTGACAGACATCATCGCATAAGCTTGAAATACAAGCAAGGCACAAGAAGGGCAAACTACCACAAAGTGTCCATCTTTCCTGATGCGCTCTTGGGTGGCCCGATCTTCTGGTGAGAAGGATAAATCGATTTTGGCGGAGAGGTGACTTTGACGAACCGGCTACTAGCCACGCAAGGACAGGGCCCGACGATCGCTAAACCACCAAACCTACTTGTTATCAACCACACCAAACGCGATTGACCTGACCACGAAGGTCTATCCCTGCAAGTAGGGATGAAAATGGTATGGATAATTTCCGACCGTCCGACCGACCGAGGCATAATAATATCCGAAAATATTGAGCCGGATAATTTTATGGATATCCGAATCCGACAAGGCGGATACGGTACGGATACAAATAATATTCGATGGATATTATCCGAGCTTTTCTTGGATAATATCCGATGGATATTATCCGATTAGCTAAATCCATCTATAAACTATCTCTATTATATTTCTATAGGATGAATGACTTACACATATAACAACTAGATGCATGTGATTTTACATTTTTTTGCTTTATCGGGTATGATACTTACACACCATCATTTTCATGACTATGGGTCATAAAGTTGAGTCACAAAGAGATAACTATATGTATTTGGATATACTTATTTCTTTAGTATATGTTTTCACGTATTATCCGAGAGAGTATCCACGTCCGATCCGTATTTGTATCCGATATTATTCGTATCCGTATTTGTATCCGGTACTATCCGTGTCCGAATCCGTATCCGATCAAACTAAATGGATCAAATACAATATGAGTGGTTTCCGATCCGTATCCGATCCGTTTCATCCCTACCTGCAAGCAATCGAGAACAAGCAAGAACAAGTGAAAGGCAATATGAAATTGCAGATAAGGTTAAGCTCACACGCGATAGAGTTGAGGTTATGAAGCTCAGAACCGATTGGTCAACCAACATAAGGGATTTCGAGAGTGTTTCTCCAATCTAGAAGACAACAACAATTGAACAAAACCTACTAAAAAAACAAAGAGTCTTCCCAATATATAGCGAGAGGGAAGGCTCCTAGAAGGTGCTCCCACGCACTAGAATACAGGGGGACTTAGCCCAAATTAATGGTGACACAGCACCCAAGACGAGCAAAAGACTTGTTCTGTCCACAAGATATTTTTGACTACTGCGGCCAGCTCACTTGGAATTTGAAGGTGAGGCTGGATCCGTTGAAAAGATGGCGAAGTTATCTTTCCAATGAATGCTCACATGTTCCAAAAGGAGTCCGTTTGCATCCTCTATGTCATTTTTAAGTCAGAGGGATCATTGAATGTCGAGTAGTATCCTTTTGCATTTCCACCATGCTTTATTGCTCTTGTTGGTAAGTTAATACCTCCAAGCTGGTGCATGCCCAAGTTCCTAAGTATAGGAATATTATTAGGCAGTGGTCTGTTCTCATAATTTGAATTATGTAACCCAAGAAATGAATTCACCTGATAGTTTAGTTGTCGTGCGCGGGCTCGGGTAATTGGTCCTTGAATGTTTGTCGTTGGCTGCTGGTCGTTGTCTTTGGTCGTTGGTCCCTTGGATGTATCTGATGTGGTGATGTCCTCATCATCCTCCCCTTCTTGCATTTGAGTCGTCCTCGACTCAAGCTCGTTGTTCTCTCCAAGGAATGGCTTTAGATCTGAAACATTAAAGGTGGGACTAATCCCAAATTCCGCTGATAACTCAAGCTTATAAGCATTATCATTAATTAGCTCCAGCACTTTGAAAGGATCATCAGATCTAGGCATCAATTTTGACTTTCGCAATTCAGTAAATCTTTCTTTTCGTAAATGCAACCAAACAAGATCACCGGGTTCAAATGTTCTTTCCTTTCTACCATTATTTGCAACAATTCTATATTTTTCCGTCATTCGTTCGATGTTTTCTTTTGTGGCTTCATGCAATTTAATAACAAATTCAGCATGCTTTTTGGCATCGAAATTTACATTCTCCGAAAATGGTAAAGGTAAAAGATCGATTGGAGCACGAGGGTTAAATCCATATACCACCTGAAAAGAGGTCTTCTTCGTAGTTGAGTGCAATGATCGGTTGTAAGCGAATTCCACTTGTGGAAGACATTCTTCCCACATCTTCAAGTTCTTCTTAAGTATAGCTCCCAGCATGGTTGACAAGGTTCTGTTCACCACTTCAGTCTGTCCATCAGTTTGGGGGTGACACGTAGTTGAGAACAGCAACTTCGTGCCTAATTTGCTCCATAAGGTTCTCCTAAAGTGTCTTAAAAACTTTGCAACACGATCTGAAACAATAGTGGAGGGCATACCATGCAAACAAACAATTTCTTTGAAAAATATGTCAACAATGTGAGTGGCATCATCAGTTTTGTGACATGGAATGAAAGATGCCATTTTTGAGAATCTATTGACCACAACAAAAACACTATCCCTCCCATTCTTAGTTCGAGGCAATCCTAGAACAAACCGTGTGGATTAAGCCGAGACTTAGCTTTTTGCCAAGTGGGGCAGCGTGCAACAAAGCGTTCGACGTCTCGTCTCATCTTTGGCCAAAAGAAGTGTTCAGCTAAAATGTCCTCAATCTTCTTGGCTCCAAAATGTCCCATCAACCCTCCGCCATGGGCCTCCTGTAATAGCAAAAGACGAACAGATCTTGCTGGAATGCACAACTTGTTAGCCCTAAACAGAAATCCATTATTGTTTATAAATTTATTCCAACTTCTTCCCTCTTTACAATTCCGCTAAGCATCACTAAAGTCAACATCGTGATCATAAAGCTCTTTTATTGTTTCAAGATCAAAAATACGACAATCAAGTTGAGACATCATCGCATATCGCCTAGACAAAGCATCAGCAATCACATTATCTTTTCCTTTTTTGTATTTGATGACATATGGAAATGATTCAATGAATTCAACCCATTTTGCGTGTCTTCGGTTCAACTTGTTTTGACTTATAATATGCTTAAGAGATTCATGATCAGAATGGATAACAAACTCTTTAGGCCATAAATAGTGTTGCCACGTTTCCACAGAACGAACAAGAGCGTACAATTCTTTATCATACGTGGAATAGTTAAGTACAGGTCCATTAAATTTTTCGCTAAAATAAGCAACGGGTTTACCTTCTTGTAGCAGCACACCTCCGATGTCAATACCACTAGCATCACATTCAAGTTCAAAGGTCTTACCAAAATCAGGAAGTTGCAGTAGTGGTGCACTTGTGAGCTTTTCTTTTAAGGTGTTGAAAGCATCCTCTTGAGCCTGTCCCCAATAGAACGTTACTCCCTTCTTTGTCAACTCGTTCAAAGGTGCAGCGATGGTGATGAAATCCTTCACAAATCAACGATAAAATTCAGCAAGTCCATGAAAGCTTCGCACTTGCGTGACCGTTTTAGGTGTTGGCCAACTCCTGATGGCTTCAATCTTGCCTTGATCAACTTCAATTCCCTGGGGTGTAACAACATAGCCAAGAAAAAAGACTTAATTGGTGCAAAAGGTGCACTTCTCAAGGTTACCAAACAAACGTGTATTTTTTAAAGCATTAAAAACAGCACGTAGATGGTCATGATGTTCAGAAAACGACTTGCAGTAAATCAAGATATCATCAAAGTAGACCACCACAAATTTTCCAATAAAAGGTCGTAAAACTTCATTCATTAATCACATGAATGTACTAGGTGCATTAGTTAAACCAAAGGGCATCACTAACCACTCATACAATCCAAATTTAGTTTTAAATGCGGTTTTCCATTCATCCTCAAGTTTCATTCTGATTTGGTGGTATCCACTTCTCAAATCAACTTTAGAGAACACAGTAGAGCACTTAATTCATCTAGCATATTATCCAACCTAGGAATAGGGTGGCGATACCTAACAGTGATATTATTAATAGCTCTACAATCCACGCACATACGCCATGATCCATCTTTCTTAGGGATTAAAAGCACAGGAACAGCAGAAGGACTAAGGCTCTCGCGTACATACCCTTTGTCGAGCAACTCTTAAACTTGGCATTGAATCTCCTTAGTTTCCTCAGTATTAGTTCTATACGCTGCCCGATTTGGCAACGAGGCTCATGGAATCAAATCGATTTGATGTTTAATTCCCCGAATTGATGGTAGTCCCGGGGTACTTCAGCTGTAAATACATCTTCATACTCCTGCAAAATGTTAGCAACAACAGGAGGCAAAGAAGCAGGCATATCATCCAAAGCAAACAAAACTTCTTTGCAAACCAAAGCATTGCATTCAACTCTATTTTCAATCAAATCATTCAAATCAGATTTTGTGGCTAACATAATAGCACCCTTTAACTTGATTTCAGGTTTCCTAAGATTAGACCCCCTCTTTTTAGCTGTATCCATCTTTTTAGCATCATTCTCATTTTGCACTCTTTTCCCTTTCTCTCTTTCAGCTCTCTCAAGATCATCTTTCAAAATGGCATTAGGAGAAATTGGTTCCAACACAATTTTCTTTTCACGATGCATGAGAGTGTATTGATTAGTCCTACCATGGTGGGTAACATTTTTGTCATATTGCCAAGGTCTACCTAGCAGCAAGGAGCAAGCTTGCATAGGTACTGCATCGCAATCAGCATGGTCATGATATGAACCGAGGGAAAAGTGTAGTCTCACCATCCTTGTTACCTTGGTTTTACCACTGGAATTAAACCATTGAATGTAATAGGGATGTGGATGTTGTGTTGTGGTCAATCCTAGCTTCTCTACCATCTCCATGCTAGCAAGATTGTTGCAACTACCACCATCAATAATCACTCGAACCAAATGCTCCTTGACGATGAACTTGGTTTGAAACAAGTTGTGGCACACGCTTTACAATGATACTCATATACTTATCCGACATTTCAGCGTCCAAACGCTCTTCTTCTTGCTCGCCTTCACTTTGTTGACCTGCAGGGTTAGCAGCAACCAAAGCACGTTCTTCCTCAATGTCACTAGCAGAAGTGTACTCCCATCTTCCCTTACAATCAAAACGCGCTGACTTGGACAATCTCGCATAAAATGCCCGAATCCTTTGCATTTGTGACATTGCACATCACGTGTTCAACCGATGGAGGCAACTGAAGTAGCACTCATGGCAGGGACTTGCATGGTCACTGACTTGCTTGTTTCAAGAACTCGAGTAGGAGTTGAAGTGGTCGGAGCAGCAAAACGTCCATGATTGGTAGATGAAGTTGTACGTCCGGCGAATGAAGTAGATGGTGCTTTGGATCGCTATTGATTCGGCCGTGTGGACGAAGAACCTCCAAATTGGCTTCTCATTTTGGTTTGTCGACCCTGTACTTCCCTTTCAGCTTTACAAACAAGATGAAGCAAACGGGTGATAGATTTGTATTCTTTATAATCAAGGATGTCCTGAATCTCTCGGTTATGCCCTCCCAAGAACCTAGCCATCAAAGCATCACCATTCTCCTCTAAATTACAGCGTAGCATGCCAATTTGTAATTCTTGATAGTATTCTTCTACAAATTTATTGCCTTGGTTTAAACGTTGCAGTTTGTTCAGTAAACCACGAGCATAATATGAAGGGATAAATCTGCTTCTCATTAGTTGTTTTAAGGCATCCCATGTTCTAGGTAGGTTGGCACGAGTTCTACGAGTCTCACTCCACCAAATTGAGGCAAAAGCAGCAAACTCACTAGTGGCAGCACTAACTTTTCTATCTTCAGGAAATTCATAGCATGCAAACTTTTGTTCTACCGCTAGCTCCCAACCATGATAAGCATCAGGGTTATATTTGCCATCAAACGGAAGTATTGTGAATTTAATGCTGGCCATGTGCTCATTACGTACCTCTCGATGTTCTTACTGGTTTCTAGCCGTACCTTGCTGATTGTGTCGAAGTCGTCGATGGTTTCGATCATTGTTGATGTTAAAACCTTCTTCATCTTCAGTGTCGGCAACATAATCTTATTCTTCCCCTTCCATCACATTTGCCCTTGCACGAGCAGCATATCGTGGTCGGCGTCTAGGTGCGCCATCTTGTTCTCCTGCAACGTTGGTCACATTTCCAGCAAGTGGTGCTTGTTCCTCAAGGCGGTCAACCCGATCGCAGAGGGCAGCAAGGTTATTGTTGATGTCCGCCAAAGCTCTATCATGGTTTATGGCATGACCATTGAGCACACGATTAAAGTGTTGTAGGAGCCGCGTTGAATTAGGTGTGAGATTTTCTTCTTCGTTCTCATCTTGGATTTCGTCATCTGCCAGGGTTAGTAGTAAATAGGAAAACACACAAAGATAATTATGCTCCTATCACTTCGGGGTGGTGGATGTGGTAAGGCTCTCGATACTCACACTATCATCTCGTTCTTACAAATTCTTACCAGCAAGTAGGGAGGTGCAATCGGTGGGGGTTCGTGATAAACCAAGCTTACAAGGTGGCAAAGCGATCACAAGGTCCTGCACTTTTGTGGTCAGTAGAAATGTAGAGCTCGGTAGGTTATATATAGTAGCAAATGAGAGACAATCAGCTAATTTCAGATTTGCACAAATTAAACAAGTGTTCAAACTAGCACATATCCTATGTTGCTAATCAAACAAATATGAATAATAGGCTTAAGCAAGTATGAGGAGATGACAACAAATGATAGACACTCAGCAAGTCACGGATTTGTACTATGGAACAAGAAAACACAAATTTGAACCAACTTCTAGTTTTTTTGTTTTTCAGCCCACAAGACAACAGGTCGGTATTTTGGCCGTAACTTTTTGTTAGGTGCCTCTTTGCTTATGAAATTTTTTTATTTCTTCCTGACGGATTTTTCAACAACTTTTATTTTGGGCCAACTTTCTGAAAACGAACAGAGAAATTCGCACAAAATTCACAAGTGGACTGATCTGCAGATTTCAGGACAGCAATAAGGTCTGAATCAAACGTCTATAACTCCTTGGTTCCTTTTTTCAGTCCACAGGACAGCAGGTTGGTATTTTAGCTGTAACTTTGTATCAAGTGCCTCTTTGCTTATGAAATTTTTTCACTTCTTCCTGACGTCTTTTTCAACAACTTTTGTTTTGTGCCAACTTTCTGAAAATGAACAGAGAAATTCATAAGTGGACTGATCTGCGGATTTCAGGACAACAACAAGGTCTGAATCAAACATCCATAACTCCTTGGTTCGTTCATGTATGGGGATGAAAATTGGTAGGATGATAGAAGAACAAGTCTGGGATCTTCTCCTTTGGTTTCACTCAAAAAGGATAAGGGAATTGGGAGATATGGCGTTTTTGGTGCAGACTGCAAAAATGAAAATTTTCTGGTCGAGATTGATACTTGTTTTTGGGTGTTTTTGGGTGGATTTTGAGGTGAGGAGATGAACAATAGGATGTACATCAACAAGGAAACACTAGAACGAACACTAACTCAAATTAACAAACTGAAATAACCAACTGAAAAGGCACAAAGGGGCTTGGACAGCGGGTAAACAAACTTTTTGTATGGCAAATTTTCTGGACTATGGGAAGAACACACACTAAGAAAGATACAAGATCTCACCAGGCAACCGGTAGTTCTGATACTAAATGATGCGCTTTCGGGTGGCCCGATCTTCTGGTGAGAAGGATAAATCGATTTGGGCGGAGAGATGACCGGTGACCCAGAAAACACTATGGGGAGACCGCTGTCTCCCCCCTCACCTCACAACTCTCACCTAGGACTACATGGTGGGTAAATTGCTCCACCCTTCTCCTTGTATAGCCTACACCCTAAGCATATTCTCCCGAATATTCCGACATCCCGGAAATATCCGGTACCGAGCCACGCAAGGCCACACCCGGGTTTCTCGTAGAGGCTAATCCATAACCTCCAGTGTTTTAACCACATCGGCTAACCTAGAACCGAACCAGGGTTTTCCAAGGGCTAACCCAAAACCTGATCAGGGTTTTGATACCGGCTGACCTAGAACCTACCAGGGTTTTTCACATAGGCTGACCCCACAACTTGACAGGGTTTCTGACATAATGAATAACCCAGAACCGACCAGGGTTTTACCACCTGGTAACCCATATTCGAACCAGGGTTTTACAACGGGATAACCTAGAACCGTTCACGCAACTTCCTCGGTCACCAGCCCATGCCTAGGCCCATCGGACTGAATAGCTTCACCACCATGGTTACCGACGCCATAGCGTCCAGCTGCCTCGGATTCATTGCCATGGCGAAACTTCTCAAGTACACCATCTCATGTAACTGACAGGTCATCGAACCCGGTCGCCTACAAGGCTCGGTACGCACCGGACTCTAGCTGTCTCCGTGAAGCGTCAACCACGTACCCGCCGATACCTGCATCACAGAGGTGCGCACACACGAAACCAACACACCTTACCTCTCCTGCAAGGTTAGTCCATCACAAAATTACCAACAACATAGTTCATTCATGACACCACAAACAAGCACATTATCACGTAGCACCGCACATATAGACAACTCTAATCAAGCACTTCCAAAACCTCCATTAAGCACCAATTCTTGTCAATATACTCATCACCAAAAGGGACAACCTCCACATGATCCAACAAATTCTTTCCAATTCTTGAGGATAAATGCATCCCGAGTTTGGCCCTCTTTTATTTGGTTTAGTGGTGTTGGTTTAAGTGTTGTATTGACAATTATTAGACTGGAAGGTGATATGACCAAGTTGATTTCCGTATTTTGATGTTTCTGGACAAACTCAGCTTGAATGCTTTCATGGGAAAGGTGATTTCAAAAAGTTTTACGGCTGAGAGCATCAGCAACTATATTAGCCTTGCTCGGATGGTAATTAATGGTGAGATCGTAACAATTGATGAGTTCAAGCCACCTTCTTTACCACATGTTTAGCTCTTTTTGAGAAAGATGTATTTCACGTTTTTATGATCACTGTAGATTGTTCATTTTTCTCCAAAGAGGTAGTTCCTCCAGATTCTAGGTGCAAAGACAACTTCTCCAGTTTCAACATCATGTGATGGACAATTGATTTTGTGGGGTCTTAATTGTCTTCAAACATAGGCAATGACTTTATCTTTCTATATTATGTACAATTTCGTCACAACGATAACAAGTTGTAGAAAACCTAGGCTGAGAGGGGGTGAATCGGACGTTTAATTCAAATTTTAACCTTTGTTTGCGTGATTGATTAGGCCAGTTTTTACCCAAGCTACCGATGAATCCCTATGAGCTAGATGCGGAAGCGTTGGCACAACTAATCAACAGAAAAAGGTGGCTCGATGGCTCACACAAACAATGCACAATATGAAGTACTAGAGGATGCAAGAGACGAGGAGACGCAAACTGAGTTGTTTACCGAAGTTCGGTGCTCAACATATGAACACCTACGTCTCTGTTGAGGAAACTTCTCACACAGAGAAGTTGGGACCCTTTCGTCCCTAGCCCTCAATCCACTTGTGGTAGCTCTTGACCATCACATGGTAGGCGAGCTCCAAACCTTCATATGTAGATGAGTTCTTCCACACGAGGAAGCTCCTCGCACCCACATCGCCGACACGGCCCCGACCCCCGACACACGGAGGGTTTTGTACATGGCCTCCAACGGATCAAGGAGACAGACACGGAAGTGATCCCCGACACACGGAGGGTTTCGGTCGATGTAGTCGTTTGGTTAATGAAGCCCATGACGTGGCGACGATGTTCCCGCCGGTGAAGTCCCAAGAGCACAAGATTCTAGAGACCGTCTCTCACCACCACCCCTTCTCTCCCACCATGGAGCTAGGCCAAGAC
The DNA here is from genome assembly GCA_036346415.1 of Raddia guianensis. NCBI lineage: Eukaryota > Viridiplantae > Streptophyta > Magnoliopsida > Poales > Poaceae > Raddia > Raddia guianensis. The sequence continues at coordinate 53,328,050 of CM070536.1, read as the reverse complement.
CTCCATGGGAGAAGGGACAAGACTTGCGGATGGATGAGGAGGTAGGGGGCACCTTCTTCTTGCTCTTCCTCTCTCCCTCTCCCCCTCTCTCTCCCTCAATCTCTGAAGCACATGGAACCCTAGATGGAGGTGTTGAACCATGGACTCACAAGGGCTAGGGCTTGAGGTGGCTGCAAACTGAGGCTCTCTCACTTTACCCCGTTCTGGTGGCTCATATTTATAGGTACAATCCGAAAACACTAAGAATGGACGGCCTCGATTTAATTTCCCGCGATGCAGTTTAATCCGTCGGACCTAGTTTCGCGTCCACAGGAAATATCTGGCTTTGAGACTTAGCGGCTACGAAACTTTGGACAGCTGGCTATCCCCTGGAGTCCCCTGGACCTATCCCGGACTCTCTCGAAGATGAATGAGGATAAGAGACAGAAGATGTGCTCTGTGGGACCCTGCAGCCAGAGATATGACGATCGACAGGCATGTTGGCCCTAGGCTACACACACGCAAGAAAAACAAACGAACTAGGAAACAGCGTGATCTAGCTCTACAGCCCAATTGCCATCAATTACCAAAATCATTCAGTCCATGTGAGGCTTGATCTTACATAAGTCACTATGATGTGAGATGAGTCGTCGGGCATAAATCCACTTGGTAATGGAATAATGATCAGCAATCTACTCTATTTTATCAAAAGGTGATCCAACGGGGGAAGATATTGGGGACTCTTCACGCTCTGTCAAAGAATTCTGGGAGGTATATTCTTTGGGAGGCACTATTGGGCAGGTGCCTGCAATTTCAGCATTTGTGCAAGCACATGCCACGTACACGCATGCACACCTCGGGCAAAAACATTCCACTATCGCAAAACATTTTTCCAATAAATGGAAATGTGGAAAAACAGTAGAAATTTAGTGGAATGTTTTGCGCCTGCACGATTTCGCAAATTATACGAGCAAAAAATCTCTCGACGTGAAAAATAGAAAACAAAAAAAATTTATAATAAATAGAAAACAAAATAAATTTATAATAAACATAAAACAAAATAAATTTATAATAAACATAAAACAAAATAAATTTATAATAAACATAAAACAAAATATATCTATACAAAAATCGACCTCGCGCAAAAAATTCCACTATCGCGAAGCGTTTCTTCCATAAATACAAATGTGGACAAACAGTAGAAAGAAAGTGGAATTTTTTGCGCCTGCATGTTTTGGCTAATTGCAGGCACTTGCAAAATAGCAATTGCGATATTCTTTTTAGTCATTGGCTAGCAAGTGAGTGTAGTTTCTCCGAAAGTGACATTTCGGATGGTAGGTTTGCACAGTATCAGGGTGGTAGCTTGTCCAGAGGAGGGCGTGTCGTGCTCTTTTGGGCACATGCTTGCAAAATTCTTCTTCTTGCTACGTCGAGTGAACTTTATATCCATGGTGCGTTCCTTGATCTCTTGAAGTAAGGAGATGGAAGGGGAGTGTTGATTTTCCTTCGACTCCTTGTTGGTAAATCCTTTCATCAGCCATTTTGCACTTCCAAGTAGGGTCCGAAATTTCCTTTTTGTCTTCCAAACGTAGTGCCTCTTTCATTTAAATCCTTAAGGCTGGAGTAGCTTCGAACTGCCAGTATCCTTGGTCACAGTCCCTTATCGAAGCACAACATCTTATCCTTCTCGTGGATACATCTCTTAGTGCATAGAGTGACAATTAGTTGAAGCATGCCAGGTATTCTAATATTGCCATCTGTTTTTGTTGTAAGTTTCTAAATTCAACTTTCTTGTCTTTCATTTCCTTGTCAGGAATAAATTTGCTCCAAAAAGCTCCTTTGAACTCATCCTATGGGATGTGAGGGAGGGTTGACATAATCTTCTATGAGGTGCTTCTCCATTAGCAGACATTTCTTCAAACTCAGTTCGAGTGGTAGACATGTGGCAACGTCGGTCATATCCTTTGGATGGCACCTTATGAAGGTGAGTTTCCCTTCTATGATCTTTATCCAAGACATTGCTTCTAGCGGTTCCTTAGAGCTAAAATACGTCGGAGGGTTGGTGCGAAGAAATTATTCGACATTTGGTCCTTGTCGAGTTGAGGTGTCCAACTGTTTGACGACAAGGGTTTGACGCAATTGAATTTGTTGAGCCAATTTTCAAAGAAAGATGCAATCCGTAGGTGAGGAGTGGGGTGTGAGGATTCAGACACGGTCCTGACTGCTGCAAATAAGACTACTGAGACCACACTTCGTCATCTTCGTCCTCGTCCTTTGAGTAGTAGCTTCCCTCACTACCACTCTGTTCATCATCTTCAACTGGAGGAGCAAAAGCAACCTCATAGCCCTTAAGCTTCTCATCATCCTCACTTCCCTTAAACTCATAACCATCTTTATAACAGGGGATCTCCAAATGCCTCTGAAAGTTTTTCAGCCTCATAGTGTTCTTGTTGATGCATTTGGTGTTAATTTGACGGGCTCACCTCTCATCTTTGACAAGGCAAAAAATTGCCCTGAGCATAGCCTTCAAGGGAAAGGAGGAGGATGAGGATGGACCTGAGGAAGAGGCAAGGGTTGAACGGGCAGAAGGTGGGGAAGCACGGCCATGGTCCTTAGCAGGAGAGGAGTCACGAACTAGAATCTTGATGACTCTGACTTTATAACCTAAGTGCTCCACGCCCTTAACAAAACCCGAGCCCATGACCTCCTCTATCATCTTGATGATATATTGGGCATGAGCGCAACTCCTCCTAGGGTCCAAACAGCTAAGACGGATCTATTGGGATATGCCCAATGAAAATTATGAGTTGCATATAATGCGGGCTCACGGTTAGCGGGATACATATGATGTGGACCCAAACCTTATTAGACCTCGAGTATAGAGGGCCCAATAGTGGGCGGGAGGTGGAGGAGAGGTCGGAACATGCCTTCGTGCAAGTTCTCCCTCTCCACCAAACCCTAGCCGTCATAACTCCCAGGCGTCTGTACACCGGTGCTAGCACATCGCGTATGGATGTATCCCAATCTCTGTATGTGTGGATACCGAAGAGACGCTGCACCTTGCGGCGCTAGCCGATGCGAACCTAAGATCGAGACGTCGCTGCTCGCGCATATGTTCTAGACGCGATATTGTTTTGTTGATTCCTATTGATCTAGAAGGAGTTTCTGGGTGAGACTAGATGCGTTAGAAAGATAATCTCGTTATCTTTCCAACGAGTGTTAGAATGTCAAAAAAAAAGGAGCTCGGACGTGGCCGGGGCGTCCGTTTGAATGTGTGCTGCTCAGGAAGATCGTGAATCCCAGCGAGCGAGCGGTGTACGTCGACGACCTTCACGGCATGGAGATTGGCCGATGCACTCGGCGAGCACTCGGTGGTGATCTGGATTACCATGAATGACTACTTCCGTATGACTATGTGCAGATCGGTGAACTGGCTTCATCGACTCGTCTTCCACAGCTGTCCAAAGTTTTGAACGGACGTGTTCCGATGGAATTTGTTTAGCTGACACGTGGTGTCTTAGGGCTTGCTAATTGTGGTGTCACGAATAGATTATGATGTTGGTAACCCTGTGATAGACTAACCTTGTAGGAGAGGTAAGGTGTGTTGGTTTCGTGTGTGTTCACCTCAGTGATGCAGGTATCGATGGGTACGTGGCTGACGCTTCGCGTGGACAGCTGGTGGACGAGGACGAGCCCGGTCATTGACTTGGCGGTCATATGAGGTGGTGCTCTCAAGAAGCTTAGCCATGGCTAGAATCCGTGGCAGTTGGAGGCTGCTGCGTCCATAACCTAGTGGCGAAGTTGGTTGGACCGGTGGGCCCAAGCATAGGCTGGCGACCGAGTAAGCTGCAAAGATATTTTTTAAGGGAATATGTGGAGAATATTCCCTATCGGGAGTGTGTCTTGTACTGTGTGAGTTGTACACCACTCATCCTCAAATGAAGGGTGGAGATGGGCTTTAGGGTTTAGGGTATCTCACCCTTGGGTTATAAATATAGGGGGAGGGGAGCACCTTCTTCTCATCCCTTTAGAGCTGAAAATTTTAGAAATAGAGAGGGTGAGTTGGGTGTGTTTCGGGTGGCATTTAGAGTGCTTGTGACCACATGGAATGTTGTTTCTAATCCCCAACTTCTATGCAATGAAATCATTCATCTCCATGAGTATCTTGTTTTGATTTACTACTAATTTTTCTTATTTTTGTTTTCCCTTTGTAGCTCTTGATTTAAGATGAACTTGGATGATTTCTTGCTATTTCTTGGTGATCTATGATGCCTTGAGGTTGCTAATATGATTTGACACACTATTTGCAACCATATGAGAGGCAAGAGATTTTTTCACTTGTTGCAATCTGTCCATAAACTTTCCTCTGCGCAGCAGTCACTAAAAGATTTATAGAAAATCTAGAAACCACATTTTGGGATGATTCCAGTTGGAAAAGATGCGTGACTCATATACGCATATGTGGTAGACATTTGAAGTCCATTAGTTTCCCATTTTGGGAGCTATGAGGTGAAAACCGAGCCCCAAACTTTCTTCTCTAAGTTCTTGACAGCTCGTGGTGCTCGAATTTTCAAATTTTGTGGAAGGAGTTTTGAGGATATTTTTGGCATAGTGCTTAACAACTCATTGTTAAACAGGGACAAAAATTTCCAAATAACTAAGAGCATCACAAATCCACCATCCATCTCCTCCAAGTATAGACAAACTCTGAAGAATCTGCTTTTGCTTTGTAGAAAGTAGTGAGTATTTTTTGAATTTTCATATTTTTTTCTACAGAGAGTTTTGAGGAGATTTTCGTCTGCGTTTCTCATGGCTAATTATGTAATAGGGACAAACATTCCCGAAAATTGAAGAGCACCAGAAAGCATTGACGGCGTGTTCTCCGCTCAACCACTGCGGATCACACCCCTGGTCAGATTTCTAGTCTGCTAGCCAACTCGATCAAGCTCGATCCGATTTGAGCGTCGGGCACAACAAGGAGCGACTTCAGATTTACCAGTTCGGACCCCTCGCGGGTGCAGTCCTACTCTGCTTGAGCCTTAGCTCTTTTCGATTGTGGTTGAATGGGAATGTGTTTACAGAGCGTCTCGAATGCACGAATGCTTCTGCGACTGTGTGTGTTCGTCTGCCTCTTCCCTCTTTCCCCTTCTCTCCTCTCCTTTTATACAAGCTTTGGGCTGGCGGAGAGCCGAGGAGTAAGCGATCTGATGCTCTCGATACTTGACAAGACACGGCAGAAGAGGCAACGTGCGCTGCCCTTGCGCCCGCCTGGCCGCCTCGCGTGCCATAAGTGGCCTCGACCCGCATAGTCACACCGGTGAGTCTGCGGGTGGGGCCTACCCGCTCCTCGACAGGCGGCCTCCTCAAGCAACTCTTCTCTCTGCGGTCAATTCTTCTGCGCCCACAGTGGCCGCTCGGACACGCAAGGGTCCTTTATGGCGTAATCATTTCTTCCTCTGTCTATCCGCGTGATGTCTCATTAAATGCGCCGTCCTTCCTGGCGCGGGGAGCCTTCGTCCAAGACTCATACGCAATGCTCCCCGCGTGCCCTTTGGCCTTGGGGCCCTCGCTGGTCTCGAGAGGGCTCGCACGCGCACCTTTGGCGCGTGGGGCCCTCGCCTCACCGTCGGAGGGCTCGCCCACGCACCCGCTGGCGCGTGGGGCCCTCGCCTTGCCTTGAGGGCTCGCCCACGCACCCGCTGGTGCGTGGGGCCCTCCGACCTCGAGGGCTCGCCAGCGGCTGGGCCTTGCTCGCCCGCTTTGACGGCGTGGGGCCTCCCGGCCTCTGAGGGGCTCGCCAGCATGGCTGGGGCCTTGCTCGCCCGCTTTGACGCGTGGGGCCCTCCCGGCCTTGAGGGGCTCGCCCTGCCTTTGGGGCCTTGCTCGCCCTTTGTGGCGTGGGGCCCTCCCAACCTTCCTAGGCCTCTTTGCACCCGGTATTTATTACACCGACAGTGGCCGGGTCCACCATGATCTGTGAACCGTCAGCGATACTTTCCGTTTCTTATGCGGTGGGAGGCGAATCGTGGGGGCCCACCACCGCTACGGCCGTCGCTGATTCTCCACTGCACACGATCTTCCTTGGGAACCACGCCGCTTTTGCGCGGAAACCAAAAGCAGCAGGGCAATGATGGCGCCCAGGCGGAATCAAACCGTCGCGCTCGCGCCCCGCCTATAATACTTCTCTCGGTAGCGATAATCCTTCCATACGCTAAGTCTTCAAGCTGTCCGCTACCTTCTTGGCTGCTACCACAGCATCCTCGCCAATTGCCACCAAGCCTTTCGCCAGCGCCACCGCCAAATTTTCTATGGCTCCCAAGCGCAGCAAAGGCCTGATGAGGACATCACTACATCGGATACACCCATGGGATCAATGACCAAAGTCCTTCCAAGTGACCCGCGACCTTTGATCATCATGCAAGGACCAAACACACGAGCCAGTGCACGACAAGTCAATTATCAGGTAAACTCCTTTCTTGGGTTAAATAATTGTACTCTGGAGAATAGACTGCTACCTAATACCAATATTTATGCATAGGAAGTTGAACAAGGACCAGCTACAAGGCACCAACGCCCCAATTAAGGCATTAAAGCATGGTGGGAATACAAAGGGATTCCACTCGGCCATCAATGACCAGTCTGAATGAAAAACGGCTTAGAGAATGCAAACAGACTCCGATTGGAACGTGTGAGCACTCATTGGAAACATAACTTCGCCATCTTTCCAACGGATCCAACCTCACCTTCAAATTCCTACTGAGCTGGACACAGGAGTCAAAAGAAATCGACGGACAGCCAGCAAACAATCTCTTCGGGTGCTGCACCAACTTTAAATGCATCTTGAGTCCCCATGTAACTAGTGCTGCGTGTTGGCTTCTCCAAACCAGCAACTCTCCTCTATATAAGGCGTGTTCCTCTGAGTTCTTAGGCAGGTTTTGTTCATTTGTTGTTGTCTTCCAGAATGGAGAAACACTCTCGAAATCCCTAGTGTCGGTGACCTATCGATTCGAGCTTGAAACCTCGGTTCGATTGTGTGCTTTATCCTTGTTCTTGCGAGTTCTTGATTGCTTGCAAGGATAGACCTTCGTGGTCAGGTCATCCGGGCTTTGCACGGCTGATAACAATCAGGAGTGTGGTTTAGCGATTGCGGCGCTTATCCTTGCGTGGTTAAGTAGCGGATCGTCAAAGTCATCCTCCGCCCAAATCGAAGTTATCCCTCTCACGGAAGATCGGGAACCCGTGGCGCATCATTTGGTATCGAGCGCATCATTTGGTATCGAGCGACGGTTGACGGTGAGTTTGTATCTTGTTTAGTCGTGTGTGTTCTTCCTATAGTACAGAAAATTTGCCCTACAAAAGATTGTTTACCCGCTGTCCAAGCCCTTTGTGCCTTTTCAATCAGTTATTTCAGTTTCTTAATTTGAGTTTGTGTTCGTCTTAGTGTTGTCTTGTTGCTGTTCATCTTCTTGTTCATCTCCCCACCCAAATTCCACCTATAACACCCAAAAACAAAAAGACCAATCTCGCCCAGAAATTTCCCATTTCTGCAGCTGCCCCTAAAAACGCCATATCTCCCAGCTCCCTTATCCTTTTGAGTGAAACCAAAAGGAGAAGATCCCATACTTGTTCTTCTATCATCCTGCCAATTTTCAACCCCATACATGAAAGAACCAAGGAGTAATGGATGTTTGATTCAGACCTTGTTGCTGTCCTGAAATCTGTAGATCAGTCCACTTGTGAATTTTGTGCGAATTTCTCTGTTCGTTTTCAGAAAGTTCGTCCAAAACAAAAGTTGTTGAAAACGTCGTCAGGAAGAAGTGTAAAAAATTTCATAAGCATAGAGGCACCTGACAAAGAGTTACGGCCAAAATACCGACCTGCTGTCTTGTGGACTGAAAAAAAAACAGAAAACTAGAAGTTGGTTCAAATTTGTGTTTTCCTGTTCCATAGTGCAAATTCGTGACTTGCTGAGTGTCTAGCACTTGTTGTCATCTCTACACACTTGCTTAAGCCTATTATACATCTTTGTTTGATCAGCAACATAGGCTATGTGCTAGTTTGAACACTTATTCAAATTGGGCAAATTTAAAATTAGCTGATTGTTTCCATTGCTACTCATATAAAACCTGTCCAAGCGCCACTTTCTACTAACCATACAGGTGATAGCCTTGCAATCGCTTTACTCAGACTTAAGATTGGTTTATCACGAACCAGCCACCGGTTGAACTACTTGCTGCATTTGTAAGAATTGGTAAGAACTTGGTAAGAGCTTGAGAGATGTGACCCTCAATATTTCCAGCACCTAGTATTTGATAGGGTTTCACATATTTTTGTGTGCTATCCTTGTTTGCTACTAACCATGGCAGGGTTTTATGGACATAATGGTTCCAAGCAATATCGTGAGAATGGAAGAATGATCACGGCTGGCGACAACAAACAAAATACATCGATCAAGCGAGAATTGGATCACAACTTTCATGAGGGCTCTCATCATCTTGAAAGGAAGGCCAGGACCAATAAGAACGATGCGCCATCTCCAACTCATGAACAAGGTAATCCGAAGTGTATCTTGCCTCCTCTTGGTATTACATATGATCCTAAAGCGTACATTGATTGGGAAATTGCGGTTGACAATGAATTTAGAAAATATGACTTGTCTGAAAAACAAAAGATTAAGGCTGCCACTAGTGTGCTAAATGGATTTACGTTAATATGGTGGAATACTAGAAAAGAGGACAACCTCATGACTGGAATGCCATGAAGCGACTTATGAGAGATATGTATGTTCTGATTACCATGCTGATTTTTATACACTAAACTTCAGCGTTTGAAACAAGGCAACAAAAGTGTTAAGGATTACTTTGGACAATTGCAAAATCATTTGTTGCGTTGTGGTTTAGATGAATCTTGAAGAAGCTCTTGAACTTGGTTTTTGAGAGGGCTTAATCAAGAAATCCAGAACATTCTTGTTAATAAAATTTATAACTCACTCTCTCATTTGGTTAAGCTTGCTTGCAAAGCTGAAAATCACATTTTGGAAGAAATGAAAATGCTTGATGCTAGAAAGAAAGAGGTTTCTAAATGTTTTGAAGTAATTTCTTGAGAAAAAGATAATTCAATGGACAATTTGTATGCTCTTGTGTCTCCTTCTTCGACTAACCTTTTGCGGGAGCTTGAAAAGAATGAAGAGATCGAAGTTGATATGGTCGAGCATGGGACATTCCCTTCGACCACGGTGTTAGATGAGATTGCACATTCCATTCCCATTAACAAGATCATGGTTGATAGCACTTGCGCCATTGATGGACCATGGTCTAATGGAAATAAGATACATCGCAACATACTTGTTGATGAAACATTGAGTGCTGCACAATTTACACCAGTTCAAGAGAATGGTGATGAGATTACTATGGTTGCCAAAGAAACACCTGTTACAACACCTACATCATCTGAGAAGAACATTGAAGGTAATATTGGTGTTGAATCGATAGTCATTCACGAAGAAGAGGTGAGTTCTTGCAACAACACTTGTGCTGAAAGAAAAATATCATTATCTGAATTTAATATTCCTGATTTGCACAATGTTGAATTGATTACTCATGACAAAGTTCTTTGGAAAGCATTTCATGATAAATCTTTGTGCTATCTGCTATTTGATGAAGCTATTGAACTGTCTTGTGTGATTGACAAGGTTGCTGAAATTTCAAGTTCCAAATCACTAGATGGTACTTGCAAATTTTATTTGAGTGGAAATTATGTTGTAGACAACATTTTTCATGTATGTCAAATGTTTATCACATCCGATTTGCTTGCTGATTTGAAATTAAATTATTGCAAAACACCATCCATTGTATCATATTGTGGTAGCATAAAGATAAAGGAATTGTTCGATGATTACTGTTTTGAAAATAGATTTCCATTCATTTGCTCATATGTCACATGTGAATCACTTGTTAAAAATGTGCATTGCCCAAATAAATCATGTTCTCTTCCAAACAACTTGATACAATGTTTAGTAAAGTTGAGGACTACTTCCATTCAATCGCGCCAAAATGATGAGAAGGAATGGTTTCTGAGAAAAACATTGCATAATTGTTTCCGTATTGAAAGCGAGAATGACAAAACAATTGATGCATACATATACCACGCGTACACGTTGTTCTTTTGCTCGAGCACCTTTGCAGATTGTCAAAAGACGTTGACGTGTATTCGAGAAGAAGGGAAGAATGATAATATCATGGTACCAATGCATATGTGGAAGTGCTCCTTCTTCTGGAATCCAGTTCGTCCCCCAGAAGCACATCAATATTTCACGTCATACTTTGTAATAGAAGATCAACTAGAGTCGAGGACGACTCCAAAAAAAGAAGAGGAGAATGATGAGGACATCACTACATCGGATACACCCATGGGATCAATGACCAAAGTCTTTCCAAGTGACCCGCGACCTTTGATCATCATGCAAGGACCAAACACACGAGCCAGTGCACGACAAGTCAATTATCAGGTAAGCTCCTTTCTTAGGTTAAATAATTGTACTCTGGAGAATAGACTGCTACCTAATACCAATATTTATGCATAGGAAGTTGAACAAGGACCAGCTACAAGGCACCAACGCCCCAATTAAGGCATTAAAGCATGGTGGGAATACAAAGGGATTCCACTCGGCCATCAATGACCAGTCTGAATGAAAAACGGCTTAGAGAATGCAAACAGACTCCGATTGGAACGTGTGAGCACTCATTGGAAACATAACTTCGCCATCTTTCCAACGGATCCAACCTCACCTTCAAATTCCTACTGAGCTGGACACAGGAGTCAAAAGAAATCGACGGACAGCCAGCAAACAATCTCTTCGGGTGCTGCACCAACTTTAAATGCATCTTGAGTCCCCATGTAACTAGTGCTGCGTGTTGGCTTCTCCAAACCAGCAACTCTCCTCTATATAAGGCGTGTTCCTCTGAGTTCTTAGGCAGGTTTTGTTCATTTGTTGTTGTCTTCGAATGGAGAAACACTCTCGTAATCCCTAGTGTCGGTGACCTATCGATTCGAGCTTGAACCTCGATTCGATTGTGTGCTTTATCCTTGTTCTTGCGAGTTCTTCGATTGCTTGCAAGGATAGACCTTCGTGGTCAGGTCATCCGGGCTTTGGCACGGCTGATAACAATCAGGAGTGTGGTTTAGCGATTGCGGGCGCTTATCCTTGCGTGGTTCGTGGCGGATCGTCAAAGTCATCCTCGCCCAAATCGAAGTTATCCTCTCACCGAAGATCGGGAACCCGTGGCGCATCATTTGGTATCGAGCGCATCAAGGCCGCCGCGAGATGCCGCACCATCTTCGGAGCTGCTCGCTTCTTCCCTTGTCGATGAGGATCGGTGGCGGCGGCGAGTCTTCGTGCCACCGACCGCCGCCGGTTCAGCGCCGCGGCACCATCGCGCCGAGTCCTCGCGCCGGGAGATCGTGACCTTCTCTGGCGTCTTGGCGGGCCTTGTCCGCCGTACTCGAATTCTTCTTGGGGGTGCTCGCCTTCTCACGGGATCGAGCGGCGCACCATGTTCCCAACTCGATCATGGCCTGGTCATCTTCGCCCATCTCTCGCGAGATGTTCGTGGGAGACGATGCGAACCTCCCGCTTCTGGCGCCGACTCTTCGTCTTGCACGGGCTCGCGCTCGGCGCGGTTGGGAGTTGCTACTTTGCGCCCGCGTCACCTCGCCTTTATCCTGCGCGGTCAAGTCCAACTGGAAGGGCGCACCGGCGATGGTATCGTGGAGGATTCCAGCGGCTGCGACGATCTGGTTCTTCCCAACGATCCCGTGGAGCCCACCGCCGATCGGGGGCCCGGCCGAACGATCTGGCGATACGGAGCGATGGCGGCGCGCGATTGCCGAGCTCGCCGCCGAGGCTCACCGGAACCCGTGGTGGCGGACTTTTTGCGGCGCCGCCTTTGCCCGCTTCGCGAGCGCGCCCGCTGGGCGTACTACGGCGACAACGACGGGACCCGCCTTTGCTCTTGGAGGTGAATACCCTCGCGCTCTTTTGATTTCGTACCTTCTTTCTTTCCATTTTGGCTAACGACCACTCATTGCTTCTTCTTTGGGTGTTGGTGATGGGAGCGTCTTGGGCGGCGTGCTCGAGGCTGGTGGCGGGGCTTCGACCACGCCGACCGGCGACATCGCCACGCCGACGGGCATCCGCCCCTCTGCGGCCGGATCACGGGGCGCAACCCTTACTTGCGGCGCCCCCCATGGAGGTCTCTCGTCCAAGTGGCGGGGACCACTGCGAGATCCGCGAGCCGCCTCGGCGACCGCCCAAGCTTCATGACGCTGCTTTGCTCCCGCCGTGGCTGCGACTCCGCCAGCGCTCTCGGAAGCGCCGCCTCATCCTTGCCGTCGGCAGCGATGATGAGGAGGAGGGCGAGCTCAAGAGAGCGCGCCCTTCAAGCCCCGGGCTTCCGCCGCCACCGCCGGCTCCAACCAGCGGGGGCCCTGCTGCTACCGCCGCCGCTCGCCACCGGGCAGGCGGCGACTCATCGAACTGGCGCCGCTGCGCCGGTTTCTTCCTCCTCCTATGCCGGCGCTCCTGCGCGGCGCTGCTATTCTGTGCTGGCGCTCCTCCACCTGCACCACTTCGCGCCAGGCCTACGGCGTCTGGCTCGGCGGTGGTGGCTCGCGATCGCCGCCCACCGCCGCCACAAACAAGCGACTTGGAGCTCCCCTTCAGCTTCGCCTTGAGCGCACCGCTTGAGTTGGCTTTCTCTGCGATCGCACACTTCGCACTAGGGTTATACGCTCTGCGGTTTCGCATACCAACCTGTTTGTCCCTCTTGGAGCAGGCGGACGCTGGGCATCGAGCTCCGCTCCCGCTGCTCGCCAGCCCAGCGTGCCGCCGCTCCTTCGACGGAGGCTGCTTCGCGGCGGAGAGTCTGGCGCGCGGCGGCGGAGAACCCTCAGCCACCTCGCTGTTGGCCTTTGCCGCCATCTCGGTCGTGACCGCCGATGTAGGACGTTCCTTTGAGGCGCTTCGCACCCTCTCCCGCACCTGGGCGATGCGGGAGGAAGCCCTTGCCTTGGCGGAGCGATCTGCCGGCGAAATGCGGCGGGCCTTGGCCAGAAACCGCCCATGAAGGGCGATGGCCGCGAGGCTGCGGCAGCCAACCGCCGCTGCCTCGGCCGCCAACGGTCGAAGACCTCCGCTGGAGCACTTCGCGCCTCCGGACCCTCGCCGACATCTTTGCGCACCGCCTCTGCGCTTCCGGGGCCTCGCATCCACTGGTGTTTCCTGCATCCCATTGGAGAGACGGTGCGCGATCTGCCGGGCGCCGTGGGGCGAGCCGCCAAGCCTGCTGCGCGTCCTTCCGGCGGCGCAGCGACGCGGGCGATCGAAGCGGTCGCCAAGGCGCTCTCGGCAGCGCGTTCATCTTGAGCAAGCTGTCTTGCTCGAGACGCGCGTTTGATCTCGGCGCCGCCATCGGGGAGCCTTCGCGCCACCGGACCGGTTTGAGCGGTAGCGGGTTGACACCGCCGCCGACCAGCGTGTCCATGATGAAGCGCCGCTCCAGCGGAAGACGAAGGCGAAGGAGTAGCGAGACTCCCGCCTTTTGCCTTGTAATTGTTGCCTATCAATGCAAACAAACTTTTGCTCTTTTGTTGTGAGTCTCATTTGAACTTCGCACAACTTTAACTTATGGAATCAATCGGGGCACTGGCGCCAAAGGTTTTAGATCGAGCGATTACGCATAAGTGGCTGCTTCTTTTAGGCATCTGGTTACTTCAACCCTTATGGCCTCTCGCAACCCGACTTAAACATTACGTGGCGGCGCTTAGCTTCGGAAGTGGTCTAGTCATTGGTGCCGCCGTTAGCGCATTGCCTGAACCGAGCCGACACACCGAGCTAGAGCCCCTTCCGTCGCCGCCTCGCACCAACGTAAGTTATAGCGTTTGCCTTTGCAATCAAGGGCCATCGACCTTAAGTACTTCGCTACCGACTTTCGTGAGAATGTTTTCTAACAGACCTTTCTAAGGCTAAGCCACTGATCGCCAAAAAGTTTTAGACAGAGCTTTCCGTTGAAAGTGAGCGCTTTTTCCTCAGGCATCTGGTTACTTCAACCTTTATGGCCTCTTTGCGAACCGACCCTAGACATCGCGTGGTGAGAACTTAGCTTCCGGAAGTGGTCTAGTCGCGGTGTCATTTGTTGGCGCATTGCCTAGACCGAGCCGACACACCAGGCTAGAACCCGCCTTCCGTCCACCTCGCCTCACCCAACCGCGAGTCATAGGTGTTCATCCTTGCAACTAAGGGGCCATCTGCCTTAAGTACTTTTTCGCTGCTAGCTTTCACCGGAATGCTTTCTAACAGACTTGAGGCGAAAAAAGAAACAGATGCCCACAAGTAAACAGAACTTATCTCTTATTGAAGATGGCTTTGTACAACGCAGCCCCCGAGGCGAGCGGTGAAGGAAGAAGACCTCGCCGCTCGGCTCCAAAGGAAGGCCAAAAAAAAAAGCTTCTGGAACTGTTACCTACGGGTAGAACTTCCTCAGCTGCTCGACGTTCCAAGTGTTCGCCAATTCGCGACCGTCCTCGAATGCGAGCCCGACTGAGCCTGGGCGGGAGACTGAGACCACCTTGAAGGGGCCCTCCCACAGGAGAGACAGTTTGTTGTGCCCTTTGCACTTGGATTTTCTGTGAGCAGGTCGCCCATGCGCCGGTGTTCTCACACACACCGCTTTGCTTGATAACGGCGCGGCGCTTGCTGATACTTGGCGGCCGGATCGCCGCCTGCCTCGGATCTCCTCCAGAGATTTACTTCATCTGGCGCCGGTCGTGTCTTGGTCTTCGCTGAACGCCGCCACTCTTGGGGAGCCGAAAGCGAGCTCTGATGGGAGCACCGCCTCAGAGCCATACACCAGGAAGAAGGGGGTCTCGCCGGTGGCTCTGTTGGGAGTTGTCCGCGGCGCCCTGTCTGTGGGAACTTCCTCCGCCCGGCGCTTGCAGCGCTTCTCCAGCGGTCGAACGCCCTTGTCTTGAGCCCTTTGAGTACTTCGCGTTCGCCGCTCCACTTGCCCATTGCTCTTCGGATGCGCCGCGGAGGCAAAGCACGCTTGGTACCCAACTCTTCGCACCGATCTTGGAAATCAGCGCTTTTGAGAAAGCGCCGTTGTCAGTGATGACTCTGTTGGCGACACCGAACCGGACGAAGATGCTCTTCATAAACTTGATAGCCGCTGCGGATGTGATCGCCGGGACCGGCGAGGCTTCAACCCACTTAGTGAACTTGTCGTGGCGATGAGCAGATGAGTATATCCTCCGTGCGCCCATGAACGGGCGAAATGTCCAGCCCCGGACATGAACGGCGGAGAGCGGAATAGTTTGCAGCGCCTGGGCCGGTCGGTGGATTTGCTTAGCATGAAATTGGCACGCTTCGCATCTCCTCACCAGCTCGAAGGCATCCTGGAGGGCAGTGGGCCAATAGAAACCGTGGCGAAAAGATTTCCCAACCAACGCCCGGCTCCCTGAATGCCTCCCGCACATGCCTCCATGGATCTCGGAGAGAATTTCACTCCCGCTTCCGAGTGGCGCTTCAGTAGAACTCCGTTTGCGCCTTAGCGTCTGGTCCCCACCTACCGGCGTGGCGCTTGCGCCTTGCGCGCTATCTTCTCGGCCACGCGTCATCGTTGGATCACTCCATCCCGCGGTAGGCTAGGATCGGATCCATCCACGACCTTCCTGCACGAGTGTGGCGGCGTTACGTACATTGTCGCCGGCGTACTCCGCTGGCTCGGCGTTTCGCCTCAACCGCCTCGGCGGTTCTTCGCCTCCTCCCTCTAACCGGGGCTGCGGCGGAGATCGATGGCGTCTCCTCGGAGGTGGGAGCTGCGTCGAGAAAGCGTCGTCCCGCCAGAATTGGGGGTCTGCGGCGGACGGCTGCGTAAGTCTTTCTTCAAAGACCCGGCGAACAGTGCCCTTGACGAGGCAATGCGGGCAGTTCATCCGCCACGTAGTTGTCACGGCGAGGATGTGCCGAAGCCCAAACCCTCAAAGTGCCGCTCAACCGGCGTACCTCGCCGGGTAGGCCGCCATGACGGGATCGGCGGGAGAAATCCTTCCTCGCTGGTTGATGACCGGAGAAGTCGCCTTTACTTGTAGCGGCTGGATGCCAAGGGTCGGCCACCACGAGCCCGCAAGCGATCCTTCATACTCCGCGACGTTGTTGGTGGCGCGAAGTCCAGCACCACCAGTGCCGGACGACATCGCCGGTTGGAACACCGGGCGACGCCTTGATTTCCCCTCCGGCGGAATGAGCCGTCGAAGAAGAGAGTCCACGGCGAGGAGGTGGGGTATCTTCACCGGTGTCGCGAGTCCACTCGCTAATGAACTCCGCCAGAGCTTGCCCTTTGATGGCCACTCGGGAGCGAATTTGAGATCAATTCCGCCAGCTCCATGGCCCGTTTAGCGTCGACCCGTCGCCTCGCGGTTGAAGAGGATCTCCGCAAGGGATACTTGGTCGACACCGTGACTTCTCGCCCACGGAAGTAGTGGCGTAGCTTTCGGAATGCCAAGACGGGCGTAGAACATCTTCGGTCTTGTGAATACCTTGTTTGGCGTCGTGGAGGACCTTGCCGGCGTAGTAAATGGGCGCTGAACGCCCTCTCTTTCCGCCACTAGCACCGCCTTGACCGCTGGGGTTTGCCGCGACGTAGAGGATCAGCGGCTCGCTTTGGTCTGCAGGCGACCAGCACGGGCGGGAGGTAAGATACTTCTTCGAGACCGTCGAGCGCCTCCTGCGCCTCCGCCCACCAACGGCGGTTGGTCTTTTTAGGAGCTTGAGCGGTGGGAGACTTTTGTCCCCAGGCGAGCTATAAAGCTGCCCAGGGGAGGTCAAGCGACCCACCAAGCACTTGCATCTGCCGAAATCGCGTCGGGGCTTCATGTTCTCGATCATTGCGATCTTGTCGAGGTTCGCCTCAATCCCCCTCCGGGAGACGAGAATCCCGGTTGCCCGACGGAACGGCGAACACGCATTCTCTGGATTAAGCTTGATGCGATACTTCCTCGGGTTGGCGAAGGTTTCTTCCAGGTCGCCGATTAACTCCTCCGCCTTCTTGGACTTCACCACCAGGTCATCGACATACACCTCTAGGTTCCGCCCTATTTGGGAGCGGTGAGCGATATGCATGGCCCGCTGATAGGTTGGGCCCGCATTCTTCAGTCCGAACGCCATCCTTGTATAGCAGTGTACGCCCATGGGCGTGACGAAGGCGGTCTTGTCTTCATCTTCTTCGGCCATGCTAATCTGGTGGTACCCAGAGTGCGCATCCGTAGCTTCTGCCGCACTCGCAGCTTGAGTCGACGATGAGATCGATGCGGGGCAGCGGTATGGATCGCCGAACACGCCTTGTTGAGGTCGGTGAAGTCCACGCACATCCTCAACGCCCGTTGGATTTCTTAGCGAGGACGGGTTCGCGAGCCACAGGATGGGCGACCTGCGGACGACCCCGCCTTAAGACTGTCCACCTCTGGCGGATAACTTCTGGCGCTCCACCGATCGCTTCGGACCTTCGCATGACCGGTCGCGGCGCGAAACGTCGCCAATTTGTGCTCAATCACCTCCACGGGACCCCACCATGTCGGACGGTTGCCACGCAAACACGTCTGCGTTAAGCTGGAGGAAGGAGACAGCGCGCCTTCCTATTTGGCGCCGAGAGGCGCCCCCCGAACGGTCTTCGCGGTTCGACTTCGCGCGAGAGACCGCCTTAACCTCCGCAGACGAACCGGGAGGCACGGTCTTCGCCGGAGGAGCTCCCAAAGTCGAAGCCTCGGCCTTACAGGCACCGATCGCCCCCAGCCGTGGCGTCCTTGTCGCAGCGGGCGCCTCCGGCGGTCCACTTTCAAACGATGGGGCGGTTGGCCGGGATCTTCACTACCATGTACGCATAGTGGCACACCGCCATGAACACAGGTCGGCGCCGGCGACCTAGTATGGCGTTGTAGAGGTCGAAGTCCGCCACCTCGAACTTCGAGCATCTCGGTGCGGAAGTTGTCGAAGCCTCGAAAGTCATCGGGATCGACAGCCCAGTGGACGGACTCGGCCCAGCGCGATGTCAAAGAATGGGAGCGTTAGGCGAAGCTCCCGCCGCTGGATCTGGAGCGCCATGCACCCGGGCGGACGGAGGTTGAGGAACTCCCCGTCTACCAAAGACCGCCCTAGCTTTACATTCCGGACCGTGGGCGCAACCACGATCGGGAGATGCCAGGGCGGCGGTGCTTGGTTGGGTGATCGGCTTTGATCGAACGCGATCGGTGCGCCCGACCACGCCACCGCCTCATCGACCCAAAGCCGGCGCGTGGCGCACACCTCCTCATCGCACGCTTAAAGCTAGCGTGGGGCGGATAGGTGGCGAACCGCCGTGGATGGCGGCAACCTCGCGCTCACTTCTGAAAACCAAGCGGCCGCCTCCTTGCCCTTGCCATCGCCGGACGCTGCTGCTGCTGCTCGTGGACTCGCTTGTCCACCATCTTCTCGACGACATGGCAATCGCCAAGTCGGGGAGTTGTTGCGGTGAATGGGGCGATGGGGCCTTCCGTCCCACTCACGGGGCAATGATCTCGCCTTTAAATCGCGACCGCGAGGCCGTCGCGGCCACGGCGTCGCCATAGCCGCCGCCTCGGCCGCCCTGCGGGACCGTACCCGCCGGCGCCGCGACCTCCTCCTCTTTTACGCCCGCGCGCCCATTGCGCGGTGCGCGCGTCGTCGTCGTCGTCGTCGCTTTCGGCGGCCATGACCTGCCGGTCTCGGCCGCTTTGCGCTTCTTCTTGTCCTTGCCGCCGTGGTTCCTCGTGGTTCCGGCCTCGCCGCCCATGTGGCCCCGCCAGCAGGCCGGCGGATCTGAGCTCACTGAAGGGCGCACTTGTCGCCAAGGTGAAAACTCCTCCGTCGTTTTGATCTTGCGGGTGGCCATCTTCTCTTTGACCTTGGGGTCTCGGGCGCCTCTCACGAATGCCGTGACCACGGCATCGATGGAGATGTCGGGGATAGTGTTGCGGACTGGTAGGCGCCCGAATATAGTCGCGGCGACTCTCCTTTCTTCTGCTCCCACATTGTGGAGGTCGTCTTCTACTCGGGCTGCTCGAAGGTGCCACGGAAGTTGGTGACGAAGAGCTCAAAAGCTCCTTCCATGACCCCACCGGACTCGGGGCGGGTTCATGAGCCACGGCGGGCTCGCCGTGAGGACCGCGGGGAAGTAGTTCGCGAGAACCTTCCCGACCCTCCGATCGGCTGCATCACCGTCGTATAGATCTGCAAAAATTTATCGGGGTTGGTGGAGCCGTCGTTACTTTTCGATGGGGCCGGACGAAACCGTTCCGCCCTTTGACGCGCAGCAAGAAGCGCCACCCTCACTGGCAGGGCAGCTCTGTGGGAACCCTCTTGCTGGTCCCGCGCGACGGCGGCGGCAGCATGTGATCGCCTTCGGTCGCGACCCTGCGGAGCTTGTCATGCGAGTCTTCTCCATGCAGCAAGTGGCGGTCCTCCGGATGGGACCGGAGATCGCGACCACCAGACGCCGCCCGCCGAGCCCCGTGAAATCGCGCTCTTGTCGTCTTAGCCCCGCCCCTCACCAGAGACTCGCGAGAGGAGTGCGAGGGCAACAAAAACGGGAGGGCGTGGAACGCCGGTTCCCCGCCCCGAAACTTGCACCACCGCCGCGGCGTCGTCGTCGCGAGCCAAAGGCGCCAACCACGGCGCCGCGAGAGTCCGGAGTTACGGAACGGTGGGTTTTCAGCAAGGCCACGGCAGCGTGGAGGTTCTGTCTTTGAGTGCACTCCTCCAAGGCCAGCGCCGTCTAACAACGCCGAGGCGGTACTTTCGCCGGGCTCCAACCTAGGCGGCGGCCACCGCCGGGTGATCCACCGCCATCGCCCGCGGCTCTAGCGGCCGCTTCTGCTCCGTCGCGGTCGCCGCTCGCGCCATCGCCTCCTAAAGAAAGGTCGAAGCACTGAATCGATGCTAGCGCTCCCCTACAGCGCGCCATCGACGGCGTGTTCTCCGCTCAACCACTGCGGATCACACCTGGTCAGATTTCTAGTCGCTAGCCAACTCGATCAAGCTCGATCCGATTTGGCGTCGGGCACAACAAGGAGCGACTTCATGATTTACCGAGTTCGGACCCCTCGCGGGTGCAGTCCTACTCTGCCGAGCCTTAGCTCTTTTACGATTGTGGTTCAATGGGAATGTGTTTCTGAGCGTCTCGAATGCACGAATGCTTCTGCTGTGTGTGTGTTTCGTCGCCTCTTCCCTCTTTCCCTTCTCTCCTCTCCTTTTATACAAGCTTTGGGTGGCGGAGAGAGCCGAGGGAGTAAGCGATCTGAAGCTCTTAGTACATTGACAAGACACGACGAAGAGACGCAACGTGCTTGCTTGCGCCCACGCCAGGCCTCGCCCTCGCGTGCTTTGCAAGTGGCCTCGACCCGCATAGTCACACCGTGAGTCTGCGGGTGGGGCCCTACTGCTCCTCGACACGGCGGCCTCCTCAAGCAACTCTTCTCTCTGGGTCAATTCTTCTGCGCCCGCAGTGTGTGCCGCCGGACTGCAAGGGTCCTTTGTGCGTAATCATTTCTTCCTCTGTCTATCCAGCGTGATGTCTCATTAAATGCGCCGTCCTTCCATACAGGGGGCCTTCGTCCAAGACTCATACGCAATGCTCCCCGCCTTGGCCCCCTTGTGTGGCTGGGCCCTCCTGGTCTCCAGAGGGGCTCGCCCACGCACTCACTTTGGCGCGTGGGGCCCTCACCTCACCATCGGAGGGCTGCATGCCCACCCCTTTGGCGCGTGGGGCCCTCGCCTGCCCTTGAGGGGGCTCGCCCACGCACCCGCCTGGTGCGTGGGGCCCTCCAACCTTCCTAGGCCTCTTTGCACCCCGGTATTTATTACACCGACAAGCATCATCCATCTCCTCCAAATGAGAACAAATCTGCTTTTGCTTTTCTGAAAGTTTCTTTGGTCATTTGGCTTGATCTTCTTTCCTAAAGCAAGCTTTTAATTAATTCCTCTCTTTTGGACACTTGACAACCAGGATTGTAAATAGAAAAAATCCCACATATTACATGACTCTTAGTTATGCATGTTATGGGTACATATAATTGTCTTGTTTTTCGTGTTTTGGTGAAAATGGTAGCGTCGAAAATTTGTGTCGTCTATTCACCCCCTCTAACTGCCTAGCTTGGGTCTTCAATTGGTATCAATAATTGTGTCGTCTATGCATGTTATGGGTACATTTGGTTTGGTGCTTTTTTGCATATTTTTACTGATTTTTAAAGGCAATTTGTCTTCCTATTTGAGCTATGGCGGACAAGTATTCCACCAAACCCCCTGTGTTATACGAAGACAATTTTTCCTATTGCAAGGCTAGGATGGAAACATATGTGATGGCTCGGGTCACAACATTTGGCTTAAGATCAAGAAACTATATGAGTTTCCCTAGGAGGTGATGGCCACGAATCAAGCCGATGTGGAGCTTAAAGGAAAAGCTTGAAATTTTCTAATTCAAGTCCTTAGCCGAGGGGAGTACGAGCGGTGTCGAACATCACCACAACCCACAATGTCTAGACGACCCTCCAAGCTTACCATCAGGGGACGGCTCAGATAAGGTGGTGAGACAAGACCAACACAAAAGAGAGTACAATCGATTTTCTTAGAAGCCGGGTGAAACGCTTGACTTATGTTTCTCCCGCTTCACCAAGATTCTTGCCGATCTCCCTTCGGTCGAAGTCAAATATACCGATTCGGAGATCACCAGGCAGTTTCTCTCTGCATTGGATCTTAAGGTCTGGGATGTGAAGGTGACTGCAATCCGACAGGCGGCCGATCTCTCGATGCTGACCTTGGAAGTGCTCTATACAAGTCTCAATACGCACGAACTTGAGCATCTTCTGAAAGAGCCCAGTTCCTCATTCACAGCCTTGATACCTGACCCCTCTGGTCGTTGTTCTTCCACTGTTGCCAGTATCTCCTTCTTAGCCCTCTGTGAGCTATCCAATGATCAGATGGACAAGATTTCTGAGGAGCAACTTTCCTTGTTGCCCAGGAAGTTCTCATGTGCTTACAGGCGAGTGACCTATTAGAGGAGAGGCATCACGTGGTGTTTCGGTTGTGATGGTCTCAACCACATGAAGCGTGATTGTCCCAAGTCCGGAGGAGAGGAGCGGAATGACTATGTTGTGCCAGCACGAAATGCCTACGTAAACAAGAACCACAACATCAAGGCCGGTGGTGGAGGTGACAAGAAGAAGCCACCTAAGCAGTTGATGAAAGGATGCCGCATGTCGAGAAGATGATGGCCGCTTTAGAAGAAGTCGCCATCTCCGACAAGGAGGATGGATACTCGGATAATGGTGAGGATGAGCCGCCGGAGAACGACGACGTCGACTACAACGGCATGTACTTCATGGCACACGGCGATAGCAGTGGCGGCGAGTTAGACATCTACCACACCGACGACAATGAGGTAACTGATGAACAGGGTCCCTCATATTCTGAACTCTTGGAAGCGTTAGTTAAAATTCATGACAAGTACACTAGGGTCTTGGCCAAGAAAAATTCCCTAGAAGTTCAACTAAAAAATGCTAAACTTGCTGCTTGCTCCGATTATGGGAAGCTCACTCTAGAATTGGATGAATTGACAATGAATTTTAAGAATGTCACTATCCATCTAGAGAATAAAAAATGTAGGTCTGTTTTTGAGTCTGTTGACTCTGATGGGTGGTTAGAGTTTGATAGGGTTGTGAATGATTTCAATGAATTAAGGACAATTCATGATAGGGTGCTTGATTTGAATGAAAAACTTAGGGAAGTTAATGTTAAGCTCGTAGAAGAACTAGATGATGCTAGGAAGAATTTATTCGTTGTCACCTCTGATCTAGAGTCTGTCTGCATGATTAACCTTAGCATGCTTTGTCCTGATCCCTCTGCACACTCATCTAAGGACCCAGTCAGTCTAGTTGTGGACGGTAGCGATCATGCTCCACCTAATGGCCCAGTCAGCTAAGATGAGAATTGTAGCTTCCATTCACTTGACTCTACATGCCGTGATTGCACACTATTGAAACTTGAGAATTTGAACTTGCAAGCTAAGATTTTCGAGCTTAATGATGCTGTTCTTGATGCCTTTGTGTGATCGATGTCGTGAGCTTGATGGGGAGATGGGTAGGATCTATTAGGACATGAGTGATATATTTGATGTTAGGCTGACCCAAGCCCAAAATGCTGAGTGTCTTTCCTGTCAGGCTCTCAAGAGGGAACATAAGATCTTAGGTGAAAAGTGTCGCAAAACCTTGGGAAAGGGCTATTGCCGAAGCATATTTAGCAGATGAATGCATGACATTCTGTTCAAGATATCTAACAGGATTTGAGACTAAGCTTAATCGACCTTCTCGTAATGATGATGGTAATGAATTTTTCCATCACTCCAACGAGCAACAAGGATCAATAAAATTTGTTCAAATGGATGGAAAGCCACTTGGAAAACCTAGAAAGTATATTTTATCGAAGGTAGAGAGAGTACAAGCACATAGATATGTGATGTTCAATTGTCCAAAAGTTAATACATATCTAAGGTAATAATTCTTTGTAGAACGATGTCGTGTTTTTCTTTCATTGCTTGATGCATTATGAATTCATTGTAGAATGCATGCTCGTGAGATAAGGAATAATCACTACAGGAAATGACATCAGTGTCGTTGGCCATATTCTCTATGTCGGCGGCCCAAATACCGATGACGATCAATGTCGGCGGCCAAAAAAAATAAGCGGACGACAATATTACTTCCCCACAAGCTTTGTGGGCAGCCGCAATAATACCACCGACATGTGACATATTTCCTTTTGCGCACCACATAAAATTTGAATCACTTTGCCCGCCAAAGTAGTCTATGTCGACACCAAAAAAAGGCCAACCACATTGCTTCCGCCCCATGACGGCGCCTTCACGGTCTAGACGAAGAAGTTCAGGTTGGTCCCACTTGGCAGACAAAAGGACGTCTCTGACAGGTGGGGCCAAACAGGGAAACCATGCAGCAAGGTCACACAGAACCTATGTCGGCGGTTAAGCATAAGGCAACCGACACAGTGCCTATATTGGTGGTTACTAGTAACGCCACCGAGATAGATCCTCCCCCCTCTGAAGCCGGTCCCTGGCACTTATTGTGGCTATGTCGGTGGCCCTAGGTATTCCCGCCGATACTAGGTAGGCTATGCCAATGGCCCTAGTTATTGCCGCCGACATAGACCTCCTGCCCCAAGACTATCAATGCCCCGACCTTTTTCATTCCACGCACGGCTCGATCCCAAGCATTCCCATGTGCAATAGTTATAAGACATGGAGAACCCATCACAAGTCATTCCATGAGATTGTATCCCCATGCGTTGCAACTTCGGTTTATAGCTCCTTTGTAACCTCGATGTGCCGCGGACGATCGATACTAATACAACTTCGAGGTTATAAATGAACTTGTATCGAAAGTGCAATTCACGGGATACAATCACTTAGAATGACTTGTTATAGGTTGTGCATGCCCTAAAACCTTAGGTTGCACATAAGAATGTGTCGGATCGAGCGGAAGGAGGGCCGGAAACGGGCGGGTGCTAGGGTGGTGGGTTGTCTTTGTGATCGGTGTTTCCAATCGCCGCCGACATAGGCGCTCTATGTAGGCGGCAAACAGTGAGCCGCCCACATAGGTCTGTGCGACTAACATGCTGGCCAACATCAGCAGCTTGACAGTTACGTCGTTTTTGTGGTTGGCCAGAGCTATGACCGCTGACACAAGTATCTATGTCCGTGGCAAAAGTATGTCGACCACATAGGTCTTTCAGACTGACTTGTGGGCCAGGTCCGTTAGGGTCGGCATTTGGAAGAGGTAGTGTCGGCGGCATGAGGTCGCCGACAATGGTTTTTGTTTTTAAACATTCGTGTCCCATTGCACCGCTGCCTACGTGTCGCCCCCGTGCACTATTGTCTCCTCCGGCCTAGCAGCCGCCCGCCCGCCCCGCCGCCGCCTCCACTGCCGCCCCGCCGCTGCCCGCCCGGTGTCGCCGCCACCTATGGCTCACCAGCGCCGCCGCCTTACGTCGCGTCGCGCCCGCTCCTGCTCTCCACCCAGCTGCCGACCGTGGGCCAGCTTCGCGCGCCGCCACCCCATGCGCCACCACCCTCGCGCACCGCCGACCTCGTGCCGCCTAGGCCGCCACCCTGTCACCTCACCACCGCCGGCCGCCACCTCCGACCACGGACCACCCTTGGCCGCCGGGCCCTTGCCACCACCTCCGGCCACGTGCCACCTCCCTTTGGGACGTCGCGCACGGCCGGCTCCCACCCCCGGCCACCTCCGGCCACGCGCCACCTCCTTCCCTACCAGCATAGCGGCTCCTGTGCAGGTATGTCCTAGCTCTCATGTCTATAGTTTTTAATTTGCTATCTATGTGAACTACATTAGTAGTTCGAAGTAATTAGACTAATACTATAATTAGTGAGACGTCGATTGGTAGTTAAAATTAATTATAACATTTTAACTTGAACGGAGCCATAGCAAAGCCCATTCGGAAGTGCTACATAATTTCATACCGAGCTCGACGGTGATTCGTTGTGTTCCATTATGAAATTTGTTGTGCTTCAAACTATCCATGTTTTGGACAGCCTACGGATGTGCGTTTGAGTATGGTGGTCGTAATCACGAAGGTGCACGGGTCGAATTTCCAGCAAATTAACCTTGTTGTTCTCATGGTGCATAACATAAGCGGTACGTGTTATACCCTTCATTGCACTAGGAGGACTGCAGGGTTATGCTGCCGGAATTTCGATCCATGCACCTTTGTGATGCGACTATTGTACTCAAACACACATCCATAGCTGGGTAAGCCCTCCTATTAGTTAGACTTAAATCGTTTAAAGCTGAACTTTTGTACATGTACAAACATTATATAGTAAACGATGGAAGATCGACGGTCGATGTACAATGGATGGAAGAAGTCTGGGCGGCACACGGACGAATGGATCGACAAAGTTGACGCATTCATGGAAGATGCTTTTGAAAGATTCCCCAACCCTAACGCAACCCTCGTGCGTTGTCCCTGCATTGTCTGCTCGAATACCGAAAAGAGGTGCAAAAGGGAAATTAGCGAGCACCTCTGTAGGCATGGTTTTAAACCAAACTATTTTGAATGGATATATCATGGTGAGACAAAGCGTCCGGAGTCGGTGTTCAACCCTGTGGATGTTGGAGAGGATTACGACAAAGTTGAAGTGGAAAAATTGGACAAGCTCACGGATGATGTGGGTAGGGCTTACGATCTCTCCCCCGAGGAAGAGGCCAAGCCACTTACCCAACAATTCGAGATGCTTCTTGATTCTGCCAAGAAGCCACTGCATGAGCATACTAATATGACCGTGCTCTCGGCGGTGTTGTGTCTAATGGCGGTAAAGACCAAATATAACCTCTCAGCCAATTTCTTCAACGACATTTGCAAACTGATTGATAGCCTACTTCCGACTGGGCACAAAATGACTCCAAATCTATACGAGTCGAAGAAACTTAATGTGTTAGGCATGCCGTGCAAGAGGATAGACTATTGCTCAAAATTCTACATGCTGCACCGAAAGGCTGATTCTGGGCTAACTCATTGTAAGCATTGCGGTGAGAGTCCGTACATGGAAGTTAAAGATCGAGATGGGGTAAAAAGACAGATGACGGTGGCCTAGAAAACCTTTTGTTTCTTTCTGATCTCTCAACGACTTCAACGGTTGTACATGTCCAAGTCCACGGCTAGGCACATGAGGTGGCATAAAAAGGGCAAACGTAGAAAAGAAGGTCTAATGATTCATCCATCAGATGCACAAGCCTGGAGGCATTTTGATCAACTACATCCTTGAGTTCGCATCTGAGCCCAGAAATGTCCGCATAGGGCTCTCGACCGACGGATTCACACCATTCATAATGATCTCGCCGCCTCAACTATGCTTGAAAGAAGAGTATATGTTACTTTGTGTTATCATACCTAGACCTAAGTCTCCGAAAAAATTTAGACTTGTTCATGCAGCCATTGGTAGAAGAGTTCAATGACTTGTGGAACAAAGGAGTTTTGACACATGATAGCTATAAGGGCCAGAACTTTATAATGCGAGCCGCATACATTTGGTCTATACACGATTTTCCGGCATATGTCATGTTCTCGGGGTGGAGCAAGCAATGGACAATTGTCGTGACCTAAATGCTTATGTAACACTAATGCATTCATACTTTAAAAAGGAGGTAAGTCTTGTTAGTTCGATTGTCACCGTCGTTTTCTTGAGCCGAACCACCCATTTAGAAAGCACATAAATGCATTTCGTAAAGGCAAGACTATGACGAAACAACATCCACCAGAATGGTTCGAGGTGCTGGATATCATTGTTTGGCATGAGGATTTGGCAAAGAAGGGATATGATCACGAGCATGAGACGGGACTTGAGCCCTCTGGAATCGCCGTGTGGAGGATTGCACACACGACCCGTGTCCGGCTAGACGGCACACGACCACCGATGCCGCCGGCTACTCAGGAGAAGCTTGTAAGTGACTCTCTCTATTCGCTTCTCTACACATATTTTGAATTTTTTCTAACTAATCCACAACATATCTAATTTGTTCGTGGGATATTTATAATGCGGCCATGAGAGAAAGCACGGTGCCAACTGTGACCCCGACAACATGCCGGCCGACCATGTGCTTACCTACGACGAGTTCGGTGGCGAGGGCTCACGGCAAATACGGCGTCATGAACGCTGTTGTGCTGCCCGACTCATACAAGCCTGAGGTCAGGGCACGTCAACATCAGTCCTAAGCTTTCGCTCGTGCCCAACTAGAAGCCCAGAATAAACTTATCGCGGAGTTACAACAACACGAGGGCGGTGGACGAGTAGCGGTGGAAGGGCAAGCAAGAGGAAAACAACCGCCAGATCAGGCCATTATATTCAAGCCAAAACTTGTACATGATGCAGTACATGCAAAAGGTAATTAAAATCATATACGTAGCTAGCTAAAATGTCATTCCTACTTAAATAGGCTAAGCCGCTAAGATATTATATCCTCAAGTGTTCTCGGGTGGGGTCCACTAGCCAAGCACACATGCCTTCTACGCCACCGCTCGTCTTCACACCCACCCCGGGCCCCGACGACACCGGCCGACACTCTTCCCTCGTTCGTGCCACCATAATGGTTCCCTATGGTCCAGTTTCCACCTACTCCCTCACCTTCTCCAGGGGTAATGTGTTTACTTTAGTTTTGCACAACATATGCATAACAATATCGAAATGCATAAAGTTTTTAAAATTTAGGGTTTCCTCCACTTTTGCAGATGTCCGGTTCAGCTACGCCTGCGCCTACGATGATTGCTCCGTAGGGAGGTGATGACAGTGCCATAAGGTCGTCTCCGCTTGAGCAATTCGTGACGGACTTGTTTAACCAAGCTCCCAACCTCGGTGGCGGTTCGCACAACCAATAAACGTTATTATTTGGCTTTGTGTCATTTTGTATAATGCTATTTTACCGTTTGTGACTTTGTAAGCTAAATTTTTAGGATATTAAGTTTTAAACTGATTGTGTTGCCAATTATGCCCTATAAGTGAAGGATGAACTGAGTTGGATCACTATTTATCGTTATTTATGTGTTTAGAAATATGTGAATGTCAATGTGCTCGAAAATTGGATATCGAGCATCTAATTATGTGTGGATATGGTCGGGCAAATTGGGGATTTGATATATGTGGGGGATAGGGGTTTTTTGCAGGTTGAAGATGAACTTTTTAACAATTACTACAAATTTTTATTTTTGGAATAGTATCTATGTCGTCGGTAGTAACCAAGGCCAACCACACTGCTCCTTTCCAGTGCTCCCGATCCGAGATATCGGCCGACATCGATGTCGTGACTTCATTCCAAAAACAAAATATGAGTTGTATGGAAAAAAAGCGTAATGTACAAAGATCCGAGCCAAATCAATGTCGAATACGATCCGTTTTCACCCCTAAAGAGAAACCATCTACATTGTAGGCTTTGCCGTAATCGATGTCGGTGCATAAAGAGAAACCGTCCACATTGTCTTTGCCAGCGTTGCCTTGTTGGGTCCACTCGTCAGAGCGCCATCAACTCTCGGGTGCCGTCACGTAGAATGTGTGTCGACGGCCGTCAATGCCGCCGACATAGACATAACCCAGGTGCCCCGCCTCAGGTGCGTCTATGTTGGCGGGGTCGCCGACAGTAAACTCCTGTGTCGTCGAAGCTACGTTGGCATATCAGTGGCGGCGCCGACAAATTACAATATTGTTGGTATGTAGGCCTGTGTCGCCGACACTAATCCCGATTCCTGTAGTGAATCACCTTCCACATCATGTCAGCCCAAAATTTATTGAGAGATAGCAAAATGAAACATATCATGAATGGTTTAGAGGTCATGTAAGTTTACATCTCACATCCTTTTCATTTATTTTTTGAGTATTCAACTATATTAGCTTTTATAACATAGATAAGGATTCTGGAGAGGGAAAATGGCATACATTGCATTAAAGAAGAGATCAGGTGGTTAGCTCGTGGTCCATCTCAAGTAGCAAAAAGATATCATGGTTTCAACACTCGAGGCTTTCGTTTTAGGCCAAAACGTTTGGATGGAGTGACACAAAATAGTGGAGTTGTAGTTACCGCGAAGACATCGAGTTATGCTAAAGCAAATGATGCAAATCCTATTTTAGGTGACGTGGCATATTATGGTAGGGTGACTGATATTATTGAGCTCAACTATGTCAATTTTTTGGTATTATTATTTAAATGTGAATGGATTGTTGTTACCACCAAAAAAAGGATTCAAAAGGACAAGTATGGGTACACACTTGTCAACTTCTCGCATTTAATACATACAGGGGAAAATGTTGAACATTAGCCATTTATTTTTGCTGATCAAGCTGATCAAGTGTTCTATATCAAGGATCATATAAATTCTGGTTGGTCTATTGTTATGAAGACCAAACCTAGAGATATTTATGATATTGGCGATGATGAATTGATAGGTGACATAGAAAGTGAGCCATCCCATGTCTCGCACCTAGAGAACATGTTTAGCAATGCAACAAACTATCAGCATTGGGTTTGAAATGATATTGAGGGCATAATCGTGGATGCGGACAATAATGAATCAAACAATGAAGCATAATAGAGGAATCTTTGTAGAAAGAAACATGGACATGATGCAATTTGTTAATCTCGTTTCATTGAAAACGGCAATGGGGTCTGAAGCAAACACATCGTGTCGAGGCAAGAAAAATGCAAAGGTGGCTTATTAGTCTTTTTGTCTTCAGTTCATAGTTCATTATCTGTCATGTCATATGTATATATAGCGAAAATGTCAATAGCAACAAACATAAGGGTTTTCACTTTTTTCCGCCTTTATTTGCCAATCTAATAAATTTGCAATATTTCTTTTGTTGTAGACATTTCCACGCATACATTTAGCTGCATCTGAAGGGCCTATTTTGCGGTCAAATACAAGAGAAAAATTAGCTAATTATGATGATGCTTGTGGTAAAGATGTAGAATTCAAAGGCGACCAACGCTCATATGGACAAGGAGGTAATTAACGCTACATGAATAATTCTTTCATCTTTACATTATGCATAACATTGTTATTTTGTTCAATTATTTACTATATAGAGAAAATGAATAAAAGAAAATGGTTGAATGTGGTAGAATGTTGGGATCCTTATGCATAGGAAGTCTAAGTTGAGCAGCAAGATCATGATGACCCTAACATGTTAGGTAAAAATGTTATTACTAGAAGCATTGACAATCTTATGCAAGAATATATATATCATGCTTAATTTTATTTCACTTTTAAATATATAATTACATAGGTTTGGACAGTTCTATAAGTAGACGGGCGGAAGCACTTCTGCCAGATGTTTGGAATCTTGCACCAGGAAAACGAATAGTAGTGTAATGCAATAGCCTAGGACAACCTATTGGGCGAGAAGGGGAATTTCGAGACAATTTCTTGGCATAATTGCCAGAAATGGAGCATATTGTCCTATTGGCAAGACTAATTGGAGATTAGTCAAGCAGAAAGGTGATCAAACTATACTTTTCAGTTAGTACAGGTCCGTATATTTAGTTAAGTGTTAAATCTTGCTTATAAATATGGCCAAGTTAATATATAGATTCTTAGCTTGTCACTTCTAAATGATTATAGGCAAAGTTCTTGTATCTTCGTTTATGTGAAAAATGGATACTTAAAACAATTGGGCGAGATTGGAAGCAACATAAGGCTACACTAAAGAAGTCTTTGTTTAATGCGAAGAAGAAGAGATTAGTGTTGTGCAGGCGATGCCGAAAGATGTGCAAGAGGATGAATGGGTTGCAATTGTCAACCAATGGAAGTCAAAAGAAGGAAGGTAACTAAAGTTTTTATGTACTATTGATTTGGCTATATCTATCTATCTATATATATCTTTTGTATTTTAAATCCTGGTACACAATAGGAGGTTAGTGAGAGAAACAAAAGAAGTTGTCATGTGAGAAAGTCAACCCATACGGCTGGGACAAAGAGTTTTGCTCGTTGAGCAGAGGACATGGTGAGTACGGCGTTATTATTATACTCTCATATATGTTTTATTTGATACTTTTGCATTTTTTAGAGGCAAAATAATCCTGAGAAGAAACCACAACATAGAGTACAAGAATATGTTGCGACACACAAGGAGAGTAGCAATCATGGACAGGAGCATGTGATATGCCATATACAAACAACTCAAAAATCACTTATAATTAATATGATTTGGGTGCATGCTTGTATGTATTTTTTGCTTGTAGCCTAAGTTGAAAAGTCTTGAGAAGGATCAACCGCAACTCGCTGAAAATGATGGAAGAGTTGCATGGGAAGGAGATGCTTTGCGCAAAGTCTTGGGTGATGAAAAACCTGGACATGTTCAAGGAATGGGATTGCTTCCGTTTCCTAAACAAGCCTATGACCAAATGTCACGTCGTTTGAAGAACACGGAAGTTACAACCTCGGATGGGTCATTGCCTGATTTAGAGGCACATCTTATGCAAGAATTTTAAAAAGCTACAGGAACACTTAAATGAACAAAAAATATGTATGGAACCACAAGATATATGCATAGAACAACAAGAAAAACATATTAAAAAGCAAGATATGTTGATCGAAGAATTGCAAAACAAGGATGCATGCCATGGGAATGAAATACCAACACAGGTACAAGAAAAATCTTTTTGTATTTTGTGTTATTTTTACCTAACCTCTGCATCTTTGTTATAGGCTAATATTCAGACAGATTACGTGATGATCTTCATTCACATGAAAGACGCTCGAAAAGAAAGGAAATACCAAAATGTTGATCATCTGATTAGATCTTTACACCATATTAAGCATCACTAATTAACTGTGCACAGAGTAGAGTGTGATGTACCAGACCTAGATGTCCTAGTGATTGAAGACCAAGATACACTAGTGGTAAATTTCTTATTAAAACTGCTATTTCCTTTGTTATATTGTTGTAGTACATTGAGCAATATAGAAAATATAGCTTTTTTAACTATTGCACACATAGATATTCCAACTTCATAACCATCTTGTCCTTATATAAAACTTCTTTTGCCCAATAGAATAAGCATTGAATTGCCTTATGGCAAAGACACAAAACCATATAAAGAACACCCTTCCTTTAACAAATGTGGTAGGCTTAGGTTTTTAGCTCTTCTACTTTTAATCAGAGTTAGATTTAATACTATTTATTTTCTCTAACTGCGCGTAACAAGAAGCTCAATAAGAAGGAAGACACTTTAAAAAAGAGACATGAGCATGAAAAAGAGACCAACCCTTCTGCATTGAAGGTAGTTCCATATAAGTTCTGGTACATATAATTCATGACCATTCCTAAATAATTGCTACATTTAAATACAAGTTGGAACCAGCGTACTCCTCATGACTACCAAATATCCAAATAAAGAGGTAGTCGTATATGCTACTTTTTTAAGTAGTAGTCTAGATGATGAAGTTGATGGTGTCAAAGTAGGCAATCAATACTGCAAAGTGTGTGTAAATCATCCTGTTGCAGTATGACATAATAGTAAGGCCATTATAGAATGCCAAAACACTTGAAGAAGTCAGAGGAAAAACTATTGCTTGGCCTTCGATTTGTGTATGTTAATTCTATTTTAATTTGATTTACTATCTTACATATTACCTTAATATTTATATCCCTACATTTTTTCTGTAGGTTCACAAGATCAATGGCTGAATAATGCATTCGGCATTTTTACTTCACCGAAAGGGATGAACAAGCAAAAACCTTAGTAGAAGCAACATCAACGCTTGTCTTCCTAGAATCTAGTAGCACGGAGCCGGTTTAGTTTTATGTGTGCACTACATCAACAGGACAAATGTACCCCCTCATCTGTGTCGGTTCACTTTGAACCGGCACAAATGAGGTCTTCTGTGTCAGTTCATAAGGAGGCAGTCGGGTGATCACTTCTGCGCCATGCATCTGTGTCGGTTCAATTGTAACCGACACTGATGTACCACCCATCAGTGTCGGTTTGTGTTACTAACCGACACTGATGGGAGTCGGCCCATTTAGTGCCGGTTCGTAGCATGAACTAGCATTGATATATACCACCCATCAGTGTCGGTTCGTGTTACAAACCGACGCTGAAGGGGGTCGGCCCCTTTAGTGTCGGTTCATGCTACGAACCGACACTGATGTATTCCCATCAGTGCCGTTTGTTGTTACGAACTGACACTGATGTGTCTGTAGCCTACCAACCCACTCATTGCCCCATCTTTTAGTCCGAGCCTTCTTCTTCCTCCCCTCTTGAACCATTCTTTCATTCTCTTTCACTATTTCTTCTTCCTTTTCCACCATTGCTTATTCTTCCCCATTTATTCTTCCTCTTCGATCTTTTTTTCATGGTCTTCTTCAACCTCATATGAAAAGTCAGTAATATTCACTCTCTTGTATATTATTTACTATTTCTTTTGCCTACGAATAGTGAGTAATTTCTCTTTCTTAGATCTTGCATGATTTGGTTTGGTGATGATTTTTTTTAGTTCTTTCATATATTGACAGGAGTTATGTAATGATGTTATAGATAGCTAGCTCTCTGGGTTTTCTTAGAAAGATTTGGTCCAGTTCTTTTCAGCTTAACAGCTTAATGGCTTAACAGCTTAACGACTCATCTACGTTTTGAAAACACATATGCTTTAAGTTTTTTTAGTCCGTTTTTTCGCTATTTTGAAGATGGGTCCTAACGCTTTAAAATGCAAGTCAAACGAAATGTAACCGAATCTCGAGACTACCTCAAGAAGCTCACGAAGTTCAGTCATTCAGCCGTTCAAATCAGCTCAAAAGAACAGGGCCTTAAGATATTAGCTCTAGGTTTTCTCTAGTTATGTAATGATGTTATAGTAGTGTGTTGCAAGATTTAAGATATTAACTTTATGTTTTACTAAAAAGGAAGATTGAAAATTATATTCACTGTAACAAACATTATTATTATTGAACTTACATGGTTTGCTTGAAAATTATATTTGACAATGGATCGTGCATAAAATAATATTTTAAATGTAGATGGATCAGAGATGGATGTATGATCAAAGCCGTTGCAGCAAGGAGTATATCGAAGGTGTGGCTGGTTTTCTTAGCATTGCTGATGAGCAGAGGAGCAAAGAAAATTCATAGTACATATTGTGCCCATGCTTCGATTGCAAGAATAAGATGTACTCAAATAGAGATCAGGTCCACATGCACCTCATTCGAAGGGGCTTCGTATGTGGTTACACAAACTGGACCAAGTATGGAGAAGAGGAAACTATAGAAGAAAGGGATAATATCGTGCATGACGAAGCCAACAATATTTCAGATGATAGCGATGGTTGTGGACTAGGCGAGGATGTAGATTTCGTCGGCCAAGAAAATGATCTTTCTCAGATGTTACGTGATGCAGAAGAAGCGTACAATACTGAGAGGGAATACAATCAATTCATGACATTAATACATGATTCAGAGAAACCCTTGTACCAAGGATGTAAAGGACAACACACGAAGTTGCAAACAATGCTTTCGCTGCTACAGTTGAAGGCACACTATAAATGGTCAGACAAGAGTTTCACAGCCTTGTTGCATGTTTTGTCTGATATGCTTCCAGAAGGAAATGTGCTGCCAGAAACAACATAGCTCGCCAAGAAGGTTGTATGTCCCTTGGGATTAGATGTGGAGAGAATTCATGCATGCCCAAATAATTGTATCCTATATCAAAAAGAACATGCAGAAAAACATGTATGTCTGGTTTTTGGTGTATCACGATACAAGCGTAATGGCGTTGGCTCCAATGAAATTGAAGACACAAAGATTAGCAAAGGAACCCCAGCTAAGGTTGTGTGGCGTTTGCCGATTATCCTCCGTTTGAAGCACTGGTTCGAGAACAACAAGCAGGCAAAATTGCTAAGGTGGTACTTTGAAGAGCGTAAGAGGGATGGAATGCTAAGGCATCTAGCTGATTCGGCCTAGTGGAGAACAATAGATAGTCTCTTTAAGGACTTTGCAAATGAACCAAGGAATATCCGTTTTGGAATGAGCACAGATGGAATGAATCCTTTTGGTAACATGAGAAGTATTCATAGCACTTGGCCTGTGACCCTGTGCATATATAATCTACCTCCTTGATTGTGTATGAAGAGAAAGTACATTACACTGTCACTGCTTATACTACAAGAAATATGGCCTTCTGTGACGTTTTTTTGGTGACAACTGAGTAATATGTCATTGATTTATGATGTTTTTTAGAGAAAGCGTCATAAGAAATAATACATGGGTGTAGCCCAGCATTTTTGTGATGAATAAAAAGAAAATGTCACTAACAGCAAGAAAAAAGTCACAAACCAATATACCAAAGTGTTGTGACGAAATAATTTTGTCATTAGAATTTTGAAGTTTAAAATCTTGCTGATTCAAATATTTAAAATATGATTGAATCTAAAAATTGGAAATCTAACTGATTTAAAATTTCCATATACAATTGAATTAAAAAATCAAATATATAAATTTGAAATGGAATGAAATTTGATTTTTTTCAAATCATAATTGAATCTAAAATTGAATTTTTTTAAAAAATTGAAAGCTAGCCAAATTTAATAAATTTTAAATCGGAGCATAGATTGAAATACTAGCTATTTGATTATTCTAACAAATACAAATTTAGTTAGATGCTAAAATTTGGTTATCTCATGTAATAATATGGAGGACTCCCTCCATCCCAAAATGTTTGTCATTATTGACTTTTCAACACACGTTTGATCATTCGTCTTATTCAAAAAAGTTATGCAAATGCTATTTATTTTGTTGTGACTTCTTTTATCATTAAATGAATTTTAACCATGACTTATATTTTTACATATTTGTATCAAATTTTTTAATAAGACGAATGATCAAACGTTTGTCCAAAAGTCAACGGTGGCAATTTTAGGACGAAGATACTAGATTTTAACGGTGTTTACTACCAAATGAGCCATATTATCCCTACCACTCCTACTAACCCACCACCCCCAGAACTCCTATCAACCCTAACCCTCTGCTGCTGAGCACCCAGAGCCTCCGCTGCCTCACTCTCCATGTCTCCCTGGAACCCCACCCCTCCGTCGTCCGCCGGCGCCTCACTACAGGAAACCGAGATATTTACGTCGGCCAGAAGCCGACATAAATAAGGAAAAAACCGACGTAAATAGCTATTTACGTCGGCAGACCGACGTAAATAAGCCGACGTATTAAACCCGACGTAAATAGGTTTATTTACGTCGGCCGCCGATGTAAAAAGTATTTATTTACGTCGGCCAGGCGGCCGAAGGAAATACCTCTCGTCGGATGTGGCTGCTGGCGTGGAAGGGTTGTTTACGTCGGCCCGCGGCCGACGGAAATATCCTGCTTTATTTACGTCGGCCAGAAGCCGACGTAAATACTTGGCGACACGCGTGAGCCCGTGGTATGAGAAGTATTCGTCGGCCACTGGCCGACGTAAATCTTGAGATATCTGGTGACGGCATACCGCCTAATCCCAGTATTTACGTCGGCCAGCCTGGCCGACGTAAATACTGGAGCTATTGTTTTGCAAGCAGCTTCGGTTTTTTTGCCATTTTCATTTTATTTTTCGGCCATTTTGCAGCAAACAACCATTATAAACAGAAATCATCCGTCATCACATATAATACAAACAGGAATCCATAATCACATGTTCTAACATCTCAAAATTGACAAAATACACACATTGACCTACAGAAATCCATCGTCGACTTAATTGCCACATAAATAATTCATATGTCAACATACATATGGTCGCACACATATTCGACATAGTCTTCACATGTCAAGCGTCAACAACACATTAAAAACAAATTTTCACACACAGCAAAGTTCGCACACAACATCAGAAGGTAGTGAGCAACATCAACTTGGAGGGGTATTGTTGAACCGATGTCCGCTACCAACATCGCCTCCTAAGGCAAGAAAGTCTCCAACGGTCGGCGGAGTCCTCGAAGAAGAAGCACCTGCAGCATTGGCATCTGGGGGATCCACCGAACCCTACATTACAATGTGCTATTAGTATTATTAAATTACAGCATCGTAATATACAAAAAGCTTTAAACGTACCGTGATAGGAGATTGCTGTGTAAATATAGGTGGAGGCTGAAATGCAGGAAGATTTAATGGTGTTCCAAACTGTTGTGCCATATATGCCTACAGACAATTTAAACAATTATAAGTTCTAAATAGTCATTTGCATGTATTAGGTTAAATTTCGATGAAATGAGTAATAATCGAACTATTTTCATTAACGTGAAGCAGTAAAATAGAATTCAGAACAACGGACTTAGAGCAACTATAATTTTACGGTTTACATTAATACGATGTAAAAATATAACAATTTTCATGAATTTTGAACAGAAATAAGCAATAATTTGAAATGGAGAAGGTTTTTTCGATTACTTACTTGAATAGTCGCTTGTTGCTTGAGCCCGCCATGAAACAAAGTATTCTTGTTGTTGCCTCAATGCTCTCGTAGTTGGGCCTCCGTCTTGACTTGGTGTGCGGCTTGTTGCCTCAAGCGCTCCTGTAGGTGTTGAGTCTCACGAGCAACAACCCACTACTTTGCGAAGAAGCCGAGGATCTTGCCGAACTTAAGACAGCGCTACTATCCAGAACGCCATTGAACATGGAGAATCTTCCATGTTTCTTGCCACCTCCACTACTGTACAGAGAGACCGGATCGATAGATTCTCTTCTCCAATCATAGTCGGGTCCGTGAGCATCGGCCATCACTTGGCCATAAGAAGCCTACACAACATATACATGCATAAGGATATAATGAAGAAATCAATTTAGTTAGAACAACAACTGTACTAACCAAGCTCTGTGTCGCCTTGTCACTGCATAGCTGGTCTGGGTGTGTGGGATCAAAGCCAAGGTGACCTCTAATATAGGCTTCGACCTCAGTAGGTCGAGACCCACTTTGAGCTTCCTATAAAACAACATTAGTCAACATATAGTACATTAGTCAACATTAGTAAACAAAACTAATAAAATATCGGCAATGAATCTATGAATACTCATATAGTACCGCAAATGATTGCCAATGCTCTACCTTAGGTTGATTTGTCAGTCTTGAAGAACAAGATTTGCAATACAAGTAAACATCTCCAGAAGTTAGACTCTTTATATCTGTTTATCCATGGCATGAACCACAAATGAATATTTAATTTCATCTAAAAGGGGAGATAAATGAATATAATCCATTATCATCAAACTAGAATCCGAAACTTCAATTCACATAATACTTAGTATTTAAATACCAGGATATCAGGGCAAGTCAACTAGGAGTGACTAGTGATCGCCTACAAAGCTCTGACCAACAATCAACTCCAATTGGACCAAGAACAAATCCATACAAGAAACTCACCATCGTGGAGAGAGAGACGCTACCGGTGGTTCCACGAGCGGAGGAAGGCGGCTCTGGCAGCTCTGGTGGCGAGTGGCGGCGTCTTGGCTGGCGAGGCGGCGGCGGCTGGGTGGTGGCGGCGTCGCGGCGGGGGAAGGGAAGGGCAGCCTTGGCGGCGGGAGAAGCGGCGGCGGCGGCAGGCGAATGCGGTGGCGCGGTGGCGACAAGGCATGGCGGCGCGAAAGCATGGCGAGGCGGAAAGGCGAGGCAGGTGGCATGGCGGGAGGCCGGGACGGGGGTGAAGTGGTGGCCTTGGCGGCGGGGAAGGGCGGCGGCGGCGAGGGCGAAGAAGCGGCGGCGGCGAAGCGGCGGTGCGGCGCAGCGGCGGCGGCGGACTGGACAGACCGAAATGGCGGCGCGGGTGAAAAGAACTGGCGCGCGCAGAACAAGCTAGGGTTAATTCGGACAGTGGGACCCACAACTATTTACGTCGGCCCGCTTAAACCGACGTAAATATGCCAATTATTTACGTCGGCCGGACGAAACCGACGTAAATATGTGTATTTACGTCGGCCTGGCCGACGTAAATAAAGCTCCCTCCGCATCATTGCGCGCTATATCCTGGCACCCGTTTTTACGTCGGCCAGGCCGACGTATATAACTTTATTTACGTCGGCTAGACGTGGCCGACGTAAATAACCGAATTTTTAACGTCGGTTTTCTGTTGGCCGACGTAAATACTTTTGGCCGACGTTAATAGTTCGGATTCCTGTAGTGCCTCTCCCATGCCTCCCAGGCGTTCACTCTGGCCAGCCCCTTCAGATCCAAGCCACCTCGCTTCCACCCTCCCCTCCCTCCTCCCGCGGGCAGTGCAGCCTGCATCGGGTCCTCAACAGCGGCGGCTACCCCGCCTACGGCCATCCCTCACCCACCGTGGCAGCGTGGATCTCCTCAGGCCCTTGGCTGTAGCGGCAGCCCCTGCTCCGGTCTCCCGGCCTTTCCTCCCCCCGCCCCCCACCGTGGCGGCACAGTGGCTTGCCTCGGAACTCGACGGCGACGGCTCCGCCTTCGGCCTCCTCTCCTCCCACTCTGGTGGTGCGTCCTGCCTCGAGTTCCCGGCCCGCTAAGCCGCTGCCTCCTTCTCGGCTTCCCTCCGTAAGCTCCGCCTCCTTCTCGGCTTCCCTCCGTAAGCTCCCTTCCCCCTCTTTCCTGCTACTAGTTTCCCCCTACCTTCCTCTGCGTGCAGAAGAGGCAGCAGGAGAGATGCAGTAGACGGGCAAGTAGAGAGAGGAGAAGGCGACGCTAGGGAGGTGAGGAGTGATTGATGCCAACAGGGAGCAAGGATTCATGTCTCTGATCTAAAATTCAGCGCTTTGGTAACGTTTCTCTACTCCCACTTTTCGATTCATGCCCTCATGTACGACCTGGGCATCAGTCTTTTTCTTAAGGTTTCACTTAATTGTTGTGAAGATTTTGTATTCGGTCCTATATAAAAAAAAGTTAGTCATCGTTGTTAGCTTACCATAGAAATTGGAACATACCTATAGAATTTATGGTTTGTGTGTTACAGTAATTTTTGTGCTGCTGTTCTTAATGTTAGCAAAGGTATTATTCGGCTAGTGGCTAATTAGGGTTCTTGGACGATTGTTAATTACTAGAGATAATGAAATGACAAATAGTCTGCTAAAAGCTAGAACCATATGATCCTATTATAGCTTTATCATGAAATGATTTAGTTCAGCTGAAAGATCAGGTTGTCTGTATTTACTTGAGATACACTGCCTACGGTTTAATTGATATACATTGTGTATAGAATATGTGCTATGTTGATAAATGGTGTATTAATATGTGACAGTACCAAGGCCTAAAGAACTCAATTGAGAGCTAAATAATTACATTCTTGTTCTAAATAGAAGGAGGCTATTTTTTCCAATTGCCTTAACCTTATGCTGTCTTCAGTTCAAGCAATGATTCGTAGTGCACTAATCCTAATGATACCCTTTTTTAATGCATATTAATTAGATATGGAGCTCAAAAACAGGTGATCTTTTACTTTATTGGCTATTGAATTATGTTTAATTCCATATGCTAAGCTGATGTGCACCAGTTTATCACTGACAATTTTGATTGGATATATATTTCTAAAGTGGCAATGACTAAAACTAGTTAATGGGTTCTGCGGAAAACAACAATAGCATCATGGCTCAAGTGAAATGGTAACAGCTCACATACCCAGTTTTTGCTGCTCTCTTTGTTTCGTTCTCATGTTTCACACTTGTTGAGGCTGCACATGGTTATAATATACATCTGAGTATATAATCATGTCAATCATGTGTTCATATAGTAGTCATTGCTAATATATTGTATGGCATGTTTAGCCTTAGAGAAATGGAAGATTACAGGGTATTGTCTTAAGTTAACTGTTCTTGAGTTAGTTGCCTAGGACATTGATTAACTCTATGGTTTCTTGAGTTATTTGCCTAGGACATTGATCTTTGCACTGAAGGATGTTGCCATGTGCTCATTAGTTGCATAAGTACTCTATAGTAGGATTGTTGGATATGCAATAACAGCTGGTGGCCGGAATTGTTCTTTTTATGCTTATGTGCTTGATAAGATGGCCTCTAAATGCTATGTTTATTGGTTGCCTATCAATTTCTGTCGACATAATTAAATGTCTTCTTTTTTTGAAGGAAAATGGAAGGTCGGGAAGCATCTAATCGTGAAGCCGTAGAACTTGAAAGTTTATGCTTTATTGCAATGAAGCTATAGAAATTGAAAGCTTATTTGTTTACTTCATTGAAGCTTATACTTAGGAATATTTACTATTACGTTTGGTGACATTGAAATCCAATTAAATTTATGTTACTATATACTATGTACTGATGAATATTTGTATAAATTGGTCACTTGTGAATTTATAATGAAATTATTATGTGCAAAAAT
The DNA here is from genome assembly GCA_036346415.1 of Raddia guianensis. Lineage (NCBI taxonomy): Eukaryota > Viridiplantae > Streptophyta > Magnoliopsida > Poales > Poaceae > Raddia > Raddia guianensis. The sequence continues at coordinate 53,286,113 of CM070536.1, read as the reverse complement.
TGTGTGGTTTATTTATGTGGCAGCATTCTAGTTACTCATTTGTGACGTTTTCTGTTTCAAACTATGACGATCCGCAGCGTCATAATTCTTTGTGACGTTGTGACGATCCGCGGCGTCATAATTCTTTGTGACGTTGTAACGTTCGTCATTAATTTTATGATGTTTTTCCTTGTTTTGTCACAGAAGGCCTTTAGAGATGTACCTTCTGCGACAAATGGAATTTCGTCATAAGATCGTCATAGATGAAGTACGGTGACAAGAAAACCCCTCTTTTCGTCATTAAAAATATGTCACAGAAGGCCATATTTCTTGTAGTGTATCCAAGGGCCAAAACAACCTGGCAATGATATAGATGTTTATTTACAACTTTTGGTCGAAGAACTTTTGGTACTATGGAATGAGGGTGTGCAGGTATGGGATGCGGACAAACGAGAGTACTTCAATCTTTATGACATGTTGTTTTGCACAATAAATGATTTTCCTACCCTTGGAAACCTTTCGGGACAAACAATAAAAGGCCACAATGCATGTCCTGTATGTAGGGATGAAACGGATCGGATACGGATCGGAAACCACTCATATTGTATTTGATCCATTTAGTTTGATCGGATACGGATTCGGACACGGATAGTACCGGATACAAATACGGATACGAATAATATCGGATACAAATACGGATCGGACGTGGATACTCTCTCGGATAATACGTGAAAACATATACTAAAGAAATAAGTATATCCAAATACATATAGTTATCTCTTTGTGACTAAACTTTATGACCCATAGTCATGAAAATGATGGTGTGTAAGTATCATACCCGATAAAGCAAAAAAATGTAAAATCACATGTATCTAGTTGTTATATGTGTAAGTCATTCATCCTATAGAAATATAATAGAGATAGTTTATAGATGGATTTAGCTAATCGGATAATATCGGATATTATCCAAGAAAAACTCGGATAATATCCATCGGATATTATTTGTATCCGTACCGTATCCGCCTTGTCGGATTCGGATATCCATAAAATTATCCGGCTCAATATTTTCGGATATTATTATGCCTCGGTCGGTCGGACGGTCGGAAATTATCCATACCATTTTCATCCCTACCTGTATGCATAGATAAAACTGAGAGTGTGGTTGAAGCACTCCAGGAAGATGGTATACATGTGACATAGGAGGTTTACGAGACGGGCACATCCATACCGTAACATGGCAAGACAATTTGACGGAACAACAGAACAATGTGTAGCTAGCAGGCCTAGTAGCGGGGAAGAGGTTTACGATATGGTTAGAAATATAAAAGTTATTTTTGGAAAGGATGCAGGGGAAAAAATTAAGAAACATTCAAAAACCGAGAATATCATTTGAAAAAAGAGATCAATACTATGGAGTTTACCTTATTTGAAGTACTTAAATGTTCGGCATTGCCTTGACCCCATGCACATAGAGAGGAATGTGTGTGTAAGCGTACTAACTCTCTTGGTGAACACTGAGGGGAAAACAAAGAACGGACTAAAGGCTCGAAGGGACCTACAAGATATGAATATCAGGCCAGAGTTGCATCCTGTGGATACCGAAAATGAAAAATTATATCTTCCACCAGCGTCCTACACTCTATCTAAAAAAGAGAAGTATGCTTTTTGTAAATTTCTACATGGTGTAAAAGTTCCATCAGGATACTCTGCCAACATCAAGTGACTTGTCTCAATGAAGGACCTAAAGCTGACCGGTATGAAGTCCCATGATTGTCATGTCATAATGACCCAGATGCTGCCAGTGGCAATTCATATTACTAACCGACAATGATGCTGACCTATCGTTGTCGTTTAGTGAACTAACCGACAACGATGCTCGACGTACGATTGTCGTTTATAGCATTACTAACCGACACCAAAACCGACGCGTCGTTGTCGGTTCAAAGTAAACCAACACTGATGCCTGAACCCATCGATTAGTCGATATCGATGTCGGTTCGAAATCGCATCGATGCCGCCTGAACCGACACTAAAGACATGTTCTGTACTAGTGGTGTTTATCATATATTTAAGTCAATTATTACTTGTTAGCTTCTATGTATCGACAAAGGAGTTGTTTTCTATTTCTATGTGAAGTGATATACACATTACATTATATTTAAGTGAACAAAATATATTTTGTGATTATTGCACATATTTAGAGTTGCTCAAGATCAATTTTGGTAAATTCTATGTGATAGCTATATTATCTACCAAAAAATAATATAATTATATATACATGCATTTAATGATGTTGTAATTGACTGTTTAAGTGATGCTATTAAATACCGTCAATTAAATACATACATGTGATGCTAAATGCATGTTGCTAGCTAGCAACACATATACAAACATACTGCACCATATAATTTATGATGCAGTATACAACTAGCAACATCATCTACAACAATACCTACGTTATGTGGTGCTATTGATGCATGTAACACATATGCATGCATATAGCACCATATGAGTATGTTGCTATAGGCCAGTCCGCTTTTCTGCGTCTGATCGATCCTTCTATGACCAATATTAACTTAAATTATATAGTTTCTAATTAACGTCATTCTCGCTGTCTCGCACAGTCGTGTTGGGTCATGAATGAGGAAATTATGCACCCGCCGCCTGGCCAAGCTAGGGCCCTATTTCAATTCCACCCCAGCTAACCCGCAGTGCGGGGCTCGTGCAACCATCTAGTATCATCCGGCATGTGTCCACTCCACATGTAGATGGCTAAAATGCACCGATCGATATTGACACGTCGGTGACCGGGTGGAAATACTAATATATTGACCGCGACCAATCCAGAATTCCTGCAGATGCATGCGTGTCTGGCCACATAAAAGGCCTTCGGTCACTTCACTTGCTTTTTGGCACCTACCCTCCTATATTGCACTGTCCCCAATAATGTCGAGTAGACCTGCTCACGGGAAACCCGGCCGAAGCCAGGCCTGCCCGGCCGACAGTGCATCGGGCGGGCTCGGCCTCGTTCAAGCCCGGCGGTCGGGCCGGGCGGCCCGCCCGATTTCGCCGATTTAGCCGTGGCGAGCCGGCCGGGCTTCGGCCGACTTTGACTTCGGGCCGCTCGGTCCGGTTCGAGCCCGACGCCGGCCGGACCGGCTCGAGCTGGTTTTTCGGATCGGCTTTTTCAGTTCGGCGGCCACCCACCGGGTTTGAACAGGTCTAATGTCGAGCCACCAATGATGCTGTGTCCCGGAAGGACTATCGTGCACGCACCCATAGCTAGCTGGCTCCTCATCAGCTCAGCTCAGCCGCAAAAGTAGTGGCATGCCCTTCATAGCTACCTACCGTATCTTTAAACTAAGCTTCATCGTTAATTATATTATAATTTTTAGCACATATTTCGATCGATCATATGCCATTCAACGACCAATTAATGCAGGGCACATGTACTGCACTGCACTTGGTCGATCGCCCCCTGTCCCGATCGGTATATGCATGCAATGATGGTTGCACTTGCACGAGCACCGAGCGCGGGTTAGCTTCTCGTCTATCTATATGCATGCAATGATGCAATCCACATGAATGCCGTAAATGTCAGTGGAGTCGCTTTTGCTTCCTTGCAGTGCACCAAAAGAGCGTGTACACCTCAATGGTTTATAAACTATCTTTAAAATCTGCCGTACAAGACATATGTATATAAAAAAAAGCATATATAGATATTTGAACTGTCTAAAATAAAAGTCAACTTTATACGAAATGATGTACAAATTAATTTCAAGCATAGGATCGATATTGCTGTAGACAGCTAAATTAATTAGCATAATCATTGATAGTCTTGTGCGTAGTTTCTTGCGTACAAATTTCAAGCGACCCTTATTTTAATTTTAAAATACTCTATACGGCGTAATCCGCCCCTAAACCGCCTCTTCGCGGTGCCACGTCGTCAAAATTTTCCTGACCGTCGGATCGGCCCTACCAACGGCCCAAATCGCGCCACTTCCCCAGGCCTGCCCACGTGAGCTCCCCCTTCACCCTCCCTGCCCGCGTGTCACTTCCTCAGGGTGCCACGCGCTGCCCCTGTAAACCTGAGGGCTTCGCAAAAAAACCCTCCGATGTTTGGATTTACTGCTGAGCTCCCCATCCAGTGGTATTTCTTTCATGGAAATTTGCGGATGCGCCCTTCGTTTTTTCCGCCACGTACGAGTCGACCCTTTTGCCCTTTCTAAGTACATCTGTTGTTGCAGCCAAATTACCCGCAATGCCACCGCACGCACCGTTCGCTCCGCCCCCCACGGCCCGTCCCCCATTCCTCAATCCTCCCGTCTTCCTCTTCTCTCCTCTCCTCTAGGTCGCGCGACTCCTCCTCCCTAGCTAGCCCCCGGCCGCGCTGGAGAGCCGCCGCCCTTCTTCCGGAGCCGCTCCTCCCCGTCTGCTCCCGCCGTCGTTGGGTCCAGCCGCCGCCTCCTCCTCCTGGCCTGGGTCCAGCCACCGCAGCCGCCGCTCCCTCGCTGCGCCCCTCCTCCCCGATCCGGATCAGGCAACGACGGCCGCTACCTCGCCTCCGCCTCCTTCTTCTGGCCTGGATCCGACCTCCACTGCTGCTCCCTCGCTGCGGCATCTCTTCCCTGATCCGGCTCACGCGACGGCGGCCGCTACCTCGCCGCGCTGGCCCTGCCGCCACCGCCTCCGTCGTAGGTCGTCCCTGCTTCCTCCAGTCCCGGATCCAGCCACGCCGGCCCTGCTGTCGGCGCCTCAGCCTCGACTCTCCACCGCCGCCTTCTACCGGCTTGGATCCAGCCGTCACGGCCCTTTCCGCGGCCTTCTCCGTCCCAGGTCGCCGCCTCGCCGCGCTAGCCCTCCGTCCCAGGTCCCAGGCCTGGCTTCCCCGACTGTCAACGTCGCCGGATCCACCTTCCCTGACAACCACCGTCACTTTGTCGTCGTTGCATCCGTTTTCCTTTCTTCCTTGCAGAAACACCAAGATGCGACAACGATTCTGCAGTACGTGACGTTGCCTCTATATCAGCACATTAGATGCCTTATTTTCCCCTTTATGTGTAAGTTTATGGTCATGCTGAACTGCTGCTACTGCTAGCAATTTCTGAGGATATGATTGGTAGAGCTTCTTTATTGATATCTTTAGCCTTTTGTGATAAATCCACTTGATGCAATTTCAGGGTTGCATTACAGTTAGCAGCTTGGTCTCCCATTTCTATTGTTCTCTTGACCCTCTAGCTTTGTCTGAGGAATCCACTTCATGAAACTGTAGGACCGCATCACTAACTTGATGAATGCAGTGGCGTTTGGATAGATATATTCACAGAGTCTATGTCTTTTGTTTATTGCTCCTGACCTTAAATTAGTGATGCTATCTTAAATACATTGAGACGGCAACATAGTGTTTTTTTCGTTGGCTACCTGAGAAATGCATAGCAAACAAAGATTCTTTGCATCATTAGGAAATAATTTAAACCTGAATAAAGGTAGTCGCTTATTTGGCATGGCAATAATAACTTCTAAATCTAAATATTTCCCAATTTAATGCAATATCATACTTGGTTCAATGATCTTTTGCAGTGCTTACATTGAGAGGACTTCAGCTTACATAAGCTCTGAAAGAGAATAAAAAGGCAAAAGATTGTTTATAAAAAAAATGTGGCCCTTAACCAGACTAACATGTGTAAGGTTTTTTATAAGAAAATGTTATTTATAAAAAAGATTATTATAGATGGAAGAGAGAGATTTCTGCAGCAGACTAGCAGAGTGGTGCATGTGTAAGGTTTGAATGTGTTTAGTTGCTGACTTCAGCAGAGTAACAATGTGATGATTATTTTTTAAAAGGAATGCGAGACTTATTTATTATTGATTTCCATTTCAGGTTTTCTTCAAGAAGCACCCAGAATTTGCAAAGAATGACTTCTTCATAACTGGAGAATCTTATGCTGGGCACTACATTCCAGCATTTGCAAGTCAAGTTCACCAAGGGAACAAAGCAGATCAGGGCATTCACATAAACCTAAATGTACCATCTTTACGTAAAAAAAGTGATATGCAGTGAGAAAATATTTTGGCTCCTGCCGTTCTTGATTAATGCATTACTATTCTGTTCCGCAGGCATACTCCTTTGTTACATGTCTGCCCTTTTTTTTACTGATATATGCTTCTTTGTTATGTATCAGGTGTTCAGAAGATGTAGAAAAATGTCTGAGATGGATGTTGTATGCATATACCTTCAATGGGTTCATGATTTGTACCTATCATGTTAAACAAACCTAATTTGAAGACTCTTTTCCACATATTTCAGAAAAAACTGCAATTTAATTTGCATCTGTACCAACACTAATCTATAGAATCAAAACGTTCTAATAAGTTAAAAGCTTGTGTTATTCATCAGCATGTGTACTTCGCTTATTTCAGAAAAAACTGCAATTTAATTTGCATCTATACCAACACTAATCTATAGAATCAGAACGTTCTAATAAGTTAAAAGCCTGTGTTATTCATCAGCATGTGTACTTCGCTTGCCTTTTGTGGCTGTACCTTTGTTGTGGTCGTTAGTTTAGCGTTCACATCAGCATGTGTACTTCGCTTGCCTTTTGTGGCTGTACCTTTGTTGTGGTCGTTAGTTTAGCGTTCACTAATTTCTGTAAAGTATGTATTGTTTTGCATGTTTTGATTTGGACTGTGTCATATAATTTGAGGAGGCACTTATTGTTTTATGTATGAGAGGGGTTTATAACATGTTTTCTAATGGATAGTTCTCTTTTGTAGTTCGTGCTCATTGTTTTGCCCAATGCGGTGTAGCATGGCGAATGCTAACCAGCTATTACAATTTTCATCTATAGTGCCTCACGATTACAGGCTGTCTTATCATTTTGTAGGGATTCCTTCATAAAATTTATAGTAACGATATGTCTTTCTCAGGATTTTTAATTCCAAATCCAAAGCAAAAACTGAAGAGTCTTTTATTGTTGAATTGTATATGTATTGACATATTATAATGTTAATATTTGACATCATATGTATCATACCATAAAACAATATCTTTTCTGTGAACAAGACATGCCTTTTATACGAACAAGAGGACGCAGCGAAGCGCGTGTATCCCCCTAGTTATGTATAACTCAAGATTCGCCAATGAAAACACCGGACTTTAATTAATCATTTATCACCCGTGTGAATGATATGTGTGCCTTGGGGCACATGCATGTTTTTACTCATCAGGGCATGTACATAGGCATTAATTAACTCGTCTCTTAGAGGTGATTTGGCAAAATTCGCGTGACGTGGCTCACGATTTGGGGGAAAAGAGGAAGAGCCGACTCTCCACGAAGAGCCAACTCTTGGCTGCAGTGCCGATGCAATAGAGACGGGGTCGCTGCCGTTGTAGGCGTAGAGTCGTCTCCACCCCCAAATCCTCCCGATCCGATGCGATCTCCACCATTTGGCGCCAAATCGAAATGGTAGGAGGGCTCCGCCGACCCGTCGGCCGCCGTTCGCCCTCCACAGCCGCCGCCGCCGCCCGTTCCCCCTCTACAGCCTTCTTTGATGGCCTCTCCACAGCCACCGCCGCCACCCATGGCATCTCCACGTCCACGGGCCCCTTCCCATCCTGCATGGGCTTCGGTCCCTTCACAGCCGGCGGCGCACAAAGCCCCTCTGCAGCCGGCGTCGCCCATGGAGGAACTCCAGCTGGCGGCGCACAAGGCCCCTCTGCAGCCGGCGTCGCCCATGGAGGAACTCCAGCCGGCGCCATAATGGATTTCCGGCCGACGTTGCCCATGGATTGCAGGACATGCTACATAGGTAAGTTCGAATTGCAGTAGTGACGAAGCTGAATTTTTTTAAGTCCGATATACTTTTGCGGTACTTTTTGGTGGCCATTGGATTATTTGGTGGAACTTTGATTCCTTGAATTTTGTTGACACAAGTCTAGCTGAATGACTGTATATATACGCCTGAGATGATTGTTGAATGGCTAGGAATCTGTTGCGTGACAAATTAGATAATGTTAAAATGTCTAATTAAGCTACTGCAAATGAGATGTGGTATGAACCTGTTCATGGCCTGATGAACAATTTCTATATTAGAAATCAACTGATGTGGTGATCCAAATAATAATTATGATGAATATGTTATTAACCTTCAAGCTTCCAATATAGCATCACCGCCTCACAAATTATGTGTACCATAACGTTTTTATCCTGGGACCAGGACATATCAGTATTGCCACATTCATATTAACTCTTGCTCAATAGTGGAAAAATTTTAGCTCCGTTCTACTTTGTTGCCCATGACTTGGCAAAAGTAGGCAGTATTTTCCCAAGTTACCAAATATGGCGGTTTGTCAGTTTGACCAAGACACAGTTGACACTTATGCTATACTTCTTTTGTTTTTCTTACATGACATTACCAGCCACCGTGGTCATTAGGAAATTAACACATATTGCTTTTTGCATGCTATAAATTCAAAATTTTGATTGTTAAAATGCTTTGCTTTTTTACTTTGCTTCAGTTCTAGTGGATTCTTTAATCCTTTGAACGGTCAAAATGCCCATTTTGTTGGAGGACTGTCCCACTTTGCACCTGTGAATGAGTCACGGCAAGACAAACAATCTTCACCATCAATTGTAGAGAATGACTATGGCAATGAAGATGTTAGGACTGAGAAGCGAATGCTTTGGACACAGGTAGAGGATGTTAAAGTGGTATGTATTTTTATATTTCTTTTTATTAATTCCATGGCAGCATATTGTTAATTTTAATATGTAATGCATGGTTCTAATCAATATGTACAGATGAGTGCGTGGCTGAAACACTCTGTCGACTCAATAAGTGGCAATTTCAAGAAAAGCGAGAAATATTGGGGAGATTTTGAAGAATACAACTTGACCACGGATGAAAGCAGGTGGAGGACCAAAAGGCAAGTGAAGGAGAGGTGGCACAAGATCAATAGATTGACTAACGCTTTTCATGATGCTTGGCTAAAGGTTCGAAGAATATATACTAGTGGGTATTCAGATGAAATGTGGCTAGACAAGGCACACAAGATGTATGAGGAAGACAGCCAACGGGCTCGTTTTGTGCTAATGGATGTGTGGTATATGGTTAGAGATCAAGCAAAATGGATTGCTTACAACAACAAGCCGACTAAAAGGAAGGAAGTGGTCAATGGAAAAGCGGTTGAAGATATTTTTAAGATGTAGAACTCCCTCGCCCAAAAGGACAAAAAGGAGCTAAAAGGGATGCACATGAAGCGAAAGGGAAGTCAAAAGAGTCGGCAATAGATGTTGACCTCGACAAGTTTGAACAGATTCAAAATGATTGTCATACCAAGCGTATGAAGGTTCTTGAAATGCAGCAAAAGCTATATGCCGAGAAGGTTGAGTCATCAAAGATCGATCTTCTTGCGGCAAAGGACAAGAAGGATGCCAAATTATATAAAAAAGAATCCAAAATGTTGGAAACTTATAGATGTTTGCTCACGCAAGACACATCCGGGATGGCCGATGACATTAGAGCTGAACATGTTGCTGCGCTTAAGTGTTTGAGGTTGAAGCTATTTCCTGAATTACAATGAAATGCACTGACAATTTTCAGAATGTAATGCTTAATTACTATTTTGTACTGCTGTTTGGTTCCTTCTGTACTATTGATTGCAGATGGAAATAGTTGCCATATATATGAATGAATGCTCTGTTCTGTCATTGTGTTTCTCCATTTGTTTGCCCTACTGTGTTGTTTCTGGTTTGGAATTTTTTTTCACCTAGTATAATAAACTAGCTGCTACATTCGTGGTAGCCATGTACAGGTTTAGCAAAAGAAACCATACATACCAAGACTAGAAGCAGTTTAAAGTAGCTGCTACTTTCGTTGGGGCTCATTTTCTCTGCATTTGTAATTGATAAACAGTGTCAGCTTGGTTCATCTGTAGCTGATTCACAGTGTTCTCCTGATTAATCCGTATTCGATTGGTAAAGTATTCCTGTGTAGTCTGGAATGGAAGAACAGTGTCTGCTTGGCTCAACTGGAACTGATTAGCATTATTTTCCTGATTCCTGCATAGCATGTATGTGATCGGCAGCAACTGCTTGGCTCGACTGTAACTGATTGGTAGCGTCTGCTTTGCTAGACCGTATGCAGTTGAAAAAACAACGAAGCAACATTGATGTATGCATGCGTATTTAAGAACTTAACTGCATCTCATTTATTTAGAGACAAAGGTTAAGAGACAACCCATTGTATGAGGTATATTTAATGTTGTCTCTTTGTATGGATGCTTGTGCTAAGAGACACCTCTTGAACTCTCCTTTGTACATGCCCTGGTGACAAATACTAGATCATCAATGTTTAAGGGTGAAAAACGTTGAATCCGCCTCCAAATAATGAATAGGTTTTATCATTTGAGTGAAATATTAAGTGCTTGTCCTTATCAGTTTAAATTAAAATTAAAAACTACAACCAAAAGTTGCCACACTTTTTAGTATAGTTTTTACCAGGCTTTTAGTGGTTCTTTTCAAAGCTGTCGTCGGCATAACTCTAGGCCGACCACAAAAGTCCTCTATATTGTCGTCGGTATAAATCGAGGCCGACTACAAAAGTCCTCCGTATTGTCGTCGGCCTGGACAAATGCCAATGACAAAAGTCCGAGTATTGTCGTCGGCATATATTAAAGCCGACGACAAAAGTCCGAGTATTGTCGTCGGCATATATTAAGGCCGACGACAAAAGTCCTCCGTATTGTCGTCGGTATCATTCTAGGCCGACCACAAAAGTCTGATTATTGTCGTCGGCCTCTAGTTTAACCGACCACAAAAGTCTAGTAGTGTGGTCGGACTCCAGTCACGCCGACCACAGATGTGCAGCATTGTGGTCGGCCCTATAGTTATGCCGACCACAAAAGTTACCATTGTTGTCGGCCTAAAGTCTAGCCGACCACAAAAGTATGCAACGTGGCGTCGTCACCTTATCCGCGGGACCCACATGGCAGAGCGCCGTCACTGTGCCCGTGCCGTCTGGTATAGTTTTTGTGGGCGGCTCGAACAATGGCCGACCACAAAGATCCCTCCTGGGAGCTCTGCCCAGGAGCTACTTTTGTCATCGGTTTTTCTTTAGGCCGACGACAAAAGTGACTTTTGTCGTCGACTCATTGTTGACAAACTTTTGTCGTCGGCTGTCCGACGACAAAACGTTTTGTCGTCAGTATTTTGACTTTTGTGGTCGGCATTGGCCGACCACAAAAGTCTCGTTTCCTGTAGTGTTAATAATTGTTTTGGCTATCCAAACCGTCTTTTTATTGAGGTTTATAATGTTTTTAGGTTATAATCTAATGCTGGTTTTAGCAAAAAGAATAATGCCTAAAGATGGTAGTATCTAGGCATCGCAAAGAGATTGAGGTTAGCTGAAATTAGATAATGTTTTTATATTTGATGGTGGATTTCTTTCGGCGCTACATATATATTTGTTATTTCCACGTACACATACATCTCCATGTGTTGATTTTACATGGCGATGTTTTAGGTTACAATTAATGTAGTATTATTATTTGCATTACAATTTGTTGTATACCAATTAATGGTTGAACATGCATGCTCACAGACTGCACAACATTATGTAGCGAGCGCGGCTTGCAAAACCACTATCTTTCACCATCCATGCCATCGATCGGCTGTAAGTTCAGATACACATGCCTCCACCTCCCTCTTCACTATTACAGATAAGGCCTTAGTCCCAGTTGAGAACGGTCTTTAGTCACAGTTCCCAAACCGGGATAGGTCGATTGTGACTAAAGGCTTATGGGTCGAAAGCACCACGCGGTGTAGAAAATATTCAAAAAATATGGGAGCACCCGAGATTCGAACCAACACCACGCGAGAATTTCAGCGATTCGCGTTACCTCTCTTTCTCGACGGAACCCTAAACCCAAATTCTCGACGGCTGAAATCGCGAAGCCGTCGAGAAAGAGAGGTAAACCGTCGAGACAGATCCATCTCGACGGCTAGCTGTCGAGATTTGGCCGTCGAGACAGCATGGTCGAGACAGATAGTCTTTCTCGACGGCTCAGCCGTCGTGATTACGTTTTCCCGACGGCTCAACCTAAGCCGTCGAGATACATGAACTGGGCAAGCACGACGTGACTTTGGAGGCTTTCTCGACGGCCTGAGGCCGTCGAGATTATACTTAAGCAGGCCGTTCCGCGGCCCAACCCACCAGTTAGTCACGACGGCCAATAGCCATCGAGATTTCATCCGCAGGGAACGACGGCTCTTCCAGGTGGGCCATGGAGGTTATTCACGACGACTGACGGCCGTCGTGATAGACTCTCCTCTGGTCCCGACGGTGGTTGACCTGGCACGTGGGCCATGGAAGCTGTATCGACGGCCTTGATCTAGCCGTCGAGAATACTTGAAAAACAAAAAAAAAATTTAAAATTTATAAAAATCACAATAATTTTGCAGCTGCTACTGCACCCAGCAGCAGCAGCAGCTGCAACCTGCAAACCCAAAACAGTCCCCGCATTCAAATATCCCACAATTTCACAAATACACATACCTCCGACAATTTCGATATATCACAAACATCGCATCACAAAGATCACAAACATAAAATCCACATTCACGAACATCTAATTAACATTCACAAACATCGTAATGACAGTATCAACATCATGAACACAATAAAACAAACATCGATCATGGCTGTCGTGGTGGCGTCCTGAAGAGCTGCTCCGCGAGGTTGGCGGCCATGTTCCCTGAGTTGTCGTCGCCCTGCTGCGCGTCGTCCTGAGGAGGTGGCACGAAGGACGGAGGAGTAGACATCGCAGAACCTGAACCCTTCGAGATTTTTCAATTAATAAGTTGATATATATGTACAATGCGATAGTGTATTGATTTGGCATAGGAGACTTACCGCTGGATCACGGAACCAGGGACGCTCGACGCGTTCGGGTAGTTGGGTGTGGGGCGATGCCTACTGGGTCCCGAGGTGCCCGGTGGTGCCGTCAGACTTGGGTAGCCGCCTCGCCCAACATAGGTGTCTGGAGGGGCCGGATGGCTACCGTGACACGGCCGAACCAGCAGTGTAGGGACCCGCAGCCCCACTGACTCGAGGAGCTGCCCATGAAGCCCCGCATGACCACTTGGACCGCCTACACATATATTTGATTTCATTACTACAGATGATAAGATATGCACTATAAAAATAATTGAATTGCGAATCGTTACCTCAATGATTTAACGCCTCAAGCGCCGAAGCCTTCATCATAGTCCTCCTGCAGACGGCTCGGGCTCTCTGACGCCCTTAACATTTCTCATCATGAGCCCGCTCCTCGTGCCTCTTCTGCTGCTGCTCCTCTCCTCTGCAGCGCTCTTGATCGGGCGACGGTCTCACCGCTCGACTAGCCCGTACATCGGGCATATACTCAAGACCGCAACATGCATAATATAGCGATCGGTTTTGTAATCATAATATACAAGTGTACGAAAGAGATCTTACCGTAGGTGGTCGCCACCGATCGCCAGGCGCCCGTGAGCCTTGCCCCCATGTGCTTATGAATCACATGAGGATCGAGGGGAGCCTCCTCTGGATTGCTCTCCTCCCCGTGCTCCTCTCTATAAGCGTCCTTATAACGCTCCTACATGTCGTTGTGATAGTAAAAATCAAACAAATAACCAAACGGAGATAGTTGTATTGACTAATCCTGTAGACACTTACCAAACGGAGATAAGCATGGGGATCCAAGGTCGGTTGTCCACCAGGCGACGCCTTTTTCGTGTGGGCCTACTTCCACACGTCCATCGGGCTAGGCCTAACCCCCGTCTTCGCCAACTAAATTGTAATATGACCGACATGTGTTAGTTCGAAAATCTGAAGTGAAGACAAGTAAAAACTTTTTATTACCAGTTTCTTCCCCAACTGTGCAATCGATCACCTCCCAGTATTTGATTTGTAGTCCTTCACGCCCCTGTTCTTCTTTGCCTTCTCGGACTTCCCCTTCCACTCGGGGCTGTCCCACTTCCTACCTATAGCTTCCCAGGCGTCCTCCTGACACCACTCAGACGGACTGGTTGTCTTACCGGCGATCAAGTACGCATAACCGACGAAAGCAACTGAAGCGGTGAGGTTTTCCTGCTTCTGTCTCCTACAAAAACAAGAAAATGCTCGATGACAGTCGAACCAACTCGGTTTGCCACCAAATCGTAACTGGAATGCCTCTGTATCATCCAAACACACAGGACAACTAAGCCGCCCATGTGTGCTCCATCCGGAGAACATACCGTAAGCGGGAAAATCATGTATTGAGTACATGTAGGCAGCCCTCATATAGAAAGATCTGTTTGTTTTTCTATCGTATGTCGAGGCACCCTCTTCCCATAACTCCTTCAGCTCGTCAATCAATGGACTCATAAACAAATCTAGATTTTTTCAGGATTCTTTGGTCCAGACACGATTAAAGAAAGAAACATGAACTCTTCTTTCATCAGAATTGAAGGCAGGAGGTTCAGAGGGATGTTAAAAACTGGCCAACATGAGTATGATGCAGCCATCATATTGAAAGGCGTAAAGCCATCAGTGGCAAGTGCGAGCCGCACGTTCCTTGCATCCGCTGCGAACTCCGGATACACCCTATCAATGTGTTGCCACGCTTCTCCATCAGTCGGATGAACCATCATACTGGGTCTTACACGTTTACCCTCCTTATGCCACCTCATCTGCTGCGCGGTCTCCTCCGTAATGAAACATCTTTGAAGTCGTTTCTTTAACGGGAAGTACCGCAGTACTTTTCTCGCCACCTTGGTCTGTTTCTTTTCTCCATAACCGTCGACAATCTCAATATATCTGGACTCCCCACAATGATCACACACATTTTTGACAGCCTCATTTTTGTAATACAACATGCAATGGTTCGGACAGTAGTCTATTTTCTCGTAAGGCATTCCCAGATCGCAAGCGCTTTTCTACACTCATACCAACTTGGGGCATCTTGTGTCCTTCAGAAGTCGTCGCAAACATCCTAACAACTCATCAAAACAATTGATAGAGAAGTTATACTTGCATTTCAGATCCATCATCCGTGTTACCATAGAGAGCAGGGTCATGGCGGTTTGATTGTGCAAAGGCTGTTTGGAAGATTCTAGTAGAGTTAAAAATTCGGTCATAGTGGTAGTTGCCTGCTCATCATCAAAATCATAGCTAAAGTCATCCATCATATCTTGCATTCTGTCAACTTCATCAAATCCTTCGTCGGGAGGAGTAGGGACAGCATGAGCACAACCACTCTCACCGTGATAAACCCAACGATGATAACCGGCCTTAAACCCATTTTTGCATAAATGCATTCCCATATCATACCGTGTTCTCTTTCTACAGTTTCCACACTCCGTACAAGGGCAATGAACGTACGCCGTGTCAGGGTTTGGGGTTGCCTTGAAAGCATTATCAACAAATGCATTGGCCTTCTCATACCATTCATCTGAATGTTGTCCGTTCGATCTCCATCCATCGTACATCCACCTCCTCTCTTCATCCATCGGTCTTGACACGGGAAGTTACACGTTAGGGTTTCAGAGTAGGCTTAGGAAGGCTTCTAAACCCACCCACGAGTAGCCGCTTAGACATGTCCCGCTGTGGCATCGATAGGAACGAGACAAAATTTCGGCAGCATAACCCTATAGTTCTCTTAGTGCAACGATGGCTAAAAAGCTGAAATCCAGCTTAATAGCACTTATGTTATGCACTAGGAGAACTATAGGATTATGCGGCCGAGATTTTGTCTCGTTCCAATCGATGCCACAGCAGGACACATCTAAGCGGCTATCCGTGAGCTGTCCACTGGGACGCCACACATTGGCAGTCCACTGGACAATTCGGGGTCATTTTACACAAAGCGTAATAGAAATGAACGAATCACCGTCCAATTTCTTTGCGCGTTGTGTTTAACCCTAACGGTGACGACTGACTAGGTTACTAATCGATTCGATGTAATATAAATTAAATACAATAAATTACGCATAGCACATGGCAAAGCAAAAATATATCTAAAATTAAATAGCAAAGCATTACAATTGTATAACTTTTTTTACTATTTTCTAAATTTGATATTTTTTTTAATTATCACTACTTGCAAAACTAATTAATTCAATGTTATATTAAAATTTATATATTAATTCCACCTAAAAGTAAATGATAAAACAAAACAATTGCATAACCTAGATTTTTGCTATTTTTTAAAATTTTCTAAATTTTTAAATTATTACTAATTATATCACTAAATAAATTTTCGACGGTTTAACGCCGTTGAGACTACACAACAGTGATTTTAAAAAAAAGGCGCGAAGAATCAACATACCTCCGATGACGGGTTATGGAACGACAAGTAGGGCTAGACGGATCGCGGCACCGCGGCAGCATGAGGGCGCGGACAGCGACAGCGGCAGCGGTGAGCGGCGTTAATGAGACGGGCGGCGACGGCAGCGGCGGCGCGAGGAGGTGGGACGCTGGCGCAGAGGCGGCGGCGGCGGCGGCGCTGGCGACAGGCGCGGCGGGAGCGCAGCGGCGGCATGGCAAAGCGGGCGGCGGCGGCGGCGGGCGCGGCAGGCTTGCGGCAGCCGAGCAGCTTCCGGCGGCGGACGGCGGGGACGGCGGCGGGCGCGCGACTTGGGCACAAGCGAAAAATGGCTAAGTGCCAGAGAGGACGGCAGTATAAAGACCATTCTCAACGGCCGGAAGCCGTCGAGATAGAGAGCACATAATAAATTCCCCCAATCACAGTCCTCCACGTGGCTCACTTGCTCTATATCGACGGCACGAAGCCGTCGAGAAAGCTTGCCTTTCGCTGTGCGACCGTTGGTTGCCACTGTTCTCGACGGCCATAAGCCGTCGAGAATATACCACGCGGTCAGCGACCAGTCAACATGTTGCCACGTGTCAACATGTGACTAGTTTTACTCTATATCGACGGCTATGGGCCGTCGAGAAAGACTCTACCCGATGACGTCACCAATGGTAATGTTATTCCCGACGGCCTAGGGCCGTCGAGATAAGGCCCCATATAGTTATTGCTGGCTTGGCCGATCTCGACGGCTTGGTATCCTCGGCCGTCGGGAAAGTCTTATCTCGACGGCTTTCGTTGACTATCGTCGTCAAATGGCTTCTTTTGCGACGGCTTTTTCTATGGCCGTCGAGAATGTTGTCTATCTCGACGGACGGTCACGGCAAAGACCCTTCGTGGTCAACATAGCTTATTTTATTTTTACAATATTTTTAAAAATTCATTTGTGCTTCAGAATGGCTTATATTGTATCGACATAAAGATTTACCATCGAGAAAATTCTTATGACAAAATTATGTACATAAATGGAGTTGCCCATGTAACGGGTCATATCGGGCAGAGTATTAGATAGCGTTCTATATAGTTTTATGAAATACGGGTCGCAGGTATATCGTAATTTTCAAATAATGCACCATTCAGTCGGAAAACCATTGTACATGGATCTTTGCATTGGAATGTAACAAAATATTCCAATTTTAAAAAATTTAAATACAATTTTTTAGTTTTAAATATATATACATACATTAAACCTGACATTAATTATACATACAAATTATTTTTAAAATAAGTATGTCAAAAAATATCATCTTGTACCATATATATTTTTCCCAATATTTGGTTTTATTTTTAATTTTATTTTATTTTAATTAAATTGATAGATAAACAACTCTAGAAATTATGAAAAATATTTGGAAAATAAAAAAATTTAATGGGCCAGCCCTCCAGGGCAGCATGAACTATTCTCGACGGCCACATGCTGGCCGTCTAGATTTATTCATTCTGATGGGCCGGCCCATTGAGTATTTACGACGGCTTAGTCTGAGCCGTCGAGATAGAGCATTCCCGCGTTCGCAAAAAACAAAAAATCTGAGGGCGCAGGCCTCTAGCGATTCAATCTCGACGGCTTGTTGTTGGCCGTCGAGATTACAGGAGCTTTATCGACGACATAAATTTGGCCGTCGAGATTACCGAGTCTTTGTCGACGGCTCGAGTTTGGCCATCGAGAATAATTTTGGCCATCGAGATTTCGCTCGATTCCTGTAGTGCAAGGACCAGCTGCATCACATGACTCCCCACGTCTTGATTAGATTAGGATATGCATTCAACTAAAGATGTGGGGATGAGCCGGGTTAGGCCAAAGGAGGAGAGAAAGGAAGAGATAAAAGAGGGACAAGGGTCTCATCCAAGAATTAAATCTTTTCGCTAAATCTTTCTTTTGCAAAAAAGGGCATAACATGGAATGATCTCAATGTATGACCAACGGTGACGGTATTGCAAGGAGATCCGTCATCTACAAGTGCACCAATTTTCCATACAAAGCTTACATGGATTTTGTGCTCATGACCAGCCCTAGCATGGCTGGGCCTGTTTACATTGCCAGAGCCAAGCAATAGCAGTGCAGGGCGCGGTGTTTGGTTTTCCTGCATCACCAAGCTTTTCTCACATGATCTGGCGTTTGGATGCCAACTCATCTCCACCGTCCTACCTTTCTTTCGATGCTTCAGCATGTTCGCCACCACTGGATCTAGATTTCATGAGCCTCCTCGATCTGTGTCATTTTCGGATCCATCCTCCCATAGCACCGCCACTATCTACACCTGCTTCCCTATGCCTCCACAAGCCAAACCACCACCAGATCCGGGCGGATCAAGCTCCATTGTCGTTGGACCCAACCTTGATGAGGCCCACCACCTTCATATCTAGCCTCGGCACGGATCCATTATAATATAGTACTACCTCCGCTATTGATTTTGTCCTCCCAAGCAGTACCATCGTCAGATCCATTGTCTCCAAGCCACGTTGCAACAGGATTCCTCGTCGCCAAGCCACACCGCCACCAAATCACCTCCCACCGCTATCCCGGGCCATGGTCACCCTGCTTGACTCGCCGCCCATGTAGCACATTTTACTGGCCAGGCTCCATAAAAAGGTCTCTCTAGACATGTTTTGAGAGTCAGACCCTCAGAATGTAAAATACATATGTGCGGAGCCCAACTCTGGAGGCAACCAAGGAAACAAGTGGCATGTGAGCTTGCCTCGGCGGCAGCCACCCAAGCAAATGTACACGAGAAGCCCTAATCCACAGACACATCTAGCAAGAAGGCCTTCAACACTGGTTGATAAGGCTGAGGCAACCAAACATCAAGCGATGCACTAGCCTAGCTCGACGGCGGCCACCCAAGCAAATGCACACGACAGTATCGCTTGAATAGGCCCTCGTATCGGTACTAAAGGGCTATAGACTTTCTTTCGAAAGTTATGAAATATTGGGAGAACCAGTACTCAAACCCATCACTTCTTGCCCCCTTGTGGCCCAAACTTCACTCTTCTAGCCAACTCGCCCACCCACACGCTTTGATATACTCTAAAACATAGTATAAGTTTTTTATGCGGTCTTTAACGTAGAACTTTGACCATTATTTGATCTCACAATATATTATTAATAATTATAAAATTAACATAATATGAAAGTACTTTTAAGTATATATGAATCCAGCAATATCACATGCATAACACTAAACATATATATTTTTATCTTAAAAATTAGTCAAAAGTTATAAACATTGACTTTTGAAATAGCACTATAGGAATCGCGCTAAATATCAACGGCCAAAACTATTCTCGACAGCCTAACACAAGCCCTCGATATTATTCATGTAATCTCGACGGCCATGTAAGAGCCGTCGTTATACAACGTTAGTCTCGACGGCTAGACAACAGCCATTGATATAAGGTTGCCCAAGCCCGCGCGCGCACCTTTCCTGATTTTTGTAGGGAGGGAAAACATCTGTCTCGATGGCTACTTATATGCCGTCGCGAATGGTGTATGGACCGGCCCATCAGTACTCGCTGGTCAGGATTCAGTCTCGACAACCGGCAGTTGGCCGTCGAGATTATTTCATATGCTTTGCTGGCCTGTGGTTTTTTAATTGGGCTGGCCCATTTTATTTTTTCAAATTTTTAAAATATTTTATAATTTGCAGAGATGTTTATTTACCTATTTAGTTAAAAATATATGTAACTTTAAAACAAAATATGAAACATTCTCAATTTTTTTAAAAAAAATCGATAATGGTACAAAATGTTATCGTGTTGCATCCTATTCTTTAAAATATTTTTTTATTTGTAAATAATGTAACATATAATATATATGTGTGTGTGTTTTTAAAACTAATAAATTGTCTGTGAAATATTTTAAAATGGTATAATTTGTTACATTCCAATGCAATGATCTATGTACAACGGTGTTCCGATTAAATGGTGAAAACGTAAAATTATATTATCCCTCTCACTCATATTTCATAAAACTCTATAGAACGCTAACTAATACTCTACCCGATATAACCCCTTACATATGGAACTATTTTTGCGGACATAATTTGAGCATATGAATTTTTACGGTGGTGGATTTTCTTGTCGTAAACAATATTAGCCATTACGCACAACCAAATATTTTTTGAATTATTTTAACAAATTAATTAAGCTCCGTTGACCACCGAAGGGGTTGTGCTGTGCTAGCCGTCGAGATAGGACTCACTCTTGACGGCATGGCTAAAGGTGGTCGACAAAAGCAATTGTTTGCGACGGTAGTCAACGAAGATTGTCGCGACAAATGTTTCTCGACGGCCAAGGAGTATGAGCCATCAAGATAGTGGACGCCTGCAACGTGACGGCCAGAGGGCTATCTCAACGGCCACAAACTGTCGACAACATGCGGGCCCACCAGGCCACGTGCCTTTTGAGGTCTCACTTGATGGCCTGCAGCCGTCGAGAACATGCGCTCCCCAACGGTGTAGGCAGGTTACGGCCAGTGGGCTATCTCGACGGCCGCAAGCCGTCGAGAACACACGGGCCCACTAGGCCACGTGTCTTTTGAGGTCTGTCTCAACGACTTGCAGCCGTTGGGAACATACGCACCCCAACAGGTGCGCGGTGCAGGCAAGTTCTCTCGACGGTTCATGGCCATCAAAGATAGCCCTTGACGTTTCCGATTCCACCACATGGACTTCATCCGTTGGGCGGTGCAGGTTATGATCTTTCTCGACGGTTTGTGGCCGTCGAGAATACCCAATAAGAAGGCACACGCCTTGGGACTTAGGCATTTTTTGCCTAAGTCCACAACGTCGCCTCCCCTTCTCGCCTGAGCCACTGCGTCGCCGCGTGTCGCCCACTCCACTGCGCCGTCGCCTAGCGTCACCCGCGCCGCCGCGCCACGCCGCCCCCGCCTCGTCGTGATCCATCTGTCGGAGGTACATGTAGCTTCTTTGCGCCTTTGTTTAAAATTATTGTTGTGTAGTCTCGACGACTTTAAACCGCCAAAATTTAATTAGTCTTGCAATTAGCGCTAATTAAAATAATTTTAAAAATTAGTAATGCAATTGTTTTGTTTACCTTATAATTTTAGGTGTAATTTATATAAAAAATTAATTATAATATTCATTGAAATTGCTCAATATTACATTGAACAATAATGTAACCTAGCCGTACGTCACCCGTTCGGGAACAACACAACGCGTAAAGAATTTGGACGGTGATTCATTCATTTCTATTATGGGTTGTGGAAACTGATCCAGAATTATCCAGTGGACAGCCAATGTGTGGCGTCCCAGTGGACAACTCGCGAATGGCCACTTAGGCGTGTCTAGTTCTGGTGTCGGTGGGTTCGAGAGAAGATTTTGACGGCATGACCCTATAGTTCTCCTGTGCATAACATAAGCGCTACTGAGCTGGATTTCAGCTCTTTAGCCATCGTTGCACTAGGAGAACTATAGGGTTATGCCGCCGAAATTTTGTCTCGTTCCCTACCGGTGCCACAACAAGACACGTCTTAACGGCTATTTCGTGGGTGGTTTAGAAGCCTTCCTAAGCCTATTGTGAAATCCTGATGTGTAGCTTATCGTGCCAAGAGCGATGGATGAAGAGAGGACAATAGTAAAAAGGAAAAAACGTGGTCGTGTGGGTATTGCATTCATAAAGGAATGGCATGCCAAATTGGTTCATAGTTAGAATGGTGCCTACGAAGATTTTGGTATCTCATATAATTGGACGCACAAGTGTTGCATATTCTCTTCCATATGCAAATGATTTTATTTTGCCGCAAACTTTGATGTGATGCATCAAGAGAAAAACGTATCAGAGGCTATCTATGGTACAAACTTTAATATGGCTAAAAAAAGTAAAGATAATGCGAAAGTATGACGAGATTGTCAGGAGATATGCGATCGACCGTTAATGAATATGGCTGAGGGGGAAAGAAGAAGCCAAAAACTGCGTTTGATTAACAGTCTCGCAAAAGGAGGTATTATTTTGGTTTCATAATAGCCTAAAATTTCCCGATACGTATGGGCCAAACTTTAGGTGAGGCGTGAACATTACTCAAGGGAAGATAAATGGAATGAAAAGCCATGACTTTCACATCACTCAAGGTGTGTTATAAGGTTACGTATCTGAAGATGTCTAGAGAATGCTAAGCAAACTGAGTTTCTTTTACAGAAAGTTATGTGCTAAGGAGATCAATAATGATGATGTGATGAAGCTTCAGGATGATATCGCCGTGCTCGTATGCAAGTTAGAAAAGATTTATGTTCCTAGGTTTTTCAATCCAATGCAACATCTGCTCGTGCATTTATCTTATGAAGCTCGACTTGGGGGACCAATATAATATAGGTGGATGTATCATATAGAGCGACAATTGAAAAATGTTAGAGCAAGTGTAGAAAACAAAGCACGCATTAAAGACTCAATAGTCGAGGTATACCATGTCCAGGAGACACTAATTTCACCAACAAATACTTGGCAATATAGAATAATGTGAATATTCAGATACCTAGGTACCGCCCAGTCGTACACAGAGTTCAGTCTGAGTTAAGAATTTATCAGGTGCAAGGCCGGGTGGTAGGTAGGCATCTTACGTAGAGTTCAGTCTGAGTTAAGAATAACGAGTTCGCATTATTATATTTGTTCGACATCGAAGAGTTGGCAGCTGTACGAGATGAATTTGTCTCTTGTATGACAACAACGGCGAGATCTCTTTCGTACACTTGTGTATTATAATTGCAACGTAAAATCTGACTGCTATATTATACATGTTGTAGGTCTTCAACGTACATGCCCGAGGTTCGGGCTAGCCAGAGCGGGGGTGAGACACGTCACCAGTTTGAGGAGCGCCTACAAAGGGAGGGCGAGCAGCAGCAGAAGAGACATGAGGAGCAGGCTCATGATAGAGAGATGATAAAGGCTATGTAGGAGAGTCTGAAGGCTGCGCAAGAGGATTATGACAGAACACTACGACAGCTTGAGGCATTCGTTGCTGGGGTACCGTGTGTGCACAACTCATTTCATTCTATACATGCATATTTTGTCAGCTGTAAAAACGAACTAAAATATATGTGCAGGCCGGGCCAAGCGGTCACGCGCAGCTTGATGGTAGGTCCTCGAGCCAGTGGGGATGGCGGGCCCCTACACAGGTGGCCCGGCTATCTACGGTTGCCCCCTACACAGGTGGCCTGGTGTGGATAACATAGGCCCCGGGTACCCACACGGCGGGCCTAGAAGACCACCCGACAGGGGATGGACCAAGTCGGGTGGATAAGGACGGGTACCACTCGGACTCTAGAAGACTTGCTCGGCAAGGATAGATATGAAGATAGAAGATAGAAGTCTATCCCTAATTAGTAGGAAAGATATACTTGTAATCCTGGATAACTACTAGAGAATAGAGATAGGAATCCTACCTTCTAACCGACCAGGACTCTATCTT
This sequence comes from Raddia guianensis, assembly GCA_036346415.1. Lineage (NCBI taxonomy): Eukaryota > Viridiplantae > Streptophyta > Magnoliopsida > Poales > Poaceae > Raddia > Raddia guianensis. The sequence continues at coordinate 53,262,321 of CM070536.1, read as the reverse complement.
GTAACCCTGCCCCTCACTATATAAGGCGGGCAAGGAGCTCCCTGGTTCGGCATCTAGAGAATCACACATCTACAGCTTGATCATCTCCTAAGTTGATCATCATCTTGTACACATATACCCATATAACCCCAGAGCACAGGACGTAGGGTATTACCTCCGCCATGAGGGCCTGAACCTGTATAAATGCTTGTTTTGTGTTACCATCGAGTTTGGATCTTGTGCATCGCCCCATATATAATCATTGCCGGCGGTGACCCCGATTAGTCACCGATCGGCGGTTAGAGCGCCGGTGTAGGGCAGGCGTCAAGATCATCTTCGTCAAGCTCGATGGCATCGATCAATGGTCTCGCCGTCGTCTCTGAACCTGTACTGATGAGCCTGTGTGCCTGCTGGCTTGTACCTGTCTGCGAAAGAAATATTTACTGTTGTCTCCACCCGATACTGAAAGTCTGAATTCGTATTGTTGCTACGAACCGGTACTGATGTCACTATTAGCACCGGTTCTAATCTTTCCGGCTGTGCCAGTATAATAGCCATTTTCTTGTAGTGAACAGGCATCACTCCCAGGGGCATGCAGTGACGTTATTGGACCTTTGATATTGATCAACTAATCCGTGGTTAGAATATTTTGTGGCCCCTCTGGTTTGGCCGCATAGTTGGGGTTGTTTAGGTGAAGCTCAAGGAAAGGATAAGGGTGGTGGTTATACTCATGCAATGGTGTACATGCTAACGTGCATGTCTGCTAGTACTTGATTTATCAACGACAGAGATCCCTCCATGTAGTGGCAATATACATATGATTTATTTGTGACAATCAACTCGATCGGCCAAAATAATTTGTGAAAGCAAAGCAAAGCAAAGCAACAAAAGCAAAGCAAGAGACAAAGGACTGGACGTACGTACGTACGTACGATCCGCTACGTTACGCCAAGCATAGGCTAGGGCGACAGTGCTCGCTGCTCTCTTATCGTGTATCGCGGTCTCGCTGATATTACGCCTCCGTTTGGTTAGGAAAAATACCCGAAATAATCAACAGTTAAATAGAAATTAATAAAATAATCCACAGAAAAAAGAAATTGTAAAAATAGCACTGGGTGCTGCCACCGGGTGTGGCTGCAGTGGCAGGCGCAGAGCTGCCGCCACCCCGCACGGCGGCTGCATGGCGGCAGCTCTGTGCGGGGTGGCGGCAGCTCTGCGCACACGCTTGCACATGCACTGCATGCATGCAGCACACACTGATGCACACACACTTTCTTCCTTTTCTTTTTCTCTTTTCTTCCTCCTTTCTTTCTTCCTATAAAATCAATTATATATATATATATATATATATATATATATATATATATATATATATATATATATATCAAATCTCTCAAAAATCATTAGTCAAGGTTAGTCCAATAAATCATTAATCATGCTCAAATATTCATCCAAAATATTATTTTCCTTTGAAGGATATTCCAATAATTTCAAAAATTCACATAAAAATATGTAAATAAATTGAAAAAGCATCTCATCATATAATATTTAAAATATTCACTCAACAGTTAGGGACTCTGTTAGAGATGATGGAAACATAGGCAACGAATAGTAACATATATTCGTTCCCTATATTTCCATCTTCTCCAACAGAACGAGCTTGACTTGAGTCTGCTTAAACTTATTTATAATCTTAATATTCTAGACAACCATATTTTAGCTAGTTTGTTTGAGCTCAAGCTTCATTTGAACCTACTCGAGCTTCGTTAGGCCTAATTAAGCTTTTTTTTTAAAAAAGTCAGTGTACGAGTCTACTAGAATTTGTACTTGAGCTTTCTTCAAGCCTACACGTTTTTTTGCATTTTTGTGTTGTGTAAATGAACTAAGATCAAGCTTTGTCGAGCTCGATCTTGACAATGGGCGTATGCGCTCTAGCTTGTGTTTATATATGTTCACAGGATGATGTTGAGTGAATATTTTAATATTTTATGATGAGATGATTTTTCAATTTATTTACATATGTTTGAAATTATTAGAATATCTTTGAAAGGAAAGATGATAATTATGGAATGAATTTTTGAGGATCATTAATGATTTATTGGACTAATCAGAAAAAGAAATAAGGAAAGGAAAGAAAAAGAGTCCCTATCTGTTGAGTGAATATTTTAAATATTATATGATGAGATGATTTTTCAATTATCTACATATTTTTATGTGAACTTTTGGAATTATTGGAATATCCTTCGAAAGGAAAATAATATTTTTGGATGAATATTTGAGCATGATTAATGATTTATTGGACTAACCTTGGACTAATGATTTTTGGAGAGATTTGGATATGTATATATAATTGATTTTATAGGAAGAAAGAAAGGAGGAAGAAAAAGACAAAAAGAAAAGGAAGAAAGTGTGTGTGCATGAGAATGCATGCAGTGTGTGTGTGCGCAGTGTGTGCTGCATGCATGCAGTGCATGTGCTGCGCTTGTGTGCGCAGAGCAGCCGCCGTGCGGGGTGGCGGTAGCTCTGCTCCTGCCGTGCGGGGTGGCGGCAGCCACTACAGGAAATGTGATTTATGTGGGCGGTCAAAAAACCAATGTAGGCGGCAATAAAAATCTGACGACATTGCGGGATATATGTCGGCGGTATATGATATGCCGCCAACATAGGTCCTGATCCACCCTCCCTTCCATTGCACCAAAACCAAATTTGAATTTGCTAGCTCGCCCAACGGACTCTATGTGGGCGGTATTAATAAGACCGTCGACACAAATTGTCTGCCGTGTCCCCTGCCGTTAGTCCTAATGGCAACGTAGCAGAACGGACCCACAAGGCATACAACGGTTGTCTATGACATGTGGGACCACAGTGTGGCGCTAGAAAGCATAGGGTACCCTCAGTGTTGGCGGCAGACGTAATACCGCCGAGATAGATCTTAAAAAAAAAGAAACAGCGGGCGCGGGGGCTCGAACCCGAGACCTCGTGGTGACGGGTGAGCCGCGCCGCGCCGCGCGTTGTAAACCAGTGGGGAGAGAATGCTTTTTAGTTAAAACAGGATGATGATTTCTTTTATAGGGTTGTACGTAACCTGTGTCGGCGGTTTATTTATGCCGCCCACAAAGATCCTCATAATGTCGTCGGTTTTCTTAACACCGCCCACATAGTGTCCGTTGGGCGCTAATTAAATTCAAATTTGGGTCTGGTGCGGTGGGAGGGCAGGGTCAGGACCTATGTCGGCGGCAAGTATTGAACCGCCGAGATAGATCTTTAAAAAAAGAAACCGGGGGGCGCGGGGCTCGAACCCGAGACCTCGCGGTGACGGTGAGCGATGCAGCAGCAAGGCTACTGTAAACCAGTAGGGGAGAGAGAGCTTTTCTGTTGACACAGGATGATGGTTATTTTTATAGGGTTCACTTAACCTTTGTCGGCGGTTCGGTAAATACGGTCGACATAGCCTAGACTAAGTCGTCGGTTTACCTATCCCGCCCACACAGTCCCCCCCGGGCCATAGATGCTTTGCCGAACTCTGCCGAGAGGGTCTTTTGTTGAACCCTAAGTTCTAGGGCATGCACCACCTCTCATAGGTCGTTCCAAGCATCCATTTCGACGTAGGCTAGAATCCAAACTTTTTTGAGTAAGACTCACCTCCGTCATGTCGTATGTTCTCGATGCATCGAACCCTAATAGGTAGTGTTTGACGCAACGTGTTCGAAAAATGCAGATGAGGTCGATATAACGCCATGGAAAGTGGAGGAGCTGTAGTGCTAGCTATACAACCTTGGGTTGGGCAATACACCACTCCACTGAGGCGACGGTGGCTCGGAAAGGCGGCCGGTGGATGGTTATTGTCGGCGGCCAGGCTGATCAGCCACCGGCAGAGTGATGGGCAAGGAAGATATGTTGGCGGCTACACATAAGCCGTCGACACTAACGGACCTATGTCGGCGGTATGAAGGGGGCCGACGACACAGATTCGTTCCACTGGCCTGCGGGCCCAAGGCGTCACGTGCACGGTTAATGACACAGTGTCGGTGGCTCAGGGTGCTATGTCGGCGGCAACAGGCCGCCGACACTGATGTACAATCTGAATATAAATTAGCCTGTCCAAAAGTCGTATTCACCTGCATCTCTCACCTCTCCACGCCGCGCCGCCGCCAGACCTCGCAAGCGTCGCGCCCCATACCGCCATCCCAGCGTCGTCACCGCACACCTGCCAAGCCTTCCCACTGGCCCCAGCAGCGCGATCGCGCCCTCCGCCTCCACACACGGCCGCACGCCTGCCTGGCACAAGGCCACCACCATGCCTCAACGCCCCCACCACCACCACCAGGCCGCCGCGCCACCGCCCCTCTCCCGACGCCATCCCTCTCCCGGGCGCCACCACCTCCCGGCGCCATCCCTCTCCTCGGCGCCACCACCTCTCCCACCGCGCCACCACCTCCTGGCGCCAGATCCCCACCGTCCGGGACTCCACACCTCCTCTCCTCCACTGCCGGACCGGCGCCGCCACTCCTCTCCCCCACTACTCGTTGCAGGTAATATTTGGACATTTTTTTTGAAATGTGGTAGCTATGTCGTCGGTACTTTCTGTACCGACGACATTAGTAATCGTGATTAATTAGTGTAACGTAGTTAATTATTTGTGCATGCCTAATTAGTTGTTACTTAATTTGTGCTTTGCAAATACATGAACGGAGCCCGATTTAAACCAGTTCGGGGGCGCGGCACATGTTCGTAAGGAACACGGACGGTGATTCGGTGTGTTCCGTTACGAGAGGTGTCGTGCTCCCGACCTTTCCACGTTTTGGACAACCCACGGATGTTGGTTTGGGTATGGGGGTCGTGGCCACGGGAGGTGCACGGGTCGGAAATTCAGTCGCATAACCCTGTTGTTCTCCTTGTGCATAACATAAGCGGTACGCCGTACCCGTCGTTGCACTTGGGGAACTGCGGGGTTATGCTGCCGGAATTTCGACCAGTGCAGCTCCCGTGGCCATGACCCCCATACTCAAACCAACATCCGTGGGTGGGTAAGCCCTCCTATTTAGCTACACATAGACCGTAAATATCGTGCGGTAGATCGTTTATATGTTGAATAGATATATAATGGAGAAATGTGAATGCATTAGTGAATGTGTAGTGCTAAAATGTAAATCCGCTATTGAATGTACATGTAGTAGTTAAGCGATGGAAGATCGACGGTGGATGTACGATGGTTGGAAGAAGTCTGGGCACCACACGAACGAGTGGTTCAAAAAAGCTGAAAAGTTTGTCGAAGATTCTTTTCGAGGATTCCGCAACCCTACCGTAGCAAAAGTGACTTGTCCCTGTGCTAACTGCTCGAATACGGAGAAGAGATCGAAGAGGGATATGACCGAGCATCTCTGTAGGCATGGTTTCAAACCAAACTATTTTGTATGGGTCTTTTATGGCGAGAGGAAGCGTCTGGCGCCCGTGTCTAGCCCTGTGGATTTTGGGGAGGGCTACGATGAAGTCGAGCCCGACAGATTGGACGATCTAACGGATGATGTGGGTAGAGCTTTTAATCTATCTCCTGAGGAAGAGACCGAGCCACTTGCCCAAAAATTCGAGAAGCTACTTGATTCTACCAAGGAGCTACTCCATGGGCATACCGATGTGACCGTGCTCTCGGCGGTTTCGCGACTGGTGGCGGTGAAGACCAAATATAACCTGTCTGCCAATTGTTTCAATGACGTGTGCAAGCTTCTGGATAGCCTACTTCCGGCTGGGCACAAGATGACTCGAAATCTGTATGAGTCGAAAAAGCTTTTGAGCGTGTTAGGCATGCCATGTGAGAGGATAGACTACTGCCCAAAGTTATGCATGCTTTACCGGAAGACCGATTCTGAGCTGACTCATTGTAAGCATTGTGGTGAGAGTCGGTACGTGCTAGTTATTGGACGAGATGGCGTAGAGATGAGACGACGGTTGCTCGAAAAACCTTCCGTTTCTTTCCGATCACTCAAAGGCTGCAACGTCTGTACATGTCCAAAACCACGGCCAGACATATGAGGTGGCATAAAGAGGGCATACGTAGGAAGGAGGGCGTGATGACGATCCATCGATGCGTGAAGCACGATGTATTTTAACCAAGAACACCTGAATTTGCACCGAGCCCGTAAATGTGCGTATCGGGCTATCTACCGACGGGTTCACTCCATTCAATATGACCTCGCACCCATACTCGTGCTGGCCTGTATTTGCCATCCCATACAACCTGCCGCCTCAACTTTGTCTGAAGGAAGAGTACATGTTTCTTTCTGTTATCATACCCGGTCCTAAGTCTCCTGGAAAAAACTTGAACCTATTTATGCAACCACTTGTAGAAGAGCTGAGAGACCTCTGGACCAACGGGGTATTGACACATGATAGCTATAAGGGGCAGAACTTCAAGATGAGGGCCGCCTACCTGTGGTCCATACACGATTTTCCGGCATATGGCATGTTTTCGGGATGGAGTACCCATGGAATGCTGTCGTGTCCTGAATGCTTGAGAGACACAGATGCATTCAAACTAAAAAAAGGGGGCAAGGCATGTTGGTTCGACTGTCATCGTCGTTCCTGCCACCAAATCATCCATTTAGGAAGGAAAGAAATATATTTCGTAAAGGTAAGACAGTGAGAAAGGAACAGCCACCAGAACGGTTTGAAGTGGATGATATCATCAAATGGCATGAACATTTGGCAAAGAAAGGCAACAAAGACGTATATGGGAAAGACCACCATTGGACTCATAAATGCAGCATATATAATCTTTCTTACGGCAACGGATCTGAAACAGCCTCACAACCTCGACCTGATGCACCAGGAGAAGAATATGTGTGAGGCAATCGTCAACACAAACTGGGACATCCAATATAAGACTAGAGATAACACAAAAGCTCGGTTGGACTGTGCTTTGATATGTGATCGTCCGGAGTTGAATCTTGACGAAAACGGTATGAAACCTAGGGCGAAGTATTGCCTCACACGTGCACAAATAAGGCATATCCTAGTCTGGATTAAGGAAAAAGGTGAAATTCCCTGATGGTTATGCAACGAGCCTTCGTCATGCCGTTAGTACAGAGCAATGCAAGTTAAATGGAATGAAGGCTCACAACTATAAAATATTCATAGAGCGTCTATTTTCTGCCATATGGCGTGGATATATCGACGACGCTATTTGGAGAACACTATCAGAGCTGAGCTTTTTTTATCGAGAGTTGTGCGCAAAAGAGATATCCGCGTCGAGGATGGAGGAATTGGAGGATTGTTGTGGTCGTCACAAAGCTCGAGAAGATGTATGTTCCTGGTTTTTTCAATTGCATGCAACATCTATTGGTGCACTTGCCATACGACGCAAAAGTTGGGGGTCCGGCACAGTTTAGATGGATGTATCCTGTTGAACGGATGATGAAAAACCTTAGATTGAAGGTGAAGAACAAAGCACGAGTCGAAGGTAGTATTGCCGAAGCTTGGCTCATTCAGGAGATCGCCCATTTCACGGATAAATACTTTGCGACAAGAAACAAGGTACATGTACCACAACCGAGGTATAAGAAGGCACGACGCAGAAATACTTCCAAACTTGAGGTGTTCCATGACCAAGCCGGGCGAAGCGTTGGCAAAAGCATAACACGTGACTTGGATGATGCAGAAAAAATTAACATCCAGCTCTACGTATACGACAACATGGATGAAATGAAGGTGTACATCGAGTAAGTCATTATTTTAAATATAATTGAATGTAACACCTTTCGTTGTAGTCAATATGATTGAATGGAACATCTATTCTTGTAGTCAATTTATTCGAGAAGAGTGGAAAAGACCAGGTGAACCGTCGGCCGCTCAAATTGAAAAGTTGAAACGACAAGGCCGTGGGCAAAACTATCCAAACTTTCTTATATGGTTTCATTACCACGTAAGTTTATCCTTTTAAACCGCACATTTCAATTTCGAATCGTAACTTCTATTTGACTTGTCGTGCATATGCTTATGCGATTCGCACATCGTTCAAAAGTGCAACGATCTGCGACAAATGTCACGTGGATGCAATCGTACGATTAAGGTCCATGGATGCTATGATTGCCATGGATATCGATATCGATCCGAAGCAGCGGAGTCTGCTCGTCCAAATGCTACCACGGTGAATAGTGGGGTCGTCAGTTATGTCACAGACCCGCATGGTGGTCCAGACCAAGAGTACTATGGAATCATTGAGGAGATTATGGAAATATGCTACGAAGGCAACAACGATCTCTCGCTAGTACTGTTTCGGTGTAGATGGTTCGATATTGACACTGGGGTGCGGCGTACTCCCGAGTTGTGTTTAGTTGAAATCAATGAAACGAAGCTATATCAAAGGCCCGACGTGTTCATTCTCCCCGAACAAGTCGAGCCAGTGTTCTATCTGCCATACGCCCATCCGAATTACAAAAATTGGTGGATTGTCCATAAATATCATCCCGTTGGTGGATTGTCCAACCTCACGGAAGAAGACTACGAGTCTCCTGAAGAGCCATATGTGGAGCCATTCCAAGAACACGACTTGTCAGGACAGCTGCACGTCGATATTGGTGATATGCAACAGCAGCCAGAGGAGGAAGGGGAAGAGGAAGACGAAGTGGAAGAGGAAGAGGAACAGGAAGACGAAGACGAAGACGAAGTGGGAGAAAGTGAAGAAGGGGAAGATGAAGAAGAAGAGGAGGAAGAGGAGGAAGAGGAAGCAGAAGCAGAAGATTTTTGACGCATTCATTACTTTCATTTCCATTCATCTCATATCGATTTAATTGTATCATTTACTTTCTTTTTTGCAGGATGACTGGGTTTCGGCGCAGTTTAGCTGGAGCGACGGGAAAACTCTTTGGGATTAAGTACAAGAAGAGAGGGCAACACATGGCGGAGGAGCCGGGAGAAGCGAGCGGGAGTGGGCAGGAGGGGGAGACGGCCGAGGAGCAGCAGCCGGCCTTGCAGGTCGTGTCAGGAGAGGGAGGGGAGGCAGGAGACGGAGGGGAGGAGGATGAGAGCGGTGAGGATGAGAGGGATTGGGAGGCAGCGGACCCGACAGGGGGTGTGCAACATGGCAAAAAGGAGAAGTGGGTGCTAGACGGGAGTGGCGAGGAAAGTACAGGGGAGGATGATGATGAGAGTGATGATGAGGATGAGGATGAGGATGAGGTGAAGGATGAGGCAGACGCTCAGGCTTGGTTGGGGGAGATGGAGGATGAGGATGAGGACGAGGACGAGGACTACGTGCCCTTCGAGACTGGAGAGGGTACGAGCTCTAAGAGACACCGGGGGCGGAACAAACTCATAAAAACAGCCAAAACTCCAAATGAGAGGATACGGGTACGGGTTTCCGCTGGGAAGAGGTATGTGTACTAATCACTTCAACATCTCGTTTTCGATGTTTTTAGGCATCAACACAATATTGCTAATTAAACACTTGTCCTGAATTGTACATGCAGTACGTTGGTTTGCGTCAACAAGGGGGCGGGGATAGAGCCGGGAAAGCAGATAGGGGTGCTCTGCAGACACTACTACCCCGGGGTAGTGGGCACTAGCAGGGATAGGCGTCCGGTGATGACTTGGAGCGATTACGACCTGGTGGGGTACGAGGAGGGAGGAACAGTCGCCGATGCCATCGTCGATGAGTTCTGGGTAACATGTTCACTACTTTAATTATTTGTGTCTTTTTATACAATTGACGAAGTTATTACTTTAACCATTTGTTTCTTTCGTCATGCAAGCGCGCTATCGGTTGAACCCTCCCGATGACTCCGCCGAGCACTATGAGGCTGCTCGCCGTGTGATCGACAAGATGGCATCCAAAAAGGTTAGAGACTCCCTCAGGCTTGCTCGCTTGGATGCGGTGATCAAGCACTACCGATCGGAGGGCACGAGGATCACGAGGGATCAGGTTGGTCAGGAGTACCTGGACGCGGAGCAATATCTTCCCTGGCGTCCAGACTGGTTGGACATGGAGCCAAGGGGTTGGAGGTATCTTTGCCTCACTTGGGAGGCGCCTGAGTGGATCGCCATGTCCAAGAGGAACAGGGAAAACAGGGAAGTGGGGGCTGAAATGTGCACCACCTACATGGGCGGCCTCGGCATGGGTCACGTGGCACGGGATTTGGTGAGCACATTCATCTTTTATACATATAATTTACTAGATTTAAAAAGGTTTAATATGCCACGATTTGATTTCACACAGGAGGCTGCATCCGGGGTTGAGCCCTCAGGATTCGCTGTGTGGAGGGTTGCACACACGCCACGTGTGCTCTCAGACGGAAGACAACCACCGATGCCGCCAGCTGCCCAGGAGAAGGATGTAAGTAACCAACTCTTTTCGCTTATTTACATCTACTCGATAGTTTCTAACTATTCCGCATCATTTGATTTGTTCGTAGGATGCTTATACTGCGGCCATGCAGGCGAAGCACGGTGAGGGGTGTGACCCCGCCAATATGCCAGCCGATCCTGTGGTTCTCTACGACGAGTTTGGTGGGAGGGCTCACGGCAAGTATGGCATGATGGACTCCGTCGTCGATCCCACAACAGCATCACTGAGGTCGAGGCACGTCGACAAGAGGCCCACCGCCACCTCCGCCAGACTAGAAGCCCAGGCCAAGCATATCGAGGAGTTGCTACAAAAAAGGGCGGCGGGCGAGTAGCGGCAGTAGCAGCAAGCGTAAGCACAAGCGAAAAAGGATGCGGCGAACGAGAGGAGGATGGATATGCTCCAGAACCAGAACCTCTACCTGATGCAGTTTTTACAAAAGGTAATTAAAAAATCATGTTCTATTCGCAGTTATATCTGTTCACCTCCTTTCATTGTTTTGATGCTAACATATCATATATGTATATACTCGCAGGTATTCCCAGGGGTGGGGTCCTCCAGCCAAGCCCCAGAGCCTACTGCATCACAGTACGCCAACACGCCGTCGCAGGGGCCACCACCGACGCAGCCCGGCGCTTTTCCCGCGTTCGTGCCGCCATCCTGGATGCTCCAGATCCCGCCAGCAGCAATGCCTTCTCCAGAGGTATGTATTTTGGCCATAACATTTTCATAAGAGTACATAAATACATAAAGTTAGTCAGATACATAATTTTCTTTGCTCTTGCAGGTGTCCGGCTCAGCTACGCTGCAAGATGCACGAAATGTGCAGCGGAGGCGACGACAACGTTACCACGACCTCCGACGCCCAGCAGTTTGTGGAGGGCTTCTTTGTGCAGGATCCCAACCTCTACGGCAGTTCGCAGAATCATTAGGTTTAATACGTACGCACTTGTCGATGTCTAGGATATAAAACTTGTTTACATGACATTGTTATGGCCTTATATATGTGCTATCATTTGGTTATATATATATGTGAAGGCTGTGTATCATTTGGTTATGTTTCGGGAGGGCAATGTGCCAATTGGTTTATATTTGTCGTTGAATTTGTGTTTTGCATCAATGTGATTGCGGAGTGCTCGAAAAGAGGTGGATTCGAGCACCTAAATATGTGGATGATGTGTGGACAAACTGGGGAGGGCTATTTCTGCTGAGAATTGTATATTTTTGCAAGTTAAAATTGGTGTTTTTATGAAAAAAAAGTAGCAATTTTAATTGCTGCTGCAAATACCTATGTCGGCGGCCCTATATATGCCGCCGACATAGGCCTCCTCCAGGCGATCGGCCACGGCCAGCTGGCAGCAAACAGTCTCGGCGGCATAGGGTAGGCCGACGACATAGCCTTAGATCTACCTCGGCGGTCTATGTTGATGCCGCCGATATTGTCCACCAATTACCATTTCCTGTCCTGAGCCTATGTCGGCGGCATTACATATGCCGCCGACATAGGTTGTGCCACGCGTCGTCCATTCGCCGCCCTATGGAGCCCACCTGTCAGATTGCCGTCAAACGGCGCTGGCCGTCACGGGCTCAGCAATGTCAACGGTTGTGTATGCCGCAGACATAGGTGGCAACTGGGGCAGGTTCGGCTGGATGCTGCTTTGTTGGCGGACCCGACGAGAGAAGTAGGCTATGTCGACCACGGGGTCTCGGCGGCTCTGTGTTGGCGGCTAGCCGCCGACATAGACTTATGTCGACGGTATTTGGGGCTATGTGGTCAGCTTTTGCTGACCACACTGACCCTGGTTCCTGTAGTGAGCTCCGCTGCGGCCACACCCGGTGGCGGCAGCCATGCGGGGTGGCGGCACCCGGTGCTATTTTTGTAATTTTTTTCTGTAGATTATTTTATTAATTTTCTATTTAACCGTTGATTATTTCGGGTATTTTTCCGTTTGGTTACCGCCTCCGTCGCGTCGCCGTTCAATGCGTCTCGCTGAGCCAATCACCTCCCCTCCCGGCCAAAGAAAAAAAAAAGGAGCGACGCCTCGCGTACGTGCTGTATCCCCGATTAGCAGAGGCAATGGAGATCACGGCTCGCCGCAGGTGCAGCTGCCAGTCGCGAAATAGCTAGCCCGCTTTGCTCAAAGGGACACGTAAGGTCGAGAGCTGCAGCTGCTCGTCTACCAACTAGCTCTGAATCGATATCAGTCTGCTAAAGCCGTCGATATTATTGTTCTAGCAGCCTGCAGAAGATTAGCTGTCGAGACAACTCCGTGGAGACAGGAACGAGTTCTCGGCCGTTGAAAAAACCTTTCTCGACGATTTAGCCTCAAGCCATGAAAAAATTGAAATTTGCCGATCATCAAATGATATGACACCCACATAAGTGGGTGATTTTCGGATAATCTTTAGGTTAACAAAGCATTTCATATGATTTTAGATTATTGATATACCCAGTAATTCATATAATTTTTTTAAAAAAAACTCAATTCTCAAATTCATATTTAATAAGCAGGTGCGATTAATGATTTTTCTAGCTTTTTATATAAATTAACATCTAATAGACTCCGATTATTTACAGGTGAAAGCTAAACATAAATATAGGCTATGTCGACGGCTGACGGTGAACCGTCGAGAGTAACTAACCCGTTGCTTTCCCTGGTGGCGGTGGAGTACTCTCAACCTCTCCATTCCAAGCCGTTGAGACTTGAGAGTACGTGCCCTAGAAGAGGGTTCTCAACGGCTGTCTCATGGTCGTCGAGACTCGAGAGTACGAGTTTAATCTCGACAATTACTGTATGGCCGTCGAGACTAATTTAGGCACTCAAGACCGCTGACTTTTCTTGTAATGTTAGGGGTTTATTTCGGTTACGGATCAAAAACAACGGGTGGAGATGTCATGTGAAAAATGTCGCTAACTTCACATGTGTGACGCTGTAGGCTCTTTGTAGGAAACCTACGCCAAGAGGGGGGTGAATCGGACTCCTAATTCAAATTTTAACCTTGTTTACATGATTGTTTAGTCCAGTTTTTACCGAAGCTACCGATGAAATCCTATTATCTAGATGCGAAAGCGATGGCACAATTAATCAATTGAAAAGGTGGCACAATGGCGCACATAAGCAATGCACAATTAAAATAAAGTAAGAGATGAGAAGACTCAAACCGAGTTGTTTACCGAATTTTGGGGCTCAACACATGAACATCTACGTCTCTGTTGAGGAAACTTCTCACACAGAGAAGTCGGGACTCTCTCGTCCCTAGCTCTCAATCCACTCGTGGTAACTCTTCACCAACACATGGTACGCGAGCTCCAAACCTTCACACAAGACGAGTTTTTCCACACGCGGAAGCTCCTCGCACCCGCGGCGCTGACACACGGTTCCGACCCCCGACACACGGAGGGTTTTGTATAAAACCTTCAACGGATGATGGCAACGCACCTCCGACACACGGAAGTGACCCCTGACACACGGAGGATTTCGGTTGACGTGGTTGTTCAGTTGATGAAACTCGTGGCGTGACGACGATCTCTCCGGCGGCGAAGTCCCAAGAGCACAAGATCGGGGACCGTCTCTTACCACTACCCCTTCTCTCCCGCCAAAAAAACTAGGACAAGAACACCATGGGAGAAGGGGCAAAACTTAGGATGGATAAGAGGAGGTAGGGGCACATTCTTCTTCCTCTTCCTCTCTTCTTCTCCCTCTCTCTCTCTCTCCTTGAATCTCTCAAGCACATAAAACCCTAGAAGGAAGTGGGAGCCATGGGAGGAGCTCTCTAGGGTGGCTAGGGCAAGGGATGGCTGCTAATGAGGCTCTCTCAAGTTTCCCCCAAGCTAGAGGCTCCAATTTATACCCTAAAGGCGAAAAACCCTAAGAATAGACGGTCCGGATTGAATTTCCCGTGCACAGTAGGACCTAGTCCGATGACCGTAGAACCCAGTCCGATGACCGCCGGAATGACTTGGGCGGACCCGGTCCGACGGTGGTCGGACCCAGTCCGATAGAAGGGTTGCATTTTGGGACTTAGTCGCTAGGAACCTACAGCCTGGACGGACACGATCCGATGGTGGTTGGACCCGGTCCAACAGTGGCGTTGCATTTTGAGTGGCTTAGCCGCTGGCACGCGTATCCATCGGACCCAGTCCGACGAGGCTAATTTTTGCAGCCCACTAAGTTTTGGCTATCCCCTTTCTCCCTTCATGTCTCGCCTAGGGTTTTGTGCCATGTTTGTCGACTTGTGAACTTAGCGGGAATATTTGGACACTTAGACGGGAAGTTTCGCGCCCATAGGAAATATATGGCTTTGAGACTTGGCGGCTACGAAACCCCGGACAGCTAGCTACCTCCTAGAGGACCTATCCCGAACTCTCTCGAAGACGAACGAGGATAAGAGATTGGAAATGTGCTCGGTGGGACCCTGTAGCTAGAGATACGACGATCGGCAGGCATGTTGTCCATAGGCTACACACGCAATAAATCATAAGAACTAGTAAACAAATGTCCTTAATCTTAGCGTGATCCAGCTGTACGGCCTAGTTGCCATCAATTACCAAAATCATTCAGCCCATGGGAGGCTTGATCTTACAATCTCCCCTTTTTGGCAATTGATGACAACACCTGCAAATTCAACATGACAAAGTACAAATACAATCTCTGGTGCAATGGGTTAGCTCAAAACATTGCATGCAAATACAAGAGACTAGGCCATTGAATAAAGTGCGATGTACATATAGACATAAGTTCCCCCTAAATCAATGCATACTATTTGAGAGTACCATCACAACCTTTCTAGCAACACACGACAACTTGCATGGAGCAAAGCATCTCCTAAGCCTACCACTTGTAACTCAAAAGCAATTCTCCACCTTTGCATCCCAAAGCAATATGTTTCCAAAGCATGGATTTGCAATTATTTTTCCCCCTTTGGCATCAATGACCACAAAGTAGCAAAATATTGGATTAAGAACAAATTAAGCGCTTTGGAAGTTATACTAGCGCAAGCACGCCCACAAGTCCACCACACTCAAAATCTAGCCATCTCAAGGTCACAATGCCACAAGATCAACTAGAGCACAATTGTTAGATGTGTAATTCAAGTTTTTATGACCTAAAGCAAGTATAAGGTGAACAATAGTTAGAAGTATCAAGAGTTGCTCCAAAACTCAAAGGGGACACATGATGCAACATAGCAGTAGAAAATGCAATCCAAACTACACATACTATCACCAAGCCTATTTGAGACTAAAACACATTTTGGTTGTGCTCATTTTTTTTGAAAGATTTCATATTTTGCACTTTGCATTTTCTCAAATTTGCCATGTCTCAAACCATAGGCGACGCCACCCAGCATGACACTGAAGATGAACGTCTCGATCATCCAAAGCTCCCCCTAAGTTCATGCTCAGTGCCATGGCAAGCTATCTCATCGATGAGGCATTGGTGAGACATGTATGACCAATTATGGCCTTATTCACATCTTAGCACATTTTATAAATTTAGCTCAACATTTCTCAAAGTTGCTCAATTTAGCGAAGTAAAGACATGTGCAAAATGGAAGAACACAATCTAGACTAAGAAGCACATGATCAACCAAAGAGTTTAGAGCAATCAAATGAGACTAGAAGCTATAATCCTCCTAACACATGCTCATGGCTTCCAATTGCATGATATATTGAGTTAAGCACAAATTGAGCTAGTGACAAGGTAAACACATGGTATAGCTATCAGATTCATATCATGAACATCTAGGCAATGAATAACATCAAGTATAACAAGCAAAGCAGCTAAATGTTCAAACTGGCTTTAAAATATTTGCAATGAATGACATAGCCACTCGACCGACTCAAGCAACGTTTGACTTATCTAGAATGTTCAACTCATTTCTCAATTTGCAGAATCGTGCCTCATCACTGTTTGCCTAAACAGTCGTTTAGCCCATTTACACGACGTTTAAACGCTACTCGCTAGCCAAATGTGCAGGCCGTTTAGGCCGATTAATCCGTTTAATCCCGTTTAATCCATTTTTTAGTCCATTTAAACAGCCGTGTAATCCGAATATTGGCTAAACGAAGGTTGACCGACTGTTTACCGTTTACCGTTTAGGCTAACACTGTGCCTCATCGAGTGGCTTGGTAAAGATGTCGGCAAGCTGGTCCTCCGTCCACACGTGCTCAAGCACAATGTCGCCCTTCGCCACATGGTCTCGAAGGAAATGGTGACGGACATCAATGTGATTGATCCGTGAGTGTTGGACCAGGTTGCACGCTATCTTCACCGCGCTCTCGTTGTCGCATAGGAGAGGCACATGGTCAAGTTTAAACCCAAAATCAAACAGTGATTGTGTCAAGTAAAGAAGTTGTGCACAGCAACTCCCTGCCGCTATATACTCAGCCTCTGTAGTAGAAAGTGCCATGGAGTTCTGTTTCTTTGACGCCCATGATACAAGACACCTACCCAAGAAGTGACAAACCTCGGATGTGCTCTTGCGATCAATCTTGCACCCGGTATAATCTGAGTCAGAATAGCCTAGGAGCTCAAACTGTGCACCCTTCGGGAACCAAAGGCCTAAACTAGGTGTGTGCTTTAGATATCGAAAGATTCGTTTCACAGTAGTCATATGCATTTCTCTAGGGGAGACTTGGAATGCACATGCACACACTAAACATGATGTCAGGCCTAGATGCAGTCAAATAAAGCAAAACACCAATAATGGAACGGTAAATCTTTTGGTCGACATGTTTACCTTCTTTGTTGAGGTCGAGGTGGCAGTTCGTCTCCATTGGTGTCCGGATTGGCTTGCAGTCACTCATTTTGAAGCGCTTGAGCAGGTCGTGGATGTACTTCTCCTGGCATATTAATGTTCCGGTCTTGAGTTGCTTGATTTGAAATCCCAAGAAGAAGTTCAATTCGCCCATCATTGACATCTCGAACTCCTTACTTATCATGGCGCTGAACTCTGTGACCAAGGACTCATTTGTGCTACCAAAGATGATGTCATCCACATAGACCTGGCACAGGAACAGATCTCCATCCACCACCTTAGTGAATAGAGTCGTGTCGACCCTTCCGACCGTGAATCCCTTGCCGATGAGAAAGTCCCTTAGCCTTTCATACCATGCCCTGAGTGCTTGCTTGAGACCATACAAAGCCTTCGACAGTTTGTACACATGATCAGGGTGCTGTGAGTCCTCGAAGCCTGGAGGTTACTCAACATACACCAATTCCCCAATGTAACCGTTTAAGAATGCACTCTTAACGTCCATCTGTCTAAGCACAATGTTGTGACATGTTGCAAATGCCACAAGCAGCCTGATAGCATCTAAACGCGCCACTGGAGCATAGGTGTCTCCACAGTCTACACCTTCGATCTGTGTGAAGCCATGTGCTACAAGTCTAGCCTTGTTGCGCACCACCACTCTAAGCTCATCTTGCTTGTTCTTGAATACCCACTTGGTGCCTATCACATTATGGTCCTTTGGCCTCTCAACCAGCGTCCAGACTTGGTTTCTCTCGAAGTTGTTCATCTCCTCATGTATTGCATTGATCCAGTCTGGGTCACTCAGTGCCTCTTCTACTTTCTTTGGCTCAAGCTCAGACACAAACGCCGTGTGCTCACAGAAGTTTGCCAAAGCAACGACCTTACTGACGCTGGCTGTCCTTGACCTTATTTGCACACCTTGAGTCAAGTCCCCAGTCACTTGATCAACTGGATGATCACGAGCAATAGTGTGATGGGTCTTGATCAACTGAGGTGGTAGCTTGACTGACTATGCATCAGGCTCACAAGCTGTCTCTGCCTCTGAAATTTGCTCCACACTTGAGCTATCTTGAGGAAAAGCTCCCCTTGAATTTGGTGCTTGCTCAGGTGTGGGAGGTGGTTGGACTGTCTCATTCTCTTTTGGAACCTCAACTGGCCTCACATCTCCAGCGAGTATCTCCTCCACTGCCCTTGCCAACTGCTCACCATCCACATCATCCAAATTCTCATGCTCTCCTTGGTTTCCATTTGACTCGTCAAACTTGACGTCGCAACTCTCTTCAATCAAGCCACTGAACTCATTGTAAACACTGAAGGAAGACCTTCTAGCTGAGTATCCCAAGAATATTCCCGTGTCAACTCTGCTCTGGAACTTGCCCAAGTGCTCCCACTTCTTCTTGATGTAGACCTTGCAGCCAAAAACCCTGAAGTAGGAGACATTGGGTCGTCTTCCCACAAGCAGCTCATAGGATGTCTTCTTCAGGAGCTTGTGAAGATATGACCTGTTGATGCAGTGACAGACTGTGTTGACTGCTTCAGCCCAGAACAGATGTGAAGTCTTGTATTCATCTAACATTGTCCTTGCCATCTCAATGAGCGTCCTATTCTTCCTCTCAGCCACCCTATTTTGTTGAGGAGTGTAGGTGGCTGAGAACTGGTGATCAATGCCTAACTCATCACAGAACAGCTCAACAGAAGTGTTAGTGAACTCTGTTCCATTGTCATTTATCACCTTCTCGAGGGTACAATCAAAAGCATTTTGAGCTTTCTTTACAAACTTTTTGAAAACATCTCCAGTTGGAGTTTTGTCAGGTAGAAAGAAAACACAAGTGTATCGGGAGAAGTCATCAACAATGACTAAGCAATAGAAATTTTCTCCGATACTCACATATGTTGTTGGCCCGAAAAGATCCATGTGTATAAGCTCGAGAGATCGAGATGTAGACATGACATTCTTGGCAGGGTGTGAGCGTGCCACTTGTTTGCTGGCCTGACAGACACTGCAAAGCTTGTCTTTTTCAAATGTCACATCTTGCACCCCAAGAACCAACTCGTTTTTGAAAAGTTTCTTCAAATTTGCCATGCCGACATGTCCAAGATGCCTATGCCAAAGCCAACCAAGAGAGACTTTGGCGACAAGCCAAGTCGAGACAGATACAGCAGGCTCATTAAAGTTCACAAAAAACAAATTTTCAAACCGAAAGCCTTTAAACACAATTTTTTTATTTTTGTCCAAAACCAACAAGCCATCAGGTGAGAAATTATAATGGAACCCCAAATCACATATTTGGGTAACAGAGAGGAGGTTATAGTTCAAAGTTTTCATTAGTAGCACATTGTCAATTGAAAGATCTGAAGAAATTGCTACCTTTCCAACTCCAAAAACCTTGCTCTTACTTCCATCTCTAAAAGTGACCTTGGGGGAATCTTGCCTTTCTCCCCTATTGAGGTGAACAACCGGGGTTGCCGGTCATGTGTTGGGTGCACCCGCTGTCGATGATCCAATGGCACCCTCCACTCTGGTAGTTCACCTGTCATGAGAAAAGATCACTTATGTGACTCAGGGACCCACACAGAAGGTCCCCGAGGGTTAGGCTTCAAACCAGAAGCAACAGGAGCAAACCGATCAATCAATGACTTGGGCACCCAAACATGTGTCTTGTGCTCATTCTCAGATTTGAGCCCAACAAATCTAGCAGTCACTCTACCTTGAAAATTTTTCTTTAGCATGTAGTGATCATACAGCTCAGCATGTACTCTTGAGAATCTTGGTTGTGTGTGGTTGGGAGTGTTGCGGTTTTGGTTTCTAGGAGGATTTGTCCTACCATAGTTGTGCCTAGGAGTACCATTCCGGAAGTTTTGTCTAGGATAATGCCAAGTATTGTACCTAGATACATGCCAAGTGTTGTAATGCATTTGAGGTTGCCTTGTGGGAGAGTTATAGTGCCTAGCATGTTCTTGCCATGTGTTGTTCCCATTATGCATCCTATAAGTATTGTTGCTATTGTGCAAGTTGTTACCATGCTTATTCTGAGCCTGATTCTACTTATTGGGATAGGCATGATAGTAACTTTGCCTCATGGTAGATGCTCGAGGAACACTTGATTTCTTCCTCCCTTTTGGCTTCTCTGGGTTAAAACCGAAGCCACCCCTTTGGGAGGATTTTCTTTGTTCCTTGAGCATCTTGTCCAAAGCCAAGCTACCCTCATAACACTTCCTAAGCCCCTTATCAAACTTATCAAGTTTAGACTTCAACTCAGCATTTTCAATGGCTAGCTCCCTAGCAGCTAGTGCAAATTTACAATTATCAGGTGTACACACTAATGCATTGCTAGAGGAACCGCTAGAAGTGGAAGGCAACACATTGCAATCATGGGCAACATCAGGAGAATCAAGAGTCAAATCCACAACAGGTGCAATGGCAACAGATGTGACAAGCATAGCACAAGCAACATCCAAAGCATCAGCAGGAGTAGTATCAACTAGTTGAGCAAGAGACAAAGCAACTAACTCATCATTCTTAGCCAGAAGTGTTTCATGGTTCGCCGTAAGTGCATGATAAATAATCATGAGATCATCTAGAGATTCATTCAAAACATCAAGCTCTTCTTCTAGCACATTGCACTTAGATGACAAGTTTTTGTTAGAGTCTAGCAAAGAGTCATGCTCAGATTCTAAGTTATCGCATTTAGTGGCAAGATTCTTGCACTTAGTTTGCAATGCCATCAAGGTTTTACCAAGCTCTAGATTCTTAAGTATCTTCTTTTTATAGCGCTCATAAGTTTCCCTAAAACAATCACGCATTCCTTCAACATCCACATCAGAGTCAGAACCAGTGTCGCTCACCTCGCTATTATGTCGAGCCATTAGGCACTTGGAAGTGCCAGCAGGAGTTGGTGAAGCCTTTGCCGATGTAGAGGAAGTAGTGGAAGAAGACCCATCATCATCAGAGTACCACTCTCGAGGCTCAGCAACCGCTGTGAAGCATCTTGGAGTGAAGACTGGAGGAGGAGGCACAGACTCAGCTATCGTCATGGTGGCCAACTCTTGATTAGCTGACTCCTCATCATCTCCTGAAGCTGATGTGTCGCTAGAGCTGTCATCGGTCACCCATTCACCCACAAAGACTAGCCTCTTTCCTTGTGAAGAGCGACCCTTGACCCCTGACTTCTGGGGATTCTTCTTCTTGTAGTCATTCTGCCTTGGCTTCTCGCCATCGCCCTTCTCCTTATACTTAGTATTGCTCTTCTGGGGACACATTGAAGCGATGTGTCCCTTCTCCTGACACTCATAGCATCGATATGATGCATGGATGTTTCTGCTCATCCTCTTCTTTCCTCCATAGCCGTTTCTGCTCATGAACTGGCCAGCTTGCTTCATAAACAAGCCGAAGTGTTGGAAGCCATCCTCGAGCTTATTCCATGTCATCCCACCACCGTCCCCAGCTTGACTTGACTTGAGGCCACTCTGCTTGGATCCACTGGCCTTGAGAGCGATCACTTGATTCTTCGCTGGAGCAGGGGAATCCTCATGATCATTGAGGAGCATCATCTCGTGCGCGGTGATCTTGCTGAGCAAAGCTGTGGGTGCCAGCTTCTCCACATCACCACTGTTGGTGAGATAGGTGATGATGTCCCAGTAGTCCTTCTTGGGGAGGATCCGCAACATTTTCCTACACACTTCATCATTTGCAACAGTGTGACCGAGCCCCTTAATCACGTTAAGGATGGGGTTAAGCCGAGTAAACATAGCATTGACATTTTCATTTGGAAGCATTTTGAATTGATCGTAACGCTCCTTCACAACCACTAGTCTACCCTCCTTAACCGCTGAAGTGCCCTCGTGAATCTCAATGAGTGTGGTCCATATCTCGTGTGCACTAGTGAGATTACTAACTCTATCGAAAACCTCCATGCTCAGACAACAAAACAACCGTTCAGGGCCTTAGCATCGGTCTCTAGGAGTTTGGTTTGTGCGGGTGTGGGAGGTACATCATCAGTGAGTGTGACACCAAGAGGAGACTCTACGACCTTCCAAACATCCATTCCCATGGCCTGGAGATACACTTTCATGCGCAACTTCCAAAAGCTAAAATTAGTGCCACTAAACAAAGGAATCCTATTGGGGCAACACTGCTCCCGTCGGCCATCTCTATGCGGTTAAGCAACTAGAGATCCTGTGCTCTGATACCACTTGTAGGAAACCTAGGCCGAGAGGGAGTGAATCGGGCTCCTAATTCAAATTTTAACCTTGTTTACGTGATTGTTTAGTCCAGTTTTTACCCAAGCTACCGATGAAGTCCTATTATCTAGATGCGGAAGCGATGGCACAATTAATCAATTGAAAAGGTGGCACGATGGCACACACAAGCAATGCACAATTAAAATAAAGTAAGAGATGAGAAGATGCAAACCGAGTTGTTTACCGAAGTTTGGTGGTCAACACATGAACACCTACGTCTCCGTTGAGAAAACTTCTCACACAGAGAAGTCGTGTCGGGGATAAAATCACGGCCCATTACCATGGCCCATTCCCTGACGGCCCAATCGAATAGCCTACCAGGGCCCAGCTCCCTGGAAGGTTCTATCTGGCCCATATGCATCCTGCCGAACAGCTTCCTGGCTGGCATGGTGCGTAACGGCCAAGGAATCGTGTTTGAGTCCGTCTCGAACAAGAGTTCTGCACGGCTACGTGAAGACCCGGACGTGGTTTCCCGGATTGGAATAGGAGTCGTGATCCCCAAGACTAGGAGTATGCCTTATCTACCTTGGGATATATTTGGCATGTCGAGTTCGTTACGATCTCGTAGTTAGCCCGGCCCGGTATTCCCTCGGTAGGTCGGTTTGCTCCGCACTATATAAACCAAGCCCCTACGGCGTTTAGGGGGATCTGGTCAATCCAACGGGTTTTTACCACTTGATCTAGCTTTTTGCATCTGGTAGACACCTGATCTTCGCTTGTACACCATAATCTCGCCGAGACTTGTTCGTCTCGTTGAGCCACCTCTTGTAATCATCTTTGATATATAAGAAAGGCTGGACGTAGGGCTATTATCTCTCCCGAGAGGCCCGAACCAGGATAAAAACCCCTGTCTCCCTGTTCGTTGCTGTTCGCATTGTTTGGCGTGTCTCCTATCTCAATCTTCAAGAACCTTAGCGACTTGAGATCGTTATCTCAACCGTCGACAGTTGGCGCCGTCCGTGGGGACTCGCAGATCGAACATGTCGAACTCTATCAGCGACCAGGAGATTCTCCCTGAGGACTACGACTCAGAAGGGCAGGATGTCTCTTCCCCTGCCAGATCGGATCGATCCCTTCGATCTTGATCGCCTTCCAGATCTGGTTCCCAGCTCCGTGCTCGGGGACTGGATCTCTTCGCACCGGGCAGCTCTTCGCCCGGGTCGCGCGTCTGGTCCCCGCGACGAGCTCCGTGCTCGGGGGCTAGATCAACTTCGCGCCGGGCAGCTCTCCGCCCGGAGCGCGCGTCTGGTCCCCGCTACGAGCTCCGTGCTCGGGGATTGGATCAACTTCGCGCCGGGCAGCTCTTTGCCAGGGGCGCGTCTCTGGATCCCGCGACGAGCTCCGTGCTCGGGGACTGGATCAAAACTCCTTCCGGATCCCGGGCTGTTCGCCTGGCAGTGGATTTCGGGAGAGAGCTGACCAGCACTTGGAGCATCGACGAGCTTCGTAAGTTCCTCGTGTAGGTTTTTCGTTTCCTAGCTTCGCGCTTTTCTCTCAAATTCCGTGCCTTAGTTCGTCCAAGTCTCTCGGGCTGCCATGTAAAGTTCAACCCATTGAGCGGTGAATGCTCGCGTGATGAGGACATCACTACATCGGATACACCTATAGGATCAATGACCAAAGTCCTTCCGTGTGACCCGCGACCTATGATCATCATGCAAGGACCAAACACACGAGCCAGTGCGTGACAAGTCAATTATCAGGTAAACTCGTTTTCTTGGGTTAAATAAATATACTTTGGAGAATAGACTGCTACCTTATAAAAATATTATGCATAGGAAGTTGAACAAGCACCAGCTTCAAGGCACCAACGCACCAATAAAGGCAATCAATGCAAGTGGGAAAGCAAAGGGATTCCACTCGGCCATCAATGACCAGTCTGAATAAAAACGGTCTAGAGAATGCAAATGGACTCCGATTGGAACGTGTGAGCACTCATTGGAAAGATAACTTCGCCATCTTTCCAATGGATCCAACCTCATCTTCAAATTCCAAGTGAGTTGGCCGCAGCAGTCAAAAACATCTCGCGAACAGAACCAGTCTTTTACTCTTCTTGGGTGCTGTGTCACCATAAATTTGGGCTGAGTCCCCATGTATTCCTAGTACGTGGGAGAACCTTCTAGGAGCCATCCTTCTGCCCTATATATTGGGAAGACTCTTTCTTTTTCTGTTTAGGTTTTGTTCATTTGTTGTTTGTCTTCCAGAATGGAGAAACACTCTCGAAATCTCTAGTGTCGGCTGACCTATCGATTCCGAGCTTCAGAACCTCAGTTCGAGTGTATGCTTTATCCTTGTTCTTGCGAGTTCTTCGATTGCTTGCAAGGATAGACCTTCGTGGTCAGGTCATCCGGGCTTTGGCACGGTTGATAACAATCAGGAGTGTGGTTTAGCGATTGCGGGCGCTTATCCTTGCGTGGTTCGTAGCCGGATCGTCAAAGTCATCCTCCGCCCAAATCGAAGTTATCCCTCTCACCGGAAGATCGGGAACCCGTGAGCGCATCATTTGGTATCAGAGCGCATCATTTGGTATCAGAGCGACGGTTGACCGGTGAGTTTGTATCTTGTTTAGTTGTGTGTGTTCTTCCTATAGTGCAGAAAATTTTTCCTACAAAAACATTGTTTACCCGCTGTCCAAACCCCTTTGTTCCATTTCAATCAGTTATTTCTGTTTGTTAATTTGAGTTTGTGTTCGTTCTAGTGTTGTCTTGTTGCTGTTCATCTTCTTGTTCATCTCCCCCACCTTAAAATCCACCCAAAAACACCCAAAAACAAGTATCAATCTCGGCCAGAAAATTTTCATTTCTGCAGTCTGCACCAAAAACGCCATATCTCCCAATTCCCTAATCCTTTTTGAGTGAAACCAAAAGGAGCAGATTTCAGACTTGTTCTTCTATCATCATACCAATTTTCAACCCCATACATAAAAGAACCAAGGAATTATGGATGTTTGATTCAGACCTAGTTGCTGTCCTGAAATCTGCATATCACTCCACTTGTGAATTTTGTGAGAATTTCTCTGTTCGTTTTCAGAAAGTTGGCCCAAAACAAAAGTTGTTGAAAAAGCCGTCAGGAAGAAGTGTAAAAAATTTCATAAGCAAAGAGGCACCTGACAAAAAATTACGGCCAAAATACCAACCTGCTGTCTTGTGGGCAGAAAACAGCAAACTGCAAAGTTTGATCTATCTTGTGTTTTTGTTCCATAGTGCAAATCTATGACTTGCTGAGTGTCTAGCACTTGTTGTCATCTCCGCATACTTGCTTAAGCCTATTATTCATCTTTGTTCATCAGCAACATTGGCTATGTGCTAGTTTGAACACTTATTCAATTTGTGCAAATCTGAAATTAACTGATTGTTTCCATTGCTACTCATACATAGCCCTGTCCAAGCTCCACTTTCTACTAACCATACAGGTGATAACCTTGCAATCGCTTTACTCACACTTAAGATCGGTTTATCACGAACCAGCCGGTTGAACCACTTGTTGCATTTGTAAGAATTGGTAAGAACTTGGTAAGAGTTTGAGAGATGTGACCCTCAATATTTCCAGCACGTAGTAGTTGATAGGGTTTCACATATTTTGGTGTGCTATCCTTGTTTGCTACTAACCATGGCAGGGTTTTATGGAGATAATGGTTTCAAGCAATATCGAAGAATGGAATGATCTTCACTGCAGCCAATAAGCAACGCGAACATCGAACATGAGAGATTTAGACTTCACTTTGCATAAGAGCTCTCCTCATGTTGGAAGGAAGATTTGTCAGATCAACAAGAATGATGCACCATATCCAAATATTGAACAAGGTAATCTGAAGTGTACCTTGCCTACTCTTAGTATTACGTACGATCCAAAAGCTTACATTGATTGGGAAATTGCGGTTGACAATGAAATTAGAAAATATGACTTGTCTGAAAAAGAAAAGATTAAGGCTGCCACTAGTGTGCTAAATGGATTTACGTTAATATGGTGGAATACTAGAAAAGAGGGACAACCTCATAGCTGGAATGCCATGAAAAGAATTATGAGAGATATGTATGTTCCTGATTACCATGCTGATTTCTTAAACACTAAACTCCAACGTTTAAAACAAGGCAATAAAAGTGTTAAGGATTACTTTGAACAATTGCAAAATCAATTACTTCGTTGTGGGTTAGATGAATGCGAGGATGCTACTGAACTTCGGTTTTTGAGAGGGCTTAACCAAGAAATCCAGAACATTCTTGTTAATAAAAACTATAACTCACTCTCTCATTTGGTTAAGCTTGCATGTAAAGCTGAAAATCATATTTTGGAAGAAATAAAAATGCTTGATGCTATGAAGGAAGAGGTTTCTAAATTTCATGAAGTAGTTTGTGCAGAAGAAAATAATTCAATGGACAATTTGCATGCTCTTGTGTCTCCCTTTTCGACTAACCTTTTACAGGAGATTGAAAAGAACGAAGAGATCGAAGTTGATATGGTCGAGCATGGGACTTTCCCTTCGACCATGATGCTAGATGTGGTTACACCTCTGAAATCCACATCCCATGTTCAGATCGTGGTTAATGGCAATTGCGCCATTGCTGGCCCACGATCCGTTGCAACTGAGGTATTTGATAGCCCATTTGATGATGTCAATTTAAGTGTTGAACAACCTCCACTACTTGAAAAAAATGATGGCAAGATATATGTGGTTGGACAAGAACCTGTTGCCTCAATGTTAATTTTGTATGAAGAAGAACTGCTTGCAACACCTGAAACATCTAAGAATAACAATAAAGGTAATAATGGTGTTGAATCGGTAGTCATCCATCGAGAAGTGGTGAGTTCTTGCAACAACACTTCTGCTGAAAGTAAAATATCATTCTCTGAATTTAATATTCCTGATTTGCATAATGTTGAATTGATTACTCACGACAAAGTTCTTTGGAAAGCATTTCATGATAAATCTTTGTGCTATCTGCTATTTGATGAACCTATTGAACTGTCTTGTGTGATTGACAAGGTTGCTGAAATTTCTAGTTCCAAGTCACTAGATGATACTTGCAAATTTTATTTAATTGGAGATTATGGTGTGGACAACACCTTTCAAGTTCATAAAATATTTATCACAACCGATTAAACTTGCTGATTTGAGCTTGAACTCTTACAACACGCCATCCATTCTGTCTTATTGTGGTAGCATGCGAGATAAAGAAATTGTTCGATGATCACTTTGTTTTGAAAAGAGATCTCCATTCATTTGCTCATATGTCGATGTGAATCACTTGTTAAAAATCTGCATCGCCCAAATAAATCATGTTCTCTTCCAAACAACTTGATACAATGTTTAGTAAAGTTGACGACTACTTCCATTCAATCGCTACGAAATGATGAGAAGGAATGGTTTACGAGAAAACATTGCATAATTGTTTCCGTATTGAAAGCGAGAATGACAAAACAATTGATGCATACATATACCACGCGTACACGTTGTTCTTTTGCTCGAGCAGCTTTGCAGATTGTCAAAAGACGTTGACGTGTATTCGGGAAGAAGGGATGAATGATAATATCATGGCACCAATGCATATGTGGAAGTGCTCCTTCTTCTGGAATCCAGTTCGTCCTCCAGAAGCACATCAAGATTTCACGTCATACATTGTAATAGAAGATGACCTAGAGTCGAGGACGACTCCAAATAAAGAAGGGGAGAATGATGAGGACATCACTACATCGGATACACCCATAGGATCAATGACCAAAGTCCTTCCGTGTGACCCGCGACCTATGATCATCATGCAAGGACCAAACACACGAGCCAGTGCGTGACAAGTCAATTATCAGGTAAACTCATTTTCTTGGGTTAAATAAATATACTTTGGAGAATAGACTGCTACCTTATAAAAATATTATGCATAGGAAGTTGAACAAGCACCAGCTTCAAGGCACCAACGCACCAATAAAGGCAATCAATGCAAGTGGGAAAGTAAAGGGATTCCACTCGGCCATCAATGACCAGTCTGAATAAAAATGGTCTAGAGAATGCAAATGGACTCCGATTGGAACGTGTGAGCACTCATTGGAAAGATAACTTCGCCATCTTTCCAATGGATCCAACCTCATCTTCAAATTCCAAGTGAGTTGGCCGCAGCAGTCAAAAACATCTCGCGAACAGAACCAGTCTTTTGCTCTTCTTGGATGCTGTGTCACCATAAATTTGGGCTGAGTCCCCATGTATTCCTAGTACGTGGGAGAACCTTCTAGGAGCCATCCTTCTTCCCTATATATTGGGAAGACTCTTTCTTTTTCTGTTTAGGTTTTGTTCATTTGTTGTTTGTCTTCCAGAATGGAGAAACACTCTCGAAATCCCTAGTGTCGGTGACCTATCGATTCGAGCTTGTAACCTCGCTTCGAGTGTATGCTTAATCCTTGTTCTTGCGAGTTCTTCGATTGCTTGCAAGGATAGACCTTCGTGGTCAGGTCATCCGGGCTTTGGCACGGTTGATAACAATCAGGAGTGTGGTTTAGCGATTGCGGGCGCTTATCCTTGCGTGGTTCGTAGCCGGATCGTCAAAGTCATCCTCCGCCCAAATCGAAGTTATCCCTCTCATCGGAAGATCGGGAACCCGTGAGCGTATCATTTGGTATCAGAGCGCATCATCGCGGCCCCCTGCGGTCCTCCTCACCACTCGTCTTCTTAGACTACTCTTTCTCTCTGGTAACACTTGATGGCTGCCCGGTCTTGCGAACTCTTGGCTCCGCAATCTTAAGGGTTTTCCCTGCCCGTATCTGGTTTCAACAAGTTCCTAAACTCAGAGTTGCGTAACACGGCATCCAGCCTCGCGGCTAAGCCTGCTCTCGTAAGCCCTCCGCGGCAGAGGCACTTACCGCTCACGGCACGACCACTTGGCAAAGCCTGCTCTCGTAAGCCCTCCGTGGCAGAGGCACTTTCCTTGTTCGGTTACCTTCGGAATCGCCTAACTTACGTTAACGAGCAGTTCCTGGAACGAGTCGATCAGGATACGGGTGTCGCTCTAACTCTCTATGCACGTGCTTGAAGTCGCAAATTCAGGTCTTCATGCATCGTCGCTCTTTCTCTTGTGCACCTGTTCGGGTTCGCAAACTCAGGTTTTCGAGCAGCTGCACAACGGGGGCTAGGAGTTAGGCTAAGCGTTCTACCGGTTTTCTTAAAACTTTCTAGCGCTGTTCGCCTTGCTCTTGGTTTCCTGTTCGTCCTTGTCTTTTCTGCTCTTTTTGCGAGGAAAAGCTGCTCGCCGCACTCTCGCTCGATTCAAGCGCTGCCGGCGGTTTTGAGTCGCTCGGCCAGCTCCTCGGATCGCCTCTCCTCGGTCAGTTGGGACTTGAGCTGAATTTCGGCAACCCCGGTACGTTTTCAGTTTTTCAGTTCCTTTCCTTAGCGTTGGTTTTCCAAAACCTCGTTGGACTTTCGCTCCCGTAGCGCTCCCCGCGTACGAGGATGTCTTTTTATCTGGCGACGACCTGTACGGCTCCGGTTAACCGAAGCGGTGCACCACCGATGGAGTTTTGCCCACCGTAAGCCGATTCTCATCGCAACGGGCATGCCCACCGTAAGCCGATTCTCATCGCAACGGGCACTCCTAGCGCTGGTTCCGCACCCACCGAGGCGACACCAACGCTGCACGGGTCCATGCCCGGATAAGATTTCGCCTCGTACGTCTTGCCTGCGACTAAGGTCCCGATCGCCTTCCCTGGTTAGCGGTCTTAGCCACAGCGGGGCTGCACTTGCCCGCACACGTCTTTTTTATCCATGCTACGTCCTTCGAGCAATGCACCACCAACGGAGTCCTGCCCACCGTAAGCCGATTCTCATCGCAACGGGCACTCCTAGCGTCGGTTCCGCATTCGCCAAGGTGACACTAATGCTATCGGGGGACGTACCCAGAAAAAATTATGTCTTGTGCGGGTAGGTCGTCTTTTGCGTGTTTTCTAAAACTCGCTTTGCTCTTCTTGGAGCCTTTTCTTGCTCTCTTTTTCCCCTTGCTGCTCGTTTCTTGTTTGTCTTTTGCAGGAAATACAGGAACGGGGAACGTTAGACTCCGGTGATGGTCGCGGCGAGGTTCCAGGCTTCCCCACCAAAACCGATGTCTGCATCCCTCTCTTCCCGAGCATGCTCCGCGCATGCCCAGGGACTGATTCACTTCACCCGCGTATGATTTCTCGCCTTTGCCCGGCACTGACCTTCACAGTTCGGCTAAGTTAAAAAGTCGTCCAACGGAGTCCTGTCCACCGTAAGCCGATTCTCATCGCAACGGGCATGCCCATCGTAAGCCGATTCTCATCGCAACGGGCACTCCAAACGTTGGTTCTGCACTTGCCAAGACAACGCCTACGCTGTCGCAAGGAATACGTCATGGGTAAAGCGTTGATTTCACACGTTCTCTTGCGGCTCGATCGCATCAGTTGTGATTCACCTCGCCGGGCGGTTCTTCGCCGGCGCGCGATCCGTCCCCGCGACGAGCTCCGTGCTCGGGCCGGATCAACTTCGGACCGGCGGTTCTTCGCCGGGCGCAGAGCTCCTACCGATGCGTCTTCGCCTGGTCATACTTTCTGGTTCCTTTAACGAGCTCCGTGCTCGGGGACTAGACCTCCTTACCTGGTTCCTTTGGCGAGCTCTACGCTCGGGGACTGGGTCACCTTCCCCCTCGTATGCATTGTCTGCTCCTGGCACACGATCTACGTCTGGGGGCACATCACCCTCGCTCCAGAGCATAACGTTTGCTCGAGAGCGCAATCTCTATTTCCTCGGGCAAGCTCTAGCCCGAGAGGTGGTTCCCCTATCTTTTCCTAGGCATCTGAATGCCTGGATGCAGCAGCACGAGTCCATCTCGCGACTTGCTATGTTTATTCTCCCGGAAGATCTGATCTTACCGGATGCGGTGGTACGCTCTTCACTACTAAGAATCCAATCCCTCCTTGATGACGTTTAGCCTCAAGGAGATGATTCACCTCGAATCGGGCAGCTCTTCGCCCGGAGTGCGCGTCTGGTCCCCGCGACGAGCTCTGTGCTTGGGGACTGGATTTCCGATTTTTGCATCGAAGGCTGAGTGCTCTGCTCGGACAGACGTTGCTTCCTGTTCGACGCAACAGAGTTGCTCGGCACTGGGCGGGTTTGTTCGGTCCTGAACAAGTCTTGTTCGGTTGAACCATAACCTGTTCGGTGGTCTGTTGCACGTCTTTGTAGCAGGAAATATACCCTCTTCGTGACTTGGAGTCTCAAGAAGATGACCCCACTCTAGTGAGTCCTTCCACTTGAGTCTCGGGGGCTAGCTGTCGGGGATAAAATCACGGCCCATTGCCATGGCCCATTCCCTGACGGCCCAATCGAATAGCCTACCAGGGCCCAGCTCCCTGGAAGGTTCTATCTGGCCCATATGCATCCTGCCGAACAGCTTCCTGACTGGCATGGTGCGTAACGGCCAAGGAATCGTGTTTGAGTCCGTCTCGAACAAGAGTTCTGCACGGCTACGTGAAGACCCGGACGTGGTTTCCCGGATTGGAATAGGAGTCGTGATCCCCAAGACTAGGAGTATGCCTTATCTACCTTGGGATATATTTGGCATGTTGAGTTCGTTACGATCTCGTAGTTAGCCCGGCCCGGTATTCCCTCGGTAGGTCGGTTTGCTCCGCACTATATAAACCAAGCCCCTACGGCGTTTAGGGGGATCTCGTCAATCCAACGGGTTTTTACCACTTGATCTAACTTTTTGCATCTGGTAGACACCTGATCTTCGCTTGTACACCATAATCTCGCCGAGACTTGTTCGTCTCGTTGAGCCACCTCTTGTAATCATCTTTGATATATAAGAAAGGCTGGACGTAGGGCTATTATCTCTCCCGAGAAGCCTGAACCAGGATAAAAACCCCTGTCTCCCTGTTCGTTGCTGTTCGCATTGTTTGGCGTGTCTCCTATCTCAATCTTCAAGAACCTTAGCGACTTGAGATCGTTATCTCAACCGTCGACAAGTCGGGACTCTCTCGTCCCTAGCCCTCAATCCACTCGTGGTAACTCTTCGCCAACACATGGTAGGCGAGCTCCAAACCTTCACACAAGACAAGTTCTTCCACACGCGGAAGCTCCTCGCACCCGTGGTGCCGACACACGGCTCCGACCCCCGACACACGGAGGGTTTTGTACACAACCTTCAACGGATGAAGGCAACGCACCTCCGACACACGGAAGTGACCCCCGACACACGGAGGATTTCGGTTGACGTGGCGTGACGACGATCTCTCTGACGGCGAAGTCCCAAGAGCACAAGATCGGAGACCGTCTCTCACCACTACCCCTTCTCTCCCACCATGAAAACTAGGGCAAGAACACCATGGGAGAAGGGGTAAAACTTGGGGATGGATGAGAGGAGATTGGAGCTTCCTCTCTTCTTCTCCCTCTCTTCTCCTTCAATCTCTCAAGCACATGGAACCCTAGAAGGAGGTGGGAGCCATGGCAGGAGCTCTCTAGGGTGGCTAGGGCAAGAGATGGCTGCTAATGAGGCTCTCCCAAGTTTCCCCCGAGCTAGAGGCTCTAATTTATACCCTAAAGGCGAAAAACCCTAAGAATAGACGGTCCGGATTGAATTTCCTGTGCACAGTAGGGCCCAGTCCGATGACCGTAGGACCCAATCCGATGACCACCGGACCCGGTCCGATGACCGTAGGACCCGGTCCGATGAAGTGTTTTACCTTGGGAATGACTTGGTCGGACCCAGTCTGACAGAAGGGTTGCATTTTGGGACTTAGTCGCTAGGAACCTACAGCCTAGACGAACCCGGTCCGACAGTGGCATTGCATTTTGAGTGACTTAGCCGCTGGCATGCGCATCCATCGGACCCAGTCCGATGGCCGTCGGACCCAGTCCGACGGGGCTAATTTTTGCAGCCCACTAAGTTTTGGCTATCCCCTTTCTCCCTTCATGTCTCGCCTAACGTTTTGTGCCATGTTTGTCGACTTGTGAACTTGGCGGAAATATTTGGACACTTAGGCGGGAAGTTTCGCGCCCATAGGAAATATATGGCTTTGAGACTTGGCGGCTACGAAACCCCGGACAGCTAGCTACCCCCTGGAGGACCTATCCCGAACTCTCTCGAAGACGAACGAGGATAAGAGACTGGAAATGTGCTTAGTGGGACCCTGTAGCCAAAGATACGACGATCGGCAGTCATGTTGTCCCTAGGCTACACACACGCAAGAAATCAAAAGAACTAAGAAACAAATGTCCTTAATCTTGGCGTGACCCAGCTGTACGGTCTAGGTGCCATCAATAACCAAAATCATTCAGCCCATGGGTGGCTTGATCTTACACCCTTGTTATTAATTGTTATGTTAACATCGCTTTCGCTGGTGAGCTGACAAGGCTCTTCGGTAATGTTGTCTCCAACAATAATACCTAAATTCGGTCTCCTATAGCCACATATACAAGCTTATTTCAAAAAGATTCTCTCCCTATATTTCTCTCATCTCTAACAGCATTCTCTATACGGAGAATTGTATAAATGGAGGAGAGAGAAGGCAACATATCTCATGTACACAGGGGCTCTCGTGTAAACACGGGTAAACCAACTAACAAAAGTCATAAAAAATCTGAAAAAATTTATATATGTTCTTCATTAGTTGCTCTAACTCTGTATAAAGTTTGAAGATTAAATTCATTTTATATTTAGAGTTATAAAAAAGAGAAAATACTGACAATTTTCAATAGTTTAAAATTGATATAGTTTTCTCTTTTTTATAACTCTTGATATTAATGAATTTGATCTTCAAACTTTATATGTAGGTAGAGCATGTTCATTAGAACATCTATAAATTTTTTTAGATTATTTCATTACTTTTGTTAGTTGGTGTACACGGGGTTTATACAATTATACGGGAACCCCTGTGTAACAGGATATATCGCCGAGAGAGAATCCCTACATATAATTGAATGAAGAGAAATTCTCTATTTTAGGGAACGGAATAAAGAACACTGTTAGATCAGATAGAGAAAAAACCCGTCCTCTATTTTGGATACAGGACCTTTAGGAAGCCTGTTGGAGACATCTCCCAGCGGTCGTCGCGCGATCCGTCGCAACCTCGCCATGTGCAGCTCTTGGCTAGCTTTGTTAGAACTCACACGAACTCACCGCGAAAAAATACACACGCAGAGATCTCTTGGCACAGCACAACTCGTGCCTTTTCTCTTGTATATATTCCTCTTAACTGAAGCATAAGCTTTACAACTCTTTAAATAGACAAACGCACACACGAGCTGCCGCTAGAAACTAGGATCAGACTCCACGTACTCGCACCACTACGGCCATGATCCGCATCACTTGCAACTGCAACAAACATGAGCGTATCTTGCGTCAGTACATCCTCCACGTACTGCAGTCCTGAGGACTAGCCTGCTCAACCTCCGGCCACACGCCTCAGCGTACTGCTCTCCTGAGGACTCGGGCAATTCAAACGCACATGCTAGTTCACCATGCATGCGCTGCAGAACACAGCATCAAGTGCTCCTAACATGACACATGCAAACACCAACTAGCTAATGCAACTACTAATGATTCCACTAATACACTCTATGCTGGACTCATCTACATGCATTGACTCAACTAAATGCAAACTCTACTGATAGAAATAAACATAAACACTAATACAACAAGATTAATCCCAACAATCACCCCTTAATCTTGTTGTACTTTATTTATGCACCTCCGCATGATCTTCACAGTAGCGTCGGCTCCTCATACGCATCAGCGAGAAGTGCCTCCTCCTTCTGTGCCTCCTCCTTCTTTGGCTTGCGACACTCTTTAGCAAAGTGCCCATACTCTTGACAGTTGTAGCAACGCACCTTCGACTTGTCAAAAGTACTCTTCTTCTTCTCGAAGCTGTTGCGCTTCTTCATGCGCTCGACCCACTCCTCCTCTGTGAGAAGTAGCCGTGCTCCACCTTCGGACTCATCATGCTCACGCCCATAGCGCTCCTCAACAGCCAACAACCGGCCGGTGAGGTCCTCTACGGTGAGCATCTTCAGGTCCATCATAGTTTCTATGGAGATGGCAACTTGTGTATACCTTGCGGGGACAACACGTAGATATTTCTTGACGACCGTCTCCTCGTCAAGGGTCTCCCCAAGCAACTCCAAGTCATTGACGAGACCTTGGAGACGCATGGCGAAATCCTCGACGCCCTCTCCATCCTTGAATCGAATGGCTTCAAAGTCATGACGAAGCTTTTGCGCCTTGGCCTCACGCACACGCTCCGCCCCCATCCGCATACTCTTGACGGCGTCCCATGCATCTTTGGCACTAGCCTTCACAGCTAGTACCCTCAACATCTCGGGTGGAACAGCACGCAAGATAGCGGACAGAGCCAAGCGATCGTCCCGATACTCGCCCATGCCGGTGTCGACGACGTCCCAAATCCCCTACGCTTGCAGGTTCACTCTCATCAAGAGAGCCCAGTCGGTGTAGTTGGAGCGAGTGAGCATCGGGTAGACGACGGTGCTGGTCGCCTCCCGAACCACGCGCGGCAACACCAGCTCACGCCCAGCAGCAGCGATGCCGCCGCCGCCGCCGCCGGAGCCATCACCGATGTTGGTCTTGGGAGTTGGAGGCGCCTTCTGTTTGTTGGCGTCGTCGTCGCCGGACATGGCACAGGTCCCTCGTAGCAAGCTCTGATACGAACTCACACGAACTCACCGCGAAAAAATACACACGCAGAGATCTCTTGGCACAGCACAACTCGTGCCTTTTCTCTTGTATATTCCTCTTAACTGAAGCATAAGCTTTACAACTCTTTAAATAGACAAACGCACACACGAGCTGCCGCTAGAAACTAGGATCAGACTCCACGTACTCGCACCACTACGGCCATGATCCGCATCACTTGCAACTGCAACAAACATGAGCGTATCTTGCGTCAGTACATCCTCCACGTACTGCAGTCCTGAGGACTAGCCTGCTCAACCTCCGGCCACACGCCTCAGCGTACTGCTCTCCTGAGGACTCGGGCAATTCAAACGCACATGCTAGTTCACCATGCATGCGCTGCAGAACACAACATCAAGTGCTCCTAACATGACACATGCAAACACCAACTAGCTAATGCAACTACTAATGATTCCACTAATACACTCTATGCTGGACTCATCTACATGCATTGACTCAACTAAATGCAAACTCTACTGATAGAAATAAACATAAACACTAATACAACAAGATTAATCCCAACAAGCTCTTGCTCACCTTCCTGTTCCGCAGCGCTGTAATCATGTCCACGCGCGTGGAAGCTTTAGCGCTGCATGGACACTGAGCACAAACTATTACTAGTACTACTGACGAGTGACGACTCGTCTTTTGATCAGACTTCGGAGTTCAGGCGGACAGACCATGAATGCTGATGCTGTGTGTGAGTTTACTTGTGCTGTCCAGGTAGCAGCTGCATGCGTGCGTGGATTGCCACTGGGCACTGCCCGGCCAGCAAACCTTGTCGTGGTGATGATAATCGGGCACGGAGACGCGTATTTCCAGACTTCAGGATTCAACAGTCTCCCTGGAGAGGACTCCGTGCAGGGTCAGGCTGTACACAGGTGCATGCGATGAACCGTGAGCCTTTGCCATAGTTTACTTGATATTCCTTGGCGCACGCATGCATGGCATCATATGATTCGCGAGATGGTGGCGCTGCATGATTGATTGTGTTGTTAGAGCATCGCCAATCGTTCTCCATACTCTCTCTAAAACACTATTAATTCACAGAGACATCAATAGTGTTTTACAAAGGGATATAGATGTACTAGTGGAGATGCTCTTACCTCACTGCGTAGAGTCTTCACCGAAAGCAAATAGGGAGCGGACGGGGAGCATCGAATCGTCGCATGGCATTGCGGTACACCGTACCGATCTGTACACACTACGTGTACGCTCAGGCTCAGCTTCAAGCGGCCGGGAGCGGAGCCAACTAGCAGGTGAGTGTGTCGAGCATGCATGATATACGAGCATTATTGCCCGAATGGAGGGGGAAAAAAGGCCATTAGAGCGACATAGCTAGTGTAGGCGCGCGATCACAAGCGATCGAGCCAGCGCTGCGACGGATGGATGGTCATGATGCTGGGTGCTTGCGATGGTGCTTGCTCCCTGCGTGTCCTTGAATCATGCCGCTCTACCCATGCTGTCGACTCCTGAATTTTTTGCCCCCAAGGCACGCCGCAAGCGGCCGTACGTATACAAATCAAGGCGCTAGTGCATGCCTGCTTCAACGAGCAGCTGAAGCAACGACACGTTGAAAATGGCGAGTCTTATATATTGCCTGCGCGTAGCTAGCTAGCTGCCGTCGCAGGCCCCTTCTCCTGAGCCTCAGGCAGTACGCGAGGACGATACATCAGGATGATGAATATTTTTTGAGCAGCTTCCCGTCGTCCTCCTTGTGATACTGATCAGTCCAGCCGCTGATCGGGCCACCGCGAGCCCACCACCGGACCCCGTGCAGTGCTCGTCCGGCGGCGGCTGCACCGTGTCCAGCGCCTACGGCGTGTTCCCGGACCGGTCGACGTGCCGCGTGGCTGCCGCCGTGTACCCGTCGTCGGAGCAGGAGCTGGTGCGCGCAGTGGCGAACGCCACG
The DNA here is from genome assembly GCA_036346415.1 of Raddia guianensis. NCBI lineage: Eukaryota > Viridiplantae > Streptophyta > Magnoliopsida > Poales > Poaceae > Raddia > Raddia guianensis. The sequence goes on along the minus strand of CM070536.1, from coordinate 53,224,412 downwards.
GCCTCCAAGACGAAGATGAAGGTGACGACCAGGTACTCCCACAGCATCCCGCAGCTGGCCAGCCCCGGCAGCGGCGGCGGCGGGGGCGTCGTGATCAGCACCCGATGGCTGAACCGCGTGGTGGCCGTCGACGCCGAGAGGATGGAGATGACGGTGGAGAGCGGCGTGACGCTGCGGGAGCTCATCGCGGCGGCGGCCAAGGCCGGGCTGGCGCTGCCGTACGCGCCCTACTGGTGGGGGCTCACGGTGGGCGGCATGCTCGGCACCGGCGCGCACGGCAGCTCGCTCTGGGGGAAAGGCAGCGCCGTCCACGAGTACGTCGTCGGGATGCGCCTCGTCACACCCGCCCCCGCCGCCGAGGGCTACTCCAAGGTGCGGGTGCTCACACCCGCCGACCAGGAGATGGACGCCGCCAAGGTCTCCCTCGGCGTCCTAGGCGTAGGGATGTGATCGGATCGGACAAGGTCGGATATCGTTCTATCCATATCCGTATCCGTATTTTTTACCGGATACAAATTCGAATACGAATATGTCGAATATGGATACAAATTCAAATAATACTAGATAACATCGGTTACGAATACGGATCGAATACAGATCAGATAACACAAGGATACAGATATTGTTAGTCGAATAGTTAAAATTGATTTTCAAAAATCCATTCCAAATTTTAACAAAAAACCTTTCCTTAGCGTCTGGTCCCCGCGACGAGCTCCGTACTCGGGGCCTCGATCAAAACTCCTTCCGGATCCCGGGGGCTGTTCGCCTGACAGTGGGTGACGGGAGAGAGCTGACCAGCACTTGGAACATTGACCAGCTTCGTAAGTTCCTCGTGTAGGTCTTTAGTTTCCTAGCTTCGCGCTTTTTCTCAAACTTCACGCCTTAGTTCGTCCAAGTCTCTCGGGCTACCATATAAAGTTCAACCCATTGAACGGTGAATGTTCGCGGCCCCCTGCGGCCCTTCTCACCACTTGTCTTTTCAGACTACTTTTTCTCTCTGGTAACACTTGATGGCTGCCTGGTCTTGCGAACTCTTGGCTCCGCAATCTTAAGGGTTTTTCCTGCCCGTATCTTGTTTCAACAAGTTCCTAAACTCAGAGTTGCGTAACACGGCATCCAGCCTCGCGGCTAAGCCTGCTCTCGTAAGCCCTCCGCGGCAGAGGCACTTACCGCTCACGGCACAACCACTTGGCAAAGCCTGCCCTCGTAAGCCCTCCGCGGCAGAGACACTTTCCTTGTTCGGTTACCTTCGGAATCGCCTAACTTACGTTAACGAGCAGTTCCTAGAACGAGTCGATCAAGATACGGGTGTCGCTCTATCTCCCTACGCACATGCTTGAAGTCGCAAGCTCAGGTCTTCATGCATCGTCCGTACCGGGGGCTAGGGCATCGCTCTTTCTCTTGTGCACCTGTTCGAGTTCGCAAACTCAGGTCCTCGAGCAGCTACACAACGGGGGCTGGGAGTTAGGCTAAGCATTCTACCGGTTTTCTTAAAACTTTCTAGGGCTGTTCGCCTTGCTCTCGGTTCCTGTTCGTCCTTGTCTTTTGCTGCTCTTTTTTGTAGGAAAAGCTGCTCCGTCAGACTCTCGCTCTGATTCAAGCGCTGCTCGGCAGTCTTGAGCTGCTCGGCCAGCTCCACGGAGGACTGCCTCTCCTCGGTCAGTTGGGACTCGAGCTGAATTTCGCAACCCGATGCGTTTTCAGTTTTCAGTTCCTTTCCTTAGCGTTGGTTTTCCAAAACCTCGTTGGTCTTCGCTTCGTGGCGCTCCCAGCGTCTGAGCATGTCTTTTATCCGCAACGACTGCACGGCTCGTTAATCAAGCGGTGCACCACCGATAGAGTTACGCCCACCGTAAGCGATTCTCATCGCGAACGGCATGCCCACCGTAGTCGATTCTCATCGCAACGGGCACTCTTAGCGCTGGTTCCGCACCCGCCGAGGCGACACCAACGCTGCACGGGTCCATGCCCGGATAAGATTTCGCCTCGCACGTCTTGCCTGCGGCTAAGGTACCGATCGCCTTCCCTGGTTAGCGGTCTTAGCCACAGCGGGGCTGCACTTATCCGCACACGTCTTCTTTATCCATGCTACGTCCTTCCTGGCACGGTAATCTGGAGCAATGCACCACCAACGGAGTCCTGCCCATCGTAAGCCGATTCTCATCGCAACGGGCACTCCTAGCGTCGGTTCCGCATTCGCCGAGGTGACACTAACGCTATCGGGGACGTATAAGGAAAAAATTATGTCTTGTGCGGGTAGGTCGTCCTTAACGTGTTTTTCAAAACTCGCTTTACTCTTCTTAGAGCCTGTTCTTGCTCTCTTTTTCCCCTTGCTGCTCGTTTCTTATTTGTCTTTTGCAGGAAATACAGGAGCGGCGAACGTCAGACTCCGGTGATGGTCGCGGCGAGATTCCATGCTTCCCCACCAAAATCGATGTCTGCATCCCTCTCTTCTCGGGTTTGCTCCGCGCATGCCCGGAGACTGATTCTCTTCACCCGCGTATGATTTCTTGCCTTTGCCCGGCACTGACCTTCACAGTTCGGCTAAGTCATGGTAGTGCGCCACCAACGGAGTCCTGCCCACCGTAAGCCGATTCTCATCGCAACGGGCAAGCCCATCGTAAGCCGATTCTCATCGCAACGGGCACTCCAAGCGTCGGTTCTGCACTTGCCAAGACAACGCTAACACTGTCGCAAGGAATACGTAATGGGTAAAGCGTTGATTTCACATGTTCTCTTGCGGCTCTGACTGCATCGGGTTGTGATTCATCTCGCCTTTGGCGGTTCTTCGCCGGAGCGCGATCCGTCCCATGACGAGCTCCGTGCTCGGGGCTGGATCACCTCGTACCGGGCAGCTCTTCGCCCGGAGCGCGGGCTCCTACCGGGTACGTCTTCGTCTGGTCGCACTTTCTGGTTCCTTTAGCGAGCTCCGTGCTCGGAGACTAGATCTCCTTACTTGGTTCCTTTGGCGAGCTCTACGCTCGGGGACTGGGTCACCTTCCCCTCGTATGCATTGTCTGCTCCTAGCACACGATCTACGTCTGGGGGCACATCACCTTCGCTCCTGAGCACACATTTGCTCGAGAGCACAATTTCTATTTCCTTGGGCAAGCTCTAGCCCGAGAGCTGGTTCCCCTATCTTTTCCTAGGCATCTGAATGCCTGGATGCAGCAGCACGAGTCCGTCTCGTGACTTGCTATGTTCATTCTTCCGAAAGATCTGATCTTACCGGATGCGGTGGTACGCTCTTCACTACTAAGAATCCAATCCCGCCTTGATGACGTTCAACCTCAAGGAGATGATTCACCTCACTTCTTCCGATTTCTGTATCGAGGGCTGGGTACTCTGCTCGGACAGATGTTGTTCCCTGTTCGATGCGACAGAGTTGCTCGGCGTCGGGCAGGTTTGTTCGGTCCCGAACAAGTCTTGTTCGGTTGAACCATAACCTGTTCGGTCGTTTGTTGCACGTCTTTGTAGCAGCAAAAATTTCCCTCTTCGTGACTTGGAGTCTCAAGAGGAAGACCCCACTCTAGTAAGTCCTTCCACTTGAGTCTCAGGGGCTAGCTGTCGGGGATTAAATCACGGCCCATTGCCGTGGCCCACTCCCTGACGGCCCAATCAAACAGCCTACAGGGGCCCAGCTCCCTGGAAGGTTCTATCTGGCCCGTATACATCCTGCCGGACAGCATCCTGGCTGGCATGGTGCGTAACGGCCAAGGAATCGTGTTTGAGTCCGTTTCGAACAGGAGTTCTGCGCGGCTACGTGAAGACCCGGACGTTGGTTTCCCGGATTGGAGTGGACGTCGTGATCCTCAAGACTAGGAGTATGCCTTATCTGCCTCGGGATATATTTGGCATGTACTGAGTTCGTTACGATCTCGTAGTTAGCCCGGCCCGGTATTCCCTCGGTAGGTCGGTTTGCTCTGCACTATATAAACAGGGCCTCTATGGCGTTTAGGGGGACCCTGGCCAAGAGCTTTTACATCTGGCACCCCGTAGACATCAGATCATCGCGCTATCGCACTTGTACACCATAATCTCGCCGAGACTTGTCCGTCTCGTCGAGCCACCTCTTGTATTCATCTCTGATATATAAGAAAGGCTGGACGTAGGGCTATTATCTCTCCCGAGAGGCCTGAACCAGGATAAAAACCCTTGTCTCCTTGTTCGCTGTTGTTCGTTTTGTTCGGCGTGTCTCCTATCTCACTCTTCAAGAACCTTAGCGACTTGAGATCGATATCTCAACCGTCGACAATCACTACACCATGACACAATAATGCCATCTAACAATCTGTCGGTAATAACAGCATATCGCGGCTAACTGTGTGTCTGTAAAAGTTATTGCCGACGGAAAGTGTGAGTCGGCTAAAGCCTCGTCGGGAAAGGCCTTTACCGACGGACATTGCATTACCGACAGATTGTTAGTCGGTGTTATTAAAGAATTACCAACTAACATATTTATACCGACATACTACAAGAATTATTGGTGAACAGCGACACAAGCATAATTGCCGACGGACTGTGCGTCCAGAATGTTGTTTTCCCGACGTATAGTCCGTTGCTGTTCTTTGGTCCGATTAAAAAAAATTTTAAAAAAAATGGTTTCAACAGAAAACACTTATCAAAGTATTGCATCGACTTCTGTGATGTATTTCCAACTTCACACTAACCCATATAGCTCAAACTCACAAAGTATCACATTAAATAACTAGAAATAATCTCATTGAAGTGTGATAATTTAAACTATAGTCAGTCATTCATCATTCACAACATATAGCTCATATGGCTCCAACGTATAATAGCATCCATTAATTAAATAAAATCATAAACCTGTTTACACAGTGACACATGATAACGTCAATGCGGTCTATAATATTTGTCCAAAAGACACATTATACTGTCTCAATGAAATAAAAATAATCCAAACTTTTGATTGGAACAAAATAAAAGATATTGAGCCGCCTTGCGCCATCTCAATCTGAAAGAATTGTCAAACTTGCTTCGACTTTTCTTTTTTTCCTGCACGGTGAGCAAATTAAATTTCAGATTGCACATTACTTCCTTAAGCATGTCATGTTGTACAATAATTTTGTCTAACTACTTGTCTAGCAAGTTATTGTGTATTGCGCTCTGTACAACTACAAATTAATTAAAAATATGTGTGCTACAGGAAATTCAATAACATGAATGGCTTAAAGACAAGATAGAGACCTTCATTTTGACATGTAAGTGTGCAAAATATATCCATCCAAGGTGATTTCAGGTACGCATGTTAAGTGAACAATAGCAATGGTGATGGCTGAATTCCAAGAACTCAATAACTAAGTGTTTCCTTATAAAGCAAAATAGCATAATTTTCGTAGTAGGATGGAATAATTAAAGAAACAGTTGCTCTTCCTAATTGCTAATATAATGGCTTTGGCATGACCCGTTAGCCATAAACAAAGCATGGAAGATTGCAAATAGGCAAGTAAGCATGGTGTGGACTATTAAAGAACACCAATCAATTATATCAAAAATTAATTAGAAAAAACTATAGCTATATGCTACTTTTCATGAAGCAAGCATGGAACAGAAAGTTATCCTTTCTAGAAATGATAGGATACCAAGTGGCATATTCAACAAGAGAAGAAAAAAAGCATTATTCATCTCAAATAGAGCTGATAGGAACGATCTGGCAAGTCCAGTGTTAATCAGTCATTCCTATCAGTTCACATTTATATTATTATGCCTTTTAGAAAGGATGAAACTTCATATTGGCAATATTCCAACCTAGATATTGAGGTAATTTATCAGTAGATTAACTTCATTCTAGATGGGCATGAACCAATAACCATGTCTCAAAGTTTTTTGAATGAACAAATACCATGCACAGAGCATGCTAAAATCAAGGTTAATCCATAATTTGGGTATCTTCATAGAATATGAAAATTGGGTGCTAGGTGCTAGGATTAGTTTTGCAAATTTTGTCTTGACAATGATAAGGCATCACTTACACAACAAGAATTTCCAAAGCGAAATTAATATTTGTACCTGCAGTCTGAGATACTGATGGCTTCGTGCATAGTTTCATCTACAAAAATATATTAAATTAGTAAGTCATTATCTTCAATATACAAAAATAGTGTGCAGCATAGATTATTACTTTGTTGCATGGCCATGCGATGCTCAATCCACGAGCATCATCCATAGTCTCCATATCATCATATGGACGTGGTAAACTGGCATCTATTTTCATCACAACATGCACAAAGACTTCATAGAACTCCCTTCCAAGACAAACATCTCCCACCTTGCTGTTTGGATTGGTCGAGAGAATAGTTGCCTTTGCAACAGGAGTGTTTCCTCTTGCCACAGCATATAGTATGACACCTTTACCAACCTAAACGACATATCGCATTTTAGTCATGTGATCAAAAAAAGAAAAAAAACTTAAAATATAAATTGCAAATATGTACCAAGCTGTCATCCTCAATTTGAAATGTTCCATAATTCCTTTTGGTGGCAACATTGTTCATTGGAGTTACCCTTGTGGCCACATCTCTCCTATAGCTAGGCAAGTCCTCTTCTACGACAGCACTGTTCCTTTGAGTTACCCTTGTCGTGACATCCTGCCTATAATCAGGCAATGCTTCTCCTACTACATTGTTCCTTGGAGGTAAACTTCGAGCCTGTCACAACCCCGGCTTCACCGGGATCCACTCACAATCCATTGCTAGTCCCAGAGATCAATGCTAGCAATTTGTGAGCGACAGTTTGTTGAACATCATCACACAATCACAAATAACTAAAAGAAATTATATATTATGTAAAAGTAATTGTTACACAACTACTTATTACAATTGTTCGATTAAGGATGACATAATAATGTCCATGATATATCAGAGTGCGGAAATTCAAATATGCAGCGGAAAAGTATGATGATGCTCCAATCCGACCCTTGAGCACCAGCTAATCCTCATCAAAGTCCGGGAGAAGATCCTCCTGATCCTGAAGATAGACCGGACCTGATACTTCTCCTGAATACAAATTTATCCGTGGTTTTGTATAATGAGTACACGGCTACCCAGCAAGAGTCCTTATAAATGATGCAAGGATATAAACAAGAATACGATGGCTATTTTGCATAAACACCTACACTAGTCAATATTAATTAAAATGTTGTAAAAACATTTGTTGGACAATTAATAAGGTGAACGACTCCCCAAAGTAACAAACAGAGCTCGGCTTCGAAAGCCCCTCTACAAAACTTCACAAGCCTCGAATACTCAGACCAAAACCATCCCATCAGGTTATTATTAAACACATGAGACTACCATGTACGGCCTACCTCCCTCCCATAACCGTGGAACAGGCTATCATGATAGTTTTAACTCAGAGAGTGTAGCACACTTTACCCATAAGCCGAGTAGTACTTTTGCATCTTAGCTCTTCCTTAGGAGCCCAGACCAAGTAACAATACAAGGCGATTCATTAGTTTCCTCTGTTAACACCGATACCCCCTCTAAGGTTTAGCACTCGGGCCCCCTCTTGAGCCAACGGACCGCAGCCCGATCTTTTCAAAGTAAAGTGTGTTAACAGTCTTCCCTAACTACTAAGCCAGGACTAGCACATGTTGTACACCATGTTAAGCTAGCACTTATGGTTGCGCTTGTTCGGTTTGGCTGGATTGGCACACGTCCAAAGTCCTTAGACCAAGGTGACTACCTCCACACAATCCACATTCCACAAAACCACCCGACTATGCCACCTTTAGTCAACACACGCCACGTAGGTTTTAGTTGATTAGGTTAAAGTAACTCAGCATCTCCAATCATACCAAGTCACAAGAATAATTAAGTGATGAACCTAGTCAACTACCAACCCACGAGCACTAGCAACTATGCACAAGGATAGGCTAGGAAAATAACTAAGGCAGCAATCAAGGCTAATTCACAGGGTCAATGACGCAGTGTGAATATTAGGTTTCTACCCTTCCCATCATTTTATGCATGAGAAAAATAAAAACAATAAACGGGTGAGTTTTGTAAATTGGGAGAGCAAGATGCAACTATCTTGCCTTGGTAGCACTCCGGGTCTTGGGATTCTCCTTCGAACGGCTCCTGGAATCCTCCCGAACAGCGCGTGCACGGACGATCTACCCGTAAAACAGGATGCAAACAAGTAAATAATAGACAATATATTTTAATAAAAATATTGAATAGTTATGGCCGACGATGCCTCGGTCTTTCAAACATGCATCGGATTTTAGCAAACTCACGCCGGAATATTTCTCTTTGCTGGCGTCGCTAAACGCTCGCTTGTGAAGTCGGCAACGAGGTCACGCAAAACGAGGCGCTCGCAATTAGGCGGCTGCAAAGGGAGTTTCAAAAAAAGATACGAAATTGCGAAGTTGCACTGTTCACGATGAACAGTTAAAGGCCAGGGCTCGGTTTGGTCAAATGGGATTTTTCCCCTGCTTCAATCCTCACTCCCGTGCAACACAAGAGAGAGAGAGAGAGAAGGCGGCGGCCATGGTAGAGGGAGGAGAGTTGGGGGTGGCTCGCTGCGGCGGCGGCGGCGGCTCGGCGGTGTGCCCGCGGCGCGTGGTGCAAGGTGGCGGCCTTTGCCCGGACGACGGCGGCAACGGCAGCGCGCAGCGGCGGTGGTGGCAAGGCGGCGGCGGCGGCAGGGGCAGGCTTGGCGAGCACGGCGGCGGCGGCGCTCGGCAGAAGCGGCGGCGTGGGGGCAAGGCGGCGGCAACGAGATGGGGCGGCGGCGACATCGACCAGCGCGCACCGGCGGCGATGGGGTGCTCGGCGAGGACGGCGCGCGGTAGAGGATGGGGTGGCGCTGGCGGCATGGCTGCCGGCGCGCGTCCTGTAAGCGCGGCGGCACAAAGGGCGGCGGCGCGCGCCGAGGCGGCTCTAGTGATGGCGCTGGCGCAGGCAGCAGCGGCTACTCCATGGGAGCATGGCGCGGCTGCACCTCCACGGCAGGCGGCGTCGACGACTTGGTGAGGAGCAAGCCAAGGGGCGGTATGGATGATTTTGGGGAGATTGGGAGAATTTGCTAGGGTTTCTTGGGTTTATATGGGGTCGGGTTGAGGAAAATTTGGCAGGGACGGGTTGGGGAGAGTTCGGCAGGAAGACCAAGGAAATACGGCCCAGGATTTGGGCCCATAATCGGTCTCCATTGTAGTCTGAATCAGGTTAGGTTTAGACCGGATTAGGGTCGGGGACGGCTTAAGGAGTCGTCAACGATTCCGATACTGGAGTTAAGCCTGGTTTGGTTCTTGGACACCAAATCGGAAAGGGAAGGGGAAGAGGGTTGGATCGATCATGAGTCCAATCGAACATAGGTGGACAACTGGCTCGGCAAGAATGCGGCCAGGGGCGTCGATGGTCTCCGGCGATGGGAATTCGGTGACATGAGGGGTTGGCCGGATGGCGGCATGGGAGGGAACGAGGCACGACGGCGGCGACGACGTGGCACCGTGGTAAGGCGCTCGGCGACGGCGGCTAGGGTTTTTGGGTATTTATACAGAAGCTAGGTCGATGGTTGGGAAGGAGTCCGATTGGTGCACTTGTCCAAATGGATTGAAGGGTTCTAGATAGGGCAGAACCGGATTATGATTCATCATAGGCATGACTCGTCTCGAGCTTACCACCGGTCATGTATACTAGGGTTAACGTCGGGTAGGGTTAGGAGGAGTCCGGAGTAGGGACGGATTAGGAGAGAGAAAGGTGGACCGGTCTGAGAGATAGGATGGTGCTAATGACAAGGTTAGTTTAGGGTTACAACAGACTGGAGTGGAGTCAGGGTTCTAGACGAGAGAGAGGAGAGTCGACCGAGTAGGTGTTCGGGTTAGGTGTAGCTTTTGACCAGGACAAAGGAGAGTTAGGGTTTCGAGGTTCGTCGGCGAGAGCCCGAGAGGGGAGGGCGTTCGACGGTGAGGGTTACGACGGAGGTCGTTAGGTTTTCGGTCGAGAAAGACGGGTGTTTGACATGCTATGGTTCGATGGAGTCAGCCGAAATTATGTTTCGGGTTGATAGACGATGGTCGGCCAACAAAGGGTATGGATCGGTCGGAGGGTCGCGAGGGACTGTAGACTCGATCGAGAGAAACGAAGGTTCGGCCGGGTTACAAAGAGTGTCGATCAGTCAATGGTTGAGCCGGGGTTTTCAATCGAGACAGAATGTTAGGGTTTCGACCGAGAGAGAGAAAGACAAAGGTTGGCTCGATCAGAAGATCAGGGTTTTGGTCGAACTAGGTTTCAATTGAGAGACAAAGTCAGGGTTCCGATCGAGGAACGAATAAAAGCGAGGAGTGAGCTCTTGCATTTAAATTTGTAATTTTGTAAAAATAATTAGTAAGATAAATTCTTATATGTAAATAATTGTTTGAAAATTTAGGGCTTTTCATATAAGAATCATAATAAATAAATTTTAAATTGATTTTCTCTTTTTAATAAAACTTAGGACATTCTAATATTTATTAGGATGTCATAGAGCCATATCTCGCCTATAAGCTGGCAAGTCCTCTTCTAATGCATTGTTCCTTAAAGGTGCCCTTTTGGCCATATCTCGCCTATAACGAGGAAATTCCTCTTCTACCACATGTTCCATTGATGCAAACTCATTCCCACCAAGATAATCACCTTGTTCATCATCAATAGGTGATTCACACAACCTTGAGTTCTAAAGAAAGGAAAAAATAAATAAAAAAGTTAGAGAATGAAGATAAAAATTCCATACCTATATGTTGCAATTAAAAGAGTTATGCAATTATTTACCGCATGCCGAGAATTAGAGCCATGTTGCGAAGTGCTTTCCAGATTTTGCATTCCTTGAAATGTCGCCATGAATTGTTGCATTTGTTTCATCTGTTCTTTCATTTGGCTCAAATCTTGTCTTAAAATTGTAACCTCTTGATTAGATTGGCTTTTGGCATGCATTGCCATTTGAAGCTTTGTTCATACTTTCCTCCGTGTTCCAGGTGTACCCACTTCTTGTGGAGTTGGGTCTAAGCCTAAGCCACGAACACGTCCTCTTGGCTCCTTTTCTCCAAGGACATGTGCAAATAGATCACCATCTTGAATGCTATTTTTCATCAATTTTGGGTTGTTTGCAGCTACTTCTTGCAGTTTATTCTAAAAAGATAGTGCAGCAATTTATTCCGTCTGCTGAATTCCTAAATGCATAATTTATAAATTTGTTTACCCCCTCTATATAAATCTTGGTGTGCCTACATGTAGTGAACATGCCATGTGTTAGTTTAAATTTTACTATAGCGAACACCTAACCCCTAAAAAAGTAACAAAGGAGGTCGAATACCTAGGTTCATCCATCCACCTTTTATCCATGATGCACCTTCACTAGCAAAATCGTGGAACTAAACAAATTAAATATAACTGTTAATAACTAACAAGATGTAACAAATAATCGATATCTTTCTTCATCCTATGAATTGATGCTCGTTTGTTTGATGTTTTCACTTAGGAATTATCACAATCTTTTCTGTTAGTTGGAGCTTGAGTTTTTTCATAGTTTGTCACAAGTAGTAGCAAAATGAAAGTACAGAATCAACATGCTAGTGTTGGTAATTATTTATATATAAAAACAATTGTATGAAAAGAGAACGATGTACAAAATATCATGTTTCCGCAATGAGAAATAATAGATAAGGCAAAAGACTACAGAACATAAAGCAACCTCCAAGGACTAAGGAGATAATAAACTACTTTGCCTACACTCACACGTTCCAAAGAATGGCATACATGAACTATTTATGCCCTTCATTTGAAAAATCACAATAATAGGGTACTCATATTCAACCTTAGAAATTCCTAAATTATATCCAAAAGCCCCTCAGTTTATTTACACTTAAGACTCAAGAGAGACAATGCGATATTAAAAAAAACAGCAAGAAACCTTGTGCAGGAGCAACATCAATTGTATTTACAGAGAAGCTTCTATGGTTAATCACAATTATATATTGATAAAACAATCACTTTTCACTTTGTAGCCTCCAGAATCAAAAATCATTACTACTTAAAATGCCTAATTGCTAGTACTAATAGATTTTTAGGCTGCATATAGATTTTTCCATAGAGCCAACAACTAAAGATTTACAACTATATAAAAAGGCTATCTAGATTTTTGAAGTTACGAATAACCAGTCAGATTTTTGAAATCCTATATAGTGTTTTCATTGGTCCACAAATAAGAGGCATATTTGTATAGTGGAATTAGCTGAGTACCCAGATATTGTAGTGAAATTTCACATAGATTCCAAGCACAAACAGATGGGTGTTGAAACAACTCATACATAAAAAAAATTCAGTCGTAGCAAACTATGAGATATATGGGGCAGATTTAATGCCTTTACATGCAAAAAATTCATTCGTCTTGGCTGGATTAATATCAGGAGCCTAGGACCAATGGCAATGGAAATGATTTGGATCATGCATACCTTGAACAGTTGGGTTTGCTAAGATCACGATGCCGTCAAGCCTGGAGCTTACACTAACAAACTTAGTACAGAATGAAGATTGGAGATTGCCACTTGCACGTGATGAAGCCCTTACACTTCACTTCTGTCAGATTCAATAGGTCATTTTAGTCCAGTTAACAATGGAGGCAGAAGAATTAACATCTATGCTTGCACAAAATCTCTATGTGGTCCCTATTTCCCAAATGCCAAGTGTTGACAAACTGAGATTTTTGTTTGCCAAAATTAGTTAACAATGACGATTTTTTTTTTGTTTGCTAGCTTCCTGTCATTGGTTTAGTCTTTGTGTAGTCCCTATAGCAATGACCATATTGTCTAATCAGATTGACCATTGCATGTGTAAATATTTTATAATTGTTCTGCTCAAACTACCAATGGCGCAAGAAGCAACTATCTACAATACCACAAAAAAACTTGTGTTTGCACATGGTTCGAAATAGGTAATGTTTTGGAAAACTGACTATAGTGTTAGAAATTTAAAGTATCAGCCAACTCTTAGTTACCAGCAGCAAAAATATTGGTCAGTATTCAGGAGGATGGTATTCAGGGAAACCATGATAAGACCACTTCTCTTTTGATGCTACCAATACTCAACTTAAGCCATCAGCTACACAAACCAACAAGCTATATATAATATAGACTAAATCAATCTACGACTATGCTTTTGCAAGGAAAAAGCTCATATATCCTTTGCTGTCAGAAACAAGTCAATATAAAATGAACACATGATAAGTACACAGTGTTGCATACATAGCATTGGATTATGATAGACTCTAATTCTTACAATATATTAATCAGTTCATACAACTGCACAAAACCAGAAAATGGATAGCTAACAAGATTTGTTCTATCTCTAATGCATTTCCTCAAACACATGATATGCACTTCAGTCTAAGAGGCAAAAATACGCTGATTGAGCCTATTGGGAACAATTTACACTATGGATTTAGCCTATTAGATACCAAATCACACGTTACAAACTGAAATAAAAACAAAATCAACCACGCTTACTAAGATCCAAAATTAACTCACCGAAGTCCGGACTGGGGCGTCTACCACCATTTGGGGAAGAACGATTAATGGCAGAGATACACCGCGGTGAGGGCGTGGTAGGGAAGCACCACCACGAGGGTAGGCCGGGCGAGGCGGTGTCGGCGATTGGACAGCTGAGCAAGTTGCGGTCACCGGGGATCTAGAGGTGGCGGTTCAAGACTTGGACGGGCCAATATGTTGGGGCCTGGCCAAGTATATCGCCACCAACGGGATCGAGAGACCGCCGCGCACGTACAGGTTAGGGATGCCTGCTCGATCGGCGCCAAACTAATTAACACTAGCGCGAGGAATAATTTCTCCCTCCCGCCCAGCGCCAAGTATTTTTAGTTCGGCGCCAAACTAATTAATTACACTGGTACAACAAAATAATTAATTAATTTCTCCTGCGGTTCGTTGTAGCACATTTACCGACGGATAGTCAGATGTAAAACATAGGTTTGCCGACTTACCATGAGACTGTAGAAATACCCATTACTGCCGACTAACCATGCGACCATATAAACATTATTCCCAACGTACACTCGGCCGGGAACCTAAGCCAACTGTTAGTAAGTCGGTAATAAGCTATTATTGCCGTCAGTCGTATGTCGCTAATTGTGTGTCATGGTGTAGTGAATATTATTTTCCAAGCTATTGGTAAATCTTCATTGCTTCGCCGGTAGCTTACCTATCGGAAAACTTGCCGATTGCACAAGGTCAAATCGGCTGGTACGTCCTCGGAAAGCCCGATCCCCTGAGTTCGGCTGTAGTTGGTGCCGGGAAAACACTTTTCCGCGTCAACACATGGGTCGTGCTACCCCGCGTGTGGTGCACAGTGCTGGGCTCGGCCCAATACTGTTCCACATATTTTTTTTTCCAGAGATTTGGTTATTTAAGAAAATCCAAGAAATCCATTTCATTTCTTAAAAGTAGCAGATCACCTTAGAAAATTCTCAGAAAATTCTAGAAAATAATAGAAGCACTCCACACCCCGGGAAAATTGCGAAATTAGGATTTGATCTATTTAAGAGACTCTAAATATATTAAAGAACATAATCATACAAGGATATTCGCATAACCAGTTTGGAAATTATTCTGAGCATTTAGGTAAAATTCACCCTTAGTCGTTCCAGATCTCTAGTTGAACACATTCCCTTAACGCCGACATCCAGCCTTGCATATACATTAGCATGTCATTTAGAATATCTGCTTATTTAGTATCTCTGCTCTTAATAGAGGACCCAGTTCCAGAAGAAGGATATCCAGAAGATAGTCATATTCAATCTTCAGATCCTCAAGGCGAGTTAACACTATAGCTCATACTTTTATCTAGTTTTTCCAAGATATCTTATTTTAAATACATAAAGTGCATGCTTGCTATGCTTTGATAATGCATATTCGTTAATCATGATAATAACATGCCCTGTCCTTGATGAATATGTTTTCAACCAACATGATTCCTTGATGTCATGTATGATTGACTGTCCACATAAAATATAAAATATTTAGACTTTATAGTCTTGGGTAAAAGCTGCTTAGGCATTCCTAGGTCTACTGATTTAATCGGGTAACCAATCCCGCACTGGTAAACCAAAACTTACCGATGGACACGATACATTACACACCTTGATAATGATGGGCCTTGTGTTGCATGATTTGAAGTGTTGTTGTGTGGTTTACTGTCTGGGGTATGTGGAAACGAGAAATGTGGATGGGAATGATGGAGGAAGGGTGATGGGCAGGGTGGACCCAGGAAATAAGCACGATATACCTATGTAAGAGGTATGCATAAAGAAGGTGGAACCCAGATGGAGTTTGGGCTCGTCTGGAAGGGTGTTCATGCGTGAGCACAGCGGGAAACCGCCAACCATTGTACTGTGTGCTTGCAGTGGTCCCTTACACCACAACGTGTGGCCATTGTGCGGATACACAGGATTGGTGTATGTGTGACGCATTAGGCCCCGTGAGCCTTTTAACCAAGTCCTGAGGGGAAGGAGTTTGTGCTGTCTCTTGCGAAGAGATCTGACCCTGTAGAGATCTGACCCTGTCTACCGGGGTAAGCGACAGTGACCAATGTCATCCGTGAAACGGCAATCATTGAGTTGGGTTAGGTCACTGTGAACTCGGGGAAGATAGTGGTCCGCAACGGGGTTTGCCGACCCGGAATGATGCTGTGGTGAAGGAAGATGGGACGGGAATATATATGTAGAGGGTGCCTGTACGGCTTGAGTAAAGAACTTTTGATATAATCTTTCCTCGACATCTTTTTGGAGATGTCCTTTTGAAAATGGCTAGGTATAGGCTTTTATTTATATTATTTCAAAAACTGGCGTTTCTGCAAGGAAAATAATCAAGACTCCACTATAAAGCCCTTAATAACTATTATATGCATTAAGGACGGTGTTAACTTGAAAGTGAGGTACGATTGCGCACTTACCCTTGCACCCACTCATTCTTTTAGATTACGAAGACCCTGATGATGGTGACTACGCTTGCCATGAGGAAGGCGATCCAGCCTTCGGTGATCCAGGCCAAGCTTAAGCTCTCCTACAGTCCGGAAAATGCATGCTTAGTGTAGGATTGTCACTAATATTCAGGCGTAGCTTCCGCCAAAGAATAAACTTTTGTTGTATTAAGAACAGCTTTAAGATGAAGGATGTAAGTTGGAACCTAGTTAATGGTACTGCTCTTTTTATGTATATGCAGTTTGTTATTGTATGTGATGATCCAGCTAAGTGATGTGTGGCACTAGTATAAGGGACTAGTGTTGTTTCACTGGACGGGTTTCAAAGGTAAGCAAATTTAAGGCCCCGTCAGAGCTGGTATCAGAGCATGCGACTGTAGAAAACTTAGTATTGGTCAACGTATTAAGGATTTGTGCATACACTAGATCACTCTTAAGCTTGATCATTTTGTCATCATGACTTGTGCCATAATTTGCGAGAATCGCACCATTTGTATGCATTGTTACTCTGATTAATTCGATGATGCCATTTTATGGTAGATATCACCCTACATTTGTAGGATGTGTGGTTTCATCATGTTCAAGGGCAAGCATGCTACAATCGGCATTAAAATTTATGGAAATGCCATTCTGATTCATAAGATTGCTTCTAACCTTATCACGGATGTAAGGTGTACATCTTTTCTCCGTAGATGTCGGACGTGGTGTATAACGAGTCGAAGGTGGTGTTCAACGAGTACGACTCCACTATGCGGTATTTCCAAGGGCAAAGGAGCGAGTACACCTTCGCCCTACAGAACATGACTGCCACACTACGATTTTTGGAGATACCAAGGTACTTTTGGGCATCCGTGGAAGCGATGCCTAGGCCTAGGTCTGATGAAAACGATATACGACATACACAAACACAACTACTCTTTTCGAATCTGATCGACTTTGTCGAAAGGCTTCAACTCGCAGGTAGAGCTACCTCGATGAGATAATCGATTCTCTTCTTGTAACTCGTATGCATGGCTGCATCGCCTTGACCTCATGTATACAAAGTGTGTTAGACTGTCTAGGATTTTACCGATCTTTAACATGTTCTTGCATATTACACTGCCTCGTTCAATCGATCTGTAATATGTGTTATCTTGCAATGCCGATTTGGTGATTACTTTACATGTTTTTCCTGAATCCGATGTATGCAACTGTCTTGTTTAATCGATCTTGCGTATGCTTGTTTTAGGATATTGCAGGTATGGTTATTTACCGATTAGTATTGTATTTATCCATATTAGTTCTAAACCTTTAAATCGGTTTATCGGTTTACATCTAGATTTAGATCTGAATACTGTTTTGGCTTGGCCAATCTATTCAATCTACTCCTTGGTTTAATCTGATAAATTGATCTGAAGATTTATAGCTAATTATATTCATAAAATAACAAAAAGATATAAAAGATTTATGTTTAAATGTTTATTTACATTTACTGCTCTATTGGACGTTAAGCCGATAGAATAATAATCGGATTTATTAAAGCCGATTATTAGAAACCTGATCTGGCTGTTTTATAAAAGCCGATTAGGGCCAAGTCGCTGACAATTTATTCTTTGTCAATTTACAGGTCAAATTGACTAGCACGTTTGGTTTATTGTAGCGACGCAAGCACAGACTTGATGCTTTGGCACGTGTGTTCACAAAGTTCTCACTTTTCGTGTCAACAGATAGACTAGCACACCGTTTTTGTACGGAGACTCCTCGGAATCATGTGGAGTATGCTATTACTGACGCAGCTTCACGGGCTTTGCTCAAATTAATAAGGGAATATGACCACCTATTAAGCAATGGGCCATTCGGGTTAGCCCCGGATACCCGGCGCAGAATGCAGCCAGAAGAAGATCTACCAATTAAAGATGAGAGGGCAGTACATTTGGCGCATATCGTCCAATGGGCACAGCATGCTCATTACGGAGCTATCCAGGAGATAGACTTTTTGCGTTTCACTTTAGCCAAAGAGCGAATTACCCATGGGAAGTTGCACCAAAAGGCAAGAAGCATTAAGAACACTTTAGAAGCTTGCCGGCAAGAGAGGGACTCAGCAATTGCATAGTTAAACGGTGGACCGCCTATGTTTTATGCAGGAGACGGAGATGCTCCTGTTCCGGCGTTGCACTCACCACCAAGCCCCCCACCATTCCGTTGACTTCGACACTCTGCTAGAAAGAGGACTCTTCCAGAACATGCTTTAGCCGGCATACCGCACCATCACTACAGGAATACGTGCTTTTTTTGCCGGCCCGAGTAAAATTCGTCGGCCAAAAAACAACCGACGAAATTATATCGTTAATTTCATCGGCAACTGTAAACCGATGAAATTATACAGGTAATTTCGTCGGTTTTCCCACCCCAACAAAACTATAATGACAATTTCATCGGCCTGTGTGGCCGACGAAATTACATTTGGAAAAATCCGCGGGCCATATTCTTAAAGGGTATTTTCGTCGGCCTGGGCCGATGAAAATAATTTTAGAAAATAATTTTTATTTATTTCATCGACCTCGGCCGATGAAATTAATTTAAATATTTTTTATTATTGAAAAATCGGCAGGCCATATTCCCAAAGAGTATTTTCATCGGCCCGGGCCGATGGAAATAATTTTAGAAAATAATGTTTTATTTATTTTCGTCGGCCTCGGCCGATGAAATTAATTTAAATATTTTTATTATCGAAAAAATCGGCAGGCCATATTTCCAAAGGGTATTTTCGTCGGCCTGGGCCAATGAAAATAATTTTAAAAAATCATTTTTTATTTATTTTCGTCGGCCTCGGCCAATGAAAATAATCTAAACCCTATTAACTTCTCCTCTTGGCTGGAAATTCCAACCCGCCACCCGACTCGCCGTCCGCCCGACCTGCCCGTAGCCTTCGCGCCGCCCACCATCCGCCGTCGCTAGATGCCCGCCGGCGTCTTGCGCCGCTGTCGCCGACCTGCTGAAGACCGCCAGTGCGCCACAAGGCCATCCGCCGCCACCCGCCCCGAGCCGCCGGCCCGCCGTGTAGGGAAACGCGGGATTGCTACGCTAGCAACGAATCAAATTCTACTGCAGAAGCCCAGGAACACCATGCAAGTAAATGACCACAGATCAAGATTACCTTACGACGTGCTGTGCAACGGAACACGAGTCGATGAAGCCGGTTCACCGATCTGCACGTAGTCGTATGGAAGTAGTCGTTCACGGCAATCCAGATCACCGCCGAGTGCTTTCCGGTTGTGTCGAGTGCTCGCCGAGTGCCACGGCCAAACTCCATGCTGTGGAGGTCGTCGACGTACTCTGCGCGCTCGCCGGGATTCGCGATCTTCCCGAGCAGCGCACATTCAAACGGACGCCCCGGCCACATCCGAGCTCCGTTTTCGACGTTCTTCCACTCGTCGGAAAGCTAACGAGATTGTCTTTCCAACGCATCCAGTATTGCCCAGAAACGCTTTCTGGATCAACGGGAATCGACGAAACAAGATCGCGCTCAGAAAACATGTGCGAGCAGTGACGTCTCGATCTCAAGTTCGCATCGTCCAGCGCCACAAGGTGCAGCACCTCTACAGTATCCACACATACAGAGATTGGGATACATCCATACACGGTGTGCTAGCACCCTTGCACAAACGCCTAGGAGAGATGACGGCTAGGGTTTGTGGAGAGGGAGAACTTGCGCACAGGCATATATACCGACCTCTCCTCCACCTCCCGTTATATAGCACCCACTATTGGGCCTTCTACACTAGAGGCCCAATTAGGTCTGGTCCACATCATATGTATCCCACGCTAACCGTGAGCCCGCAACATATGCGACTCATAATTTTTATTGGGCATATCCCAACAGCTCCCACTTGCACAATGAACAATTATGCAGTAATATCCCAAACTCCTTAAGTGTGTGACCCTATAGGCTCATGTGCAAGTCGGCAGTAGACCCGGAAACAACTTTCTAGTTCACAGATCAACAGTGGCTCCTAGCAGAACGTATTGACCCCCGAATGTACAGAATGCAACGCCAACTGAACCTGTTGATACATTCATCTATATCGATCCCTTTACCACGCGATACCAGTCAAGCTAAAGGCGATATGCACACCCACCTTGTTAATAGCTTGACCATTTCACTCGTCAATGTAATGGATACACAGAGATAATGTGATTCTCTAATCACATTGGCATGGCCATGCACTTCCTTATCCATCCACACCGAGGGGCCCAGAGGTATCTCTCCTGTTATCTAGGAGGGGCAAATTCCATCTTGATAATCACACCCCTGATAATACTTCGTGGCATACCCAGTAATCACCTTTATAACTACCCTTTTACGGTGTAGCGTTTGATGATACCAAAGTATACGAGTCCACATGCTGGGCATCCATGACGATCTCAGGTCTAAGAACCATATAGGTGTACCACTCGAGACTATACGCTGATGGCACTTTAAAAGATAACAATCTCACAGCGTCTCGAAAGTGGGTCTGTTCAACCACCCAAGTTCTCCAACATGTGTCCACATTATTGATTTGATATCTCCATATCTATGATCGGGAACATGATCATTAATCAATATATGTGCTGATCTTAGAATCATAACGGTTCAAATTATGATACGATCAGGGACCTGTTTAGAATAACATCATATAGTGAAAGAGTTCCACGAACAAGTCGTACTTGTTGATCGATACCGATGATGCTATTTAAGGAACTAGAGGATAACAATTTATCCATCATAAACATAGAAGTGATAGTGTCATCTCCGAGACAGCCTAGTCGGCTCATCACTTATATTTTATCCACATGCACTAGAATTTACAAACGGATATCCAATATCCAATACTCATGTGCTCCTTTCATAAAGGTTATGGTAATATAGGCTGAAACTGTTTTAGCTTCTGAACCCCATTAAGTATTGGTTTGAAAACTAGTGTGCGATTTAACCATTACATGCCACATTTTCTAACCTCCTAAGAACATATTTATTATACTTCATAAGTATTTTAGAATGCTTCTTACCATCCAGTGACATTCACCTGGATTAGATTGATATCTGCATATTCGGTGACATTCACCTTGATGCACAGGGCATGAAAACCCCTTCTTTGGCAATTACTAAGCTCATCAAGTATTCAATATCAAATCTTGCTCTCCAATGTGACATGCAAAGGAACAAATTCTCGGTTGAACCATTCAACACTATGTCAACATATAGATCTAATCCAATTAGCCTTTCAGATCTCTCCATATAGACCCTCATGCCAAAATCATGGATTATTATTTTCGATCAACAATATGTCATACATATATAAGATCAGGAAAATCAGCGCTCTCCCACTTGCCCTTGATGAACTAGCCAAACAATTTGACTTTCATCAAAACAAATATATTCAACTCTGATATGCTTGTTTCAAGAACTCACATGTTCTAGCACTTTATGGATCATCAAAACTTGAGACCATATCAAAATACATTCTCACTTAGGTCTCAAACAGAGAGAGCCGTTTTGATATCCATATTTCATATCAAATATACAACAGTATCTAGGTGAATATAGACAACACCAAGCGAACCAATCAAGTTCAAAACTTAATTATCACATATAGCTCGTCCTTGATTCATCTCCAGAGTATAGGCCCATCACGCTTCATCATCAGTCTTAAGCTCATCATAATCTGACAACAATTGTCTTCCCTATCATATAGGTAATTAATATAGCTTTATGACCAATGTAGGGTTGGTTCTTCCATAAAACATACAACAATTTATACATAATATGAAAGTTTAATGGAACTGAAACACTTTTCAATGATTCCCGAATAAATCCGAGTCACACCGTGCTCCCACTAAATATTTTGCAAGAAACGATTTCTCCAAAATAAAACTATTTCGAGTAACAAACATTTTACAACTCTTTACCCTTCCATATGTACAAACATTTTGTACCTCACAAAAAAATATTTGTCTTAATCGATTATGAACTTGTCAGACGTCTTACATATGCCCCACAATCCAGATTTCGATAAATAGCACGGAACAATTTCCGATCCATATCATATACGGTGGTTTCATTGTGACTAGATGGAACCTTTTAAATAAGCACAATTATTTCTAAAAGTGTACCATAACAAGGATAATGAAAACACAATGGCATCATAAATCTTTAGAATTAATAACACACATTCATTCATTAATGGAGCATGCCCATAAGCAAAATTAATCTCCCATTCAAAAGAAACTGAAAAATTGTATTTGCTTATGTCTGGAATACAATAATAATTATTTAATTCCGACTATAATCTTTCGGATTGAGCCGTTAAAGTGTGTCAACGTCAAACGAGACAACTTTTACACTCGTGTCATTATTCCAGAATCCTATCCTGTGTGTTAGGGTAGCGCCAACCTTTGACTTCACAAGTCTAGATTAGTACTCCAGGTCCACCTTGACCTTTCCCTTTCACACATTACTCGGCCTCATTCATAAATCAGCCAGTCTTTCGAACCATCATCAAATGATTAATGCATCTCGGCCTGTGATTTATCTAATCCATTCATCAAATGAAAAGCAATTGAAAATCACATCAACAGCTAACCATTAGCTAAAGGGAAAATCATATTTTCTAGTGCTCAATGTAATCAATCATATTGACAACATATGACAGCTGACCGAATTTTTCTTTTGTGCTAATCTTCACCCAAACAACGACTTAGGGATCAAATCCTTCAGCCCTTATTTGGTTCTCAAACATACCCACCAATCCACAATAAAATTGCGGACATCCATGATTTCATCTTGTTATAAAAGCTCAGATTTCATATTGTTAAGAAAGAGAATCATCACAAAGAAAATTATCATAGTGCTTCTAGTAAACACTTGATCACAGATTGCATTTCAAGCTGGTTCATCAAGGTACTACTCTTTAGAAAAAATATTCCTTCTTAATAATTAGAGAACAATTCTCAAAATATAATATCAATCATCATGCATATATCAAGATTCTCTAATCAAAGACATAGCTCAAAAGTAAAGCATCAGGTATATCAACAAATATTAAACTATGTTTATGTGCGTACCTCCTTTAATAATTTAGCGAAGATACTCCCACTCAAGTCACATTCCCTCTAATGACTCGCGATAGGATAAGATCCATGGTTACTGCAGTTCGGGTAATGATTTGTCAATACCAATTGAACCCGCAACATAGGTAAAACAACTCCTTGCCAATCACATCGTATGTGACTCTTGTTTGTTGGGGTGGCATCATAAGCCTGGCTCCCAACCCTAATGCCCCGAAGTCCCAAATCCTAATTGGATGACTCCGATAAGCAAACCAACACTATGCGTGTGAATGTACGGGTTAGGCTACACTCACCCTGTTGTACAAGAAAGAAGACGGCGCACTTGATTTGTGAAGAACTTATCCGCCAACTTGCAAGACGATAGGTGCAGCAATTAGAAGGGCATCGTACACTTAATATTTCGAGGGAAATCTAGCAGAGCAGGAAAACCATCACAGAAAAATACACTATTTAAACTGTGCACTGGTATGGCCTAAGACGCGGTGATTATTATCACTCTGATCATTGTCACTATGCGTCCATTTCTGTCCACCGGGCCATCTACTCGATATTAGTCAAGTATCACAAATTAATATGTAAGCCTCAGTAAGATCCTACACATGCATCGTATACACAAAGATCAAACTATTCACATATAATTGCATAGAATCAAATTCTACCAAATAAAGTGAACTCATAATAATTAAGAAAAGCAAATAAATAATCAGTGTAGTGGAAACATTTTTCCCATAGTGAATCATATTCACGTCTTTTGCCCATGGAAAATTCCAACGAATTAATCGTATTAACCCTCTCCGGACCAATCACATTGACCCAATGAACATTTCATTAAGCCAGTCAGCCTACTAATAAATCAGTCGGCAAGGTTCAAACTATGAATCATATTCACAATTTTACCCATTAGTCGTGCAACCCCAACCAACCGCCGAGACAACATGGCAGCAGGGGAAACTCACCAAGCAACCAGCGCATGAGGCATCTGATGCCGAAGTGGTACTCCAACTCCATGAGCCATTTATGGCGTGGCTGTACCGTTGCTCGGGATACGTATCCCAGCGTACGGCAGGGCTTTCCGACCAACTCGAGCTCCTGCGAGTAGAACCGAGTAGTGCTAAGTAGCATCGAGCAGCCCGCAACCAACTCAAGTTCTTCCAAGCAAAGCCGAGTAGCGTCTAGCAGTGCCAGGCACTGCCGAACAACATTGAGTGACCCGGGCAACAATTTACTCATCACCGAGTAGTTTAGGTAGCGCCGACCAATGTCGACTATTACCGGCACACTACCGAACAGGACCGAGTTACCCAAGCAACAAATTGCTCGTTACCAAGCATTCCAGGTAGCGCCGAGTAATTTTGAGTAGTGCCAAACAAAATGAAGTCAACCAAGCAACAATTTGCTCGTTACCGATCTGTCCAAGCGCAAACAGGCATGTCTACAAGATTTCCAGTGGCAAGGACGACCAACGTTTGGCCGCTCATCATGATCGAGATCATTATTAACACGTGCAACTTTTGCACAGTAACTGATCAAATCTGCTAGCCCACCAGTTGATCTGATGAACACGCTATACATACTAACTAGCATTATTTTACATGCACACATACATATATGCTTCAACAGTACATGCATATAATGCGTGCCATCACATTATAAGCATACGTCCATCATCCATTGATAGCTGTTACATGCAAACATACAAACTTAGCCAATATTTCGACGGCCCACATACACAGCCACGAACAGTTCC
The DNA here is from genome assembly GCA_036346415.1 of Raddia guianensis. NCBI lineage: Eukaryota > Viridiplantae > Streptophyta > Magnoliopsida > Poales > Poaceae > Raddia > Raddia guianensis. Next base: position 53,199,584 of record CM070536.1, on the reverse strand, counting down.
CTGGCTGTGTAGAGCAACGCCGAGTACTACCGAGCAGGACCATGCACTGTCTACCAGCCACCTGGCTACCGGGCGAGCAGTACCTAGCCTCCTGGAGCAGCACCGAGCAACCTTGATGCCTACCAATTGATCGTATCAACTCGACATCAAATCACAATTAACTCTCACTTTAGCCGATTGATCAAAACCACAACAGCAAACAAGAATTAATCTAATCAACGGTTGGCCGATCCAATCTCATTAAAGAAGGCCACATAATTACTTTGATCACATCAACTAATTATCATAGGCTCATGACGAGATTAATCTCAAAATCCACCCGTACGGTGATCTCATCACTAACTTTCAGATTAATCTCCATTAAACAAACAAAAGGCACGGTTGATCATATCAACCAATGACTCTATACATCATCATATGACCAAAATAACAGATCCAATCTGCTACCTTTAACTGGCCATAGATCCAATCTACTACCCACATATCACATATGCGCCACATATCATATATGCGCCGATCCGGATCAAGAACTAAACAGGATGGCTCTCATACCACTGAAGGGAAATGCGGGACTGCTACACTAGCAACGAATCAAATTCTACCGTGGAAACCCAGGAGCACCCTGCAAGTAAATGACCATAGATAAAGATTACCTTACGACGTGCTGTGCAGCGGAAGACGAGTCGATGAAGCCGGTTCACCGATCTGCACGTAGTCGTACGGAAGTAGTCGTTCACGGCAATCCAGATCACCGCCGAGTGCTCACCGAGTGCTTTTCGGAGGTGTCGAGTGCTCGCCGAGTGTCACGGCCAAACCCCATGCCGTGGAGGTCGTCGACGTACTCCGCGCGCTCGCCGGGATTCGCGATCTTTTCGAGCAGCGCACCTTCAAACGGATGCCCCGGCCACATCCAAGCTCCGTTTTCGACGTTCTACCCCTCGTTGGAAAGCTAACGAGATTATATTTCCAACGCATCCAGTATCGCCTAGAAACACCTTCTGGATCAACGGGAATCGACAAAACAAGATCGCGCTCAGAACACATGCGCGAGCAGCGACGTCTCGATCTCAGGTTCGCATCGGCTAGCGCCACAAGGTGCAGCGCCTCTATGGTATCCAAACATACAGAAATTGGGATACATCCATGCACTGTGTGCTAGCACGCTTGCACAAACTCCTAGGAGAGATGACGGCTAGGGTTTGTGGAGAGGGAGAATTTGCGCACTGGCATGCATACCGACCTCTCCTCCACCTCCCTTTATATAGCGCCCACTATTGGGCCTTTTACGCTAGAGGCCCAATTAGGTCTGGTCCACATCATATGTATCCCACGCTAACGGTGAGCCCGCATCATATGTGACTCATAATTTTCATTGGGCATATCTCAACACGCCGTGCACCGCCCTCCCGCCCTCAAGCGTCGCCCGTTCACCCAGCCCTCGGCGCCGCCCACCCCACCGTGCGCCATCGCCGACCGCCCTCCAGCGCGCCCACCTCCACGGCGGCTCGCCTCGCCTCGGCGCCGCCCGCACTGTCGTGCACCGCCGCCGCCGCTCCACCCGCCATGCACCGCCATTTGCCCGTCTAGCGCGATCCGCCGTCGGCGCCACCCACCTTAGTCGCCCGTCCAGCGCCACCGGCCCAACTATCGTCGTCGCCCCACCTAGCCGCTGCCTTGCCGTCACCGCAGGTAGTGGGCAGCAGGTAACAGGTAGCGGTAATTTCTGACTCCTACCATGCTTAGACATAACAGATATGATTTTGAGTTAGGAACTTCAGACAATTAGTATAGAAAATACTTGGATAAGATTTTTTTTCGTTTATTGACTTAAACAACATAATGCAACTGATTTGCAGTTATGCAGCCTATCATTGGTAGTTTGAGCTGGTCTCAATTTTGATTTACCTTTGTTAATAGTTGTGCTCTTAAATACTTAAACACTTTATTTACTGACATGATTACTTCCTGAAAGGAACATCATCAACATTTAATAGTGAAGTCTGAATTAAATTGTTGCTTATATTTTTATTAATAACCTAGCAGGACGGTCAATGATGATATCAGTGGCAATGGTTCTGAAGAAGTTAGCTGTTGAGCATAATCTATTCGTTCTGGTAATTCTATTCGCTCTAGTTTGATTGGTAATCATTCATGGCATGAAGCGTATGCTTTAAATTGAGCATATTATTATCAGCCTTTCTAAAATATTTTTCTTGTCCTTCGAGCTTATATGTGCATTCAGTTCCTTTTATCATAATATCACTGGTCTAGGAAGAAACTTATCTATGGCATTTGTTTATTCAAACCACACAAAGTTTGTTCTGTGTCTCTGTTAGTCTTTTCAGAATATATATGATTAGAGAAAATCAAAATTAACAATATTGGATTGATGGTCTCAAAAACTTTATTTCATGAGCAGAGACCTACTACATGGTAGACACTTAGGCGGATGCACCAACAACTACAGATATATGATTTTCATCTGACCAGTTATGTCTGTAATAATTAATTGGTTTGTATTCTTTGTTGATAAACTCACTGTCCACCAATTCAGCATGCCATCTTTTCAAAAAACAAGATGTTCCTGTATCTGGAAGAGTTTTCTCTGCTATTTATTTCTGTATTAACTTATCAGATAAATATAAAAGTAATTTGATGGTATACTATTGAGTTTGGTGTATTTGTCCATGTAAATCTATTGTTTGATGATTCCTGACCCCCAAGAGTCAATTCATTTGAGAGGATGATAGTAAAGGTTATGTAGTTCTATTTTATCAGTGAAGAATGTCTTTGCATCAAGAGCTCCAAGCAGAAATTTTAGCTTTACGCTTTTTTTTGAAAAGTTAGAGAAATCTGTCATAAATTTGTAAGCAGTTTTTTGAAATCCAATTATGCAGTTATGTGTAGAGTTTCAACTTACAAGAAATGATTTTGGTTCGACTAATAAGGGAACTTTGTAAACAAAACACACAGAGAACACAATACTTCATGGGTAATCACAAAAAATACTCTTCCCTGGAGTTCTTTTATTAGCTGTGCATGAAGTCACACACGGAGATGATTTTTGGTATTTTCCGAAAAGGAGCAAATTATTTCTCTTTTGCTTAGACAGATCGACATAATCTAATTTAAAGCTCTAATGCATATAAAAGGGCATGCTATCAAAGATGTAATCGCTAATGCACATTTCAGGGACCATCCCATATTCCCATTCGCATGAGAGAAAATGTAGCGATATTGCTATGGTTGCTCTGATTTGTTTTCGCTTTAGTTCTTTACAGTAAGTTGGAGCTATTGAAAAGCTCCCAAGGATGGTCAACTATATAAATTTAGGTTTCTCACCTGCTACCTGCTACATGCTACTTGCTACCTTCAGTCAATTTCTGAACTCTGGAGACGAGGCAGTAGGTAGCGGGCGTGGTTCTCACTCTCCTCGAACCTAGACTTTGTGTTTTGGTGAAGTTTGTGAAGTATCATGTGTGTAACTTAAACTTTGTACTATGTATGTGATGATGGACTATGTATGCGATGATGGACTATGTATGTGACAATGGACTATATGTATGTGACATAGACTAGACTATGTATGCGACTCTGTATTTGATTCTACTGTGATGTTAATGCGATAAATTATGATGTGGTGTATTTAATTTGTGATGAAATTGGGATTATTAATTTTTGTGATGTGGTTTATTTAATTGGCGATGAAATTGGGTTTATTAATTATTGGGATTTTTCTGTTAATAACTGTGAATTTTCTGTAAATAACTGTGATTTTTTTGTTCCTATTTCCTTTTTTTTTACAAAAAATTAATACTTTCGTCGACCCAGGCCGATGAAATTACTGGAGCTGCGAAACCCAGCAGGCTGTTGCCCAGTAATTTCATCAACCTGGGCTGACAAAATTAACCTTATTTTCATGGGCCCTGGAAAACCGACGAAAATAACCTTATTTTCATGGGCCCTGGCCGACGAAATTATAATGCCACATCACCATCTAGTCGTGCCGCCGCCGGTCAACATATTTTCATCGGCCAGGAAAACCGAAGAAAATAACCTTATTTTCATGGGCCCAAGCTGACGAAAATAGATGAGCCACGTCATCATCTGACATGTCCCGCCGTCGGCTGAACATATTTCGTCGGCTTGTGGAAACCGACGAAATTATATTAATTTCGTCGGCAGCCGACGAAATGGTTTGTAATTTCATCGCCCATATTTCGTCGGCGTAATTTCATCGGCAAACCGACGAAATTATATCAATTTCGTCGATTTAGCCCCTATTTTCGTCGATTTATGGCCGACGAAATTACAACGGATTCCTGTAGTGCATGAAGCTGAAGCTTCAGCATCAACCCCGTCAGATCCCGTCACTCTGGATGAACAACTACGAGACCCTACCAAATGTGCTCCTCATCATACCCTGAAGTACATTCACAGTCTCATTACCAGGAGAAGGCAGTAATCCTGAGGAAGACAAGCTTAAGATCTCTCTGTAATATAGCTGCCTGTGAGCAGTTTGCTAGGGTTAACATAAATAACTGATATCCTAGTAGAAGATGGGTATCGAGCCCTGATGATAAAAGTTGTAAATTAAGTCGCTTCTGTTTTAATCTCCAGTTCCTATAATATATGCTTTGTTTCTACTTTACCAGTCTATCATTTCATACTTGTTTCATATCATGATGCTGAAATTCCGCGATGATTTTTCTACTAATGTAGAATGGCCGATCCAAGACCGCCCGTTGGTGCCGGTCAGAGTTCACAGTCAAAGAACCATCGGGGAACTGTAGAATTGCCGTCTCCGCCATCTGGCAATCCTACTATGGAACAAGTACTTGCCCATCAAGCCCAGATGTTTGGAGCTCTCATGACAAATCAAAAGCAGCAACCAGAGCCGTCTGTGCAAAGAGGATCTAGATTGGGAGAGTTCACCAGAACCAAGCCTCCAATATTTAACACACAAAATGAGCCTATGGATGCGGATGATTGGTTGAAAACTATCAAGAGGAAGCTGACTCTGATCAGGTGTCCTGCTAGAGATATGGTACTTCTTGCAACTTACCATTTAGATGGTGCAGCTCTAAATTGATGGGAAAATTATCTGGTAGTCAGAACCTCTAGATTGGATCGAGGTACGACTGCTGCCATCTCATCACGGCTTCAAGCTAGAGAAGCCAGAGTGGATACTTAGAGTGAAGTTGCCACCGAAAATCCAGAGCAAGTTTTACCATCTGCTGAGGAAGAAACTCTTCTAGAAGATTCTTTGACTGATGATATCTCTTGGGAAGAATTTGAAAGGGCATTTCGCAGCAACTATATACCAAAAGGAGTTATGAGGATGAAAAAGATGGAATTCCGAGCCCTTAAGCAAGGAAGCATGTCAGTACAAGATTATCTGACCAAGTTTAATCAATTGGCTAGATATGCTCCTCAAGATATAGTTGATGAAGAGGAGAAGGTGGATCATTTTATTGAAGGAATGTATCCACCTCTAAGATCAAGGATGTTGTTGCTAGACTACAAGGATTTTCAGCATGTGATCAACAAAGCCATGGTTGTGGAAAAAGATTTCCGTGACATGGAGATGAGTCGAAAAAGGAATCTAATCACCCAAGGGAGTTCTGGGTTGAGTAGACAGCCTATGCCAAGGCCACCTCCATTCAAAAGATCTGATGCTCCTGTTGGCGATACTTACGGTCAAAGAAATTAATCCGCAAGCGGACGGATATCGCTTGTAATTTTCACCAGGAGTATTCCTAGAGTTATCGAATCCACAGGGAACGAGGGTTTAAAGAGATAATCCTCTATATCTTAATTATTTAAAATACCAGCCAGTCTAAGTAACGGGGGTTAGGATAAATGAAAAGACCGGGACACGCACACGCACATGATACATATTCACACAAATAAAGGGAAAGCTACTCTAGCTAGATAGTTGGGAGGACAACGAGACAAGTTTAATAAGTTCACGAAATCGTGTGATTCAGTTTATTGAGCGAGCTTGGGATAATCAACTAGTGGATCACCTGGTATTCGTCGTCGGAGCTCGGACATTCACTACCATCCGCTATCCTGAATTGGAATCCCGAATGGTTATAATCATTCCGATAGGGCTCTACTGATCCAAAACCGGACGCTGTGGGTTTCGCACGAGATACTTAGTATCTACAGATGGATAGGGCTGTCACCACCTACAACATATACGTGGGCCCGGGTGTAAACCGAATTAGTCCTAGTCTCAGACACCACGTCTGCTACTATTTCTAATCAATCTTCCTCAGTACCAAAAAGAAGTTGATCTAGGTTCAATGCCTGGCACTAACAGTATATGAGTAAGAACCTAAACTGATTCCAGACGAATACAAACTACCGGTAAGGCAAATCTACACAACTCATTTATGTAGATATACTCAGCTCAAATAAAGTTCAACACATAAGCAATGAATGAAGTGATCGCACTAATTGAAACAATTAGGAAAGGGTACAAGAGCTATTACCCGAATTCCTGAAGACACTTCCGGAACTCCGAGCTTCAGCCCGACTTGACTCTAACTCCCAACTACTAACTAAGAGCTACTCTAATAAGTGGAATGAAAGTGTGAAAAGTGTCGTGTGTTGTGTTACAAGTGAGGTGTAGGGGTCCTTTTATAGTGTTCTGCAGCCAACCGAGGTGCTCCACGTGTAGGGACACTTGTCATCCAACCCTCCTCTAAAGGGGAATCCAAAGGGGCTCAAGAGGGGTGTCGGCTGGCCTAGGGTGGGTCGGCCGACCCACCTTCTTCACCTCTCGGCCGTGGATTTCTTCTAGGATGCTTCCTTGATGGTGTAGATTAACCCCTCAAGCTGGTGGATCAAGTGGACATGCGCAAGAAAGGAATCCAAGGGAATCCTATGCTCATTTGTGAAGCAACCATGTCCAGTCGATCAAACCGACTGTCGTGGATGGTCTAGATATCCTCATTTTGTGCTTTTATGCCACTAGGGAGAAGACAGAAACGGATTGGTGACGTGGCCAGGTCGGCCGGCCTAGGGTGGGTCGGCCGGCCTGGCATTTTGCCCGGTTCAGCTCTGGTTTTTCCCATTTTGTACCTGAAGACCCACACTCACCAAAACTTGTGGAACTTTATTAGAATAAATAAGATGTTAGTATAAACCTTGATTTTCCCACTGAAAGGCCGGAATTCCGGAATATGTTGACATATAGAATTGGTGTTTATTTGACATCCACAGCTCCACAGCCTCAACGATATCAGTCTCCAGCTCAGTCATCAAATCAAGGGTTTAGTCAAGTTAGCAACTTTCCAAAATAGGCAGATCAACCCTCAACAAAGGACGATCAGTTCTGATCCCGCAAATCCTAAGGTTCGCTACAAGTGTCATCAGCCTGGTCATTATATGGCAAATTGTCCAGAAAACAGGCCAGTTCCTACCAATTGGCCTCCTCCCCATGCTCCTATCTCACAAGGGCGTGGAAGACGTCAAAGGAGTTTCAACTCCACTCCACCAACACAAAACCGTGGACAATTGCATCATATGGATGCAACAGAAGCTGAAGAAGCATCTGGAGTCTTAATGGGTACGTTCGCAATTAATCATCATCTTGTTCAAGTATTATTCGATTCCAGTGCATCGCATACATTTATAACCCAAGAATGTGTAGATAAGCATGAATTAGATACATACCCACTAAACAAGCCTGTAGCTATTAGAACTCCAAAAGGATCTCTTATGGTTCAGAGAGTCTGCCCATGGATAAATATTAGTAAGGGGAGTAATAGTCTTCACTTTGGTCTCTTAGTATTGCCGTGTCAAGGAATAGAAGTTATTATTGGAATGGATTGGCTGGAGAGATATCAAGGAATTTTAGACTGCGCCAAAAGAGAAGTACATATGGTCTAACCAGGAGGTTATGACATGACATGGAAAATAGACAAACCTTTCGTATGGAAGCGAGCTGTGTGGCACTTGAGAAAAGAGCTTCCCTCTCAAGTAGCAGTGGTAAAAGAGTATTTAGATGTTTTTCCCGAAGAACTTCCCGGAGTTTCACCTGATAGAGGAGAAGATATGGGGTTTGCTATAGAGCTAGTGCCTGGAACAGCTCCAATTTACAAATCCTATTACCGGATGAATCCTATAGGGTTAGCTGAACTAAAGCGGCAACTAGAAGAGCTGTAAAATCAAGGTTTGATTCGGCCAAGTTCATCTAGATGGGGTTCACCGGCTATGTTTGTCGACAAGAAGGACGGAAGCCAAAGATTAGTGGTGGATTATCGAGCTCTTAATGCTGTCACTATCAAGAACAAAATCCTCTGCCAAGAATTGATGATCTTTTTGATCAACTTAAAGGAGCTAAGTGTTTTTTGAAGATTGATCTTCGCTCTGGTTATCACCAAGTGAAGATGAAGGAGGAGGATATTCCCAAAACGGCTTTCACTACTAGGCACGGACTTTTCAAGTATCTAGTCATGTCCTTTGGTTTAGCTAATGCTCCTGCTCATTTTGTTAACATAATGAACTAGATTCTCATGGAATTCCTGGATAAGTTCGTAGTGGTATTTATTGATGACATTTTGATATACTCCAAGATTGCAACAGAACATGCTGAACATTTGAGATTAGTTTTGGAGAAACTTAGGGAATACATGCTCTGTTTCTTTCAGCTTATAATCAGATTATAAGCTGCAGCTTAAAATTTGTCATTTTTGTAATGGTTATATTTTGAAATTTTTGATAGTTATTTTTTCGAAACTTTGCACAATTTGTCTTAAAGATCTCAAAAATATTTTTTTCATAATTTTTTTGGCCCTTTAAATCTTCTATAAAACACCACAACCTTTTCAGATTATAATCTTAACCACTGAAAGAAACACAGCCACAAGCTCTACGCCAAGTTCAGCAAATGTGAATTCTAGATTGATGGCATAAGTTTTCTTGGACATATCATAACGGCCAGAGGAATTAAAGTAGATCCATCAAAAGTAGCCCCAGTTGCTGATTGGCCAACACCTAAAAATACCATCGAGATCAGAAGTTTCTTAGGGTTAGCAAGATATTATAACAGATTCATTCAGGATTTCTCGAAGATATGAAGACCCATGACTCAACATCTTAGAAAAGATGCCCGATTTGTCTGGACGGAAGCCAGCAAGGAGAGTTTCCAAGAATTGAAGAATAGGTTAACCAGAACCCCTGTTTTAGCTACCCCTGATACCAGTAAAAAGTTTAAAGTGTACTGCGATGCATCCAAGAGAGGTTTGGCATGCGTCTTAATGCAAGACCGTAGAGTCATAGCTTATGCAACTTGACAGTTGAGGAAACATGAAGAAAACTATCCCACGCATGATTTGGAGTTTGCGGCAGTGGTTCATGCCCTAAAAATTTGGGGACACTATTTAATGGGACAAAAATGTGACGTTTATTCGAATCATAAGAGTTTGAAGTATGTGTTCACCCGATCAAATCTAAATATGCGTCAAAGAAGATGGATGGAATTGATTAAGGATTATGATATCAATATTCAATATCACCCTGGTAAGGCAAATGTAGTTGTTGATGCATTAAGCAGGAAGACTCAATGTCACCACCTACAACTATCGGATATGCCTGAGTCTCTTCTTAAGGATATGGAAAGGCTCAATTTAAACTTGGTGGAAGAAGAATTTATAGCCAATTTGGAATTGCAACCCACTTTGATGAGCCAGATCAAAGAAAAACAGTTAGGACATCCGAGCACTGAAAGGATCAAAATCCTGATGAACAGAACTAGGGGGGCAGATTCCGACAGGATGAAAATGGAATATTTTGGATGCATCATCGGATTTTCGTACCACATGATGAGACCTTAAAGCAAACCATCCTATCGGAAGCCCATGACACACTATATTCTATTCATCCTGGTAGTTCGAAGATGTACCATAATCTGAAGAGCCAATTCTGGTGGCCTAGAATGAAGAGAGATATAGTCAAATATACAGCGAGATGTCATAACTGCCAACTAGTTAAAGCAGAACATCAACGACCACCAGGACTTCTTCAACCAATCAAAATTCCCAAATGGAAGTGGGATGAGATCACTATTGACTTTATAGTGGGACTTCCTCAAACCCAATCAGGATTTGATTCTATTAGGGTCATCATGGATGGATTAACTAGAGTGGCACATTTTCTGCCAGTTAAAAGTAATTGCAGCAGTGAAAAGTTAGCAGATCTATATCGATCAAGGATTATGTGTCTGCATGGAGTGCCCAAAAGAATTATATCCGATCGAGGGACCCAGTTCACTTCTCAATTCTGGAATAAGATGCATAGTGCCCATGGAACCCATTTGAGTTTTAGCACTGCTTTTCATCCTCAGACTGATGGGCAATCTGAACGAGTTATTCAAATTGTCGAAGATATGTTAAGAACCTGCACTTTGGGATTTTCAACCGAATGGGAGAAATGGTTGCCGTATGCGGAATTTTCTTATAATAATAGTTATCAGACTAGTCTAGCACTCTATGGACGAAAATGCCGACACCTTTATATTGGTCCGAAGTAGGAGATGGACAAGTATTCGGCATTAATTCTCTAAAAGAAGCAGAAGAAAAGGTCAAGATTATTCGAGAAAAATTATTGACAGCACAATCTCGGTAGAAAAGTTATGCTGATAAGCGTCGAAGAGCTATAGAATTCCATCCTGAAGATTATGTGTATCTGAAAGTATCCCCTCTAAGAGGAGATCAAAGATTTCAGCAGAAAGGTAAATTAGCACCTCGATTTATTGGACCATATAAAATTCTGGAGCGAAAAGGATTGGTAGCATATCAGCTTGATCAACCTCCGGATCTGGGTGGTGTTCATAATGTTTTTCACGTATCTCAGTTAAGAAAGTGTTTGCATCTTCCAGAAGAAGCTGTGGAATTCTCTGAAAATCCAATATCTAAAAATCTCACCTATCCGGTATATCCAGTAAAAATCATGGATACTATGGATAAGCGAACCCGGCGGAAAAATATAAAAATGTGCAAAGTTCAATGGACTAGTCAGAAGGGTAATCAGTCAACTTGGGAATCTGAAGATTATCTTCGACGGAATTACCCACATCTATTTCCTGGTACATCTCTAAATCTTGGGTCGAGATTTGTTTTAGGGGGGGTAGAGTCATTTTGCTCTGACGGGGCCTCAAATTTGCTTACCTTTGAAACCCGTCCAGTGAAACAGCACTAGCCCTGGACTAGTATACTAGTGCCACACATCACTTAGCTGGATCGTCACACACAATAACAAACTGCGTATGTTACATCAAAAGAGCAGTACCATTAACTTGGTTCCAACTTACATCCTTCATCTTAAAGCTGTTCTTAATACAACAAAAGTTTATTCTTTGGCGGAAGCTACGCTTGAATATTACTGACAATCCTACACTAAGCATGCATTTTCCAGACTATAGGAGAGCTTAAGCTTGGCCTGGATCACCGAAGGCTGGATTGCCTTCCTCATGGCAAGCGTAGTCACCATCATCAGGTCTTCATAATCTAAAAGAAAGAGTGGGTGCGAGGGTAAGTGTGCAAGCGTACCGCACTTGCAAGTTAACACCGTCCTTAATGCATATAATAGTTATTAAGGGCTTTATAGTGGAGTCTTGATTATTTTCCTTGCAGAAATGCCAGTTTTTGAAATAATATAAATAAAAGCCTATACCTAGCCATTTTCAAAAGGACATCTCCAAAAAGATGTCGAGTGATGGGAACACGGGGCGGCCCGATCTTCTGGTGAGACTCGAGGGGATAATTTTGATCTGATCGGAGAGGCGATCTTGACGATCCGGCTACCAACCTCGCAAGGATGACAACCCGGCAATCGCTAAACCACCAAACCTGCTCGTTATCAACCACGCCAAGAATGCAATCGACCTGACCACGAAAGTCGTTTCCTGCAAGCGATCGAAGAATAAGCAAGAAACAAGATAAAGACAATCTAAAATTGCAAATATGGATGAAGCACTTGGATAAATTTGAGCTTCGATAACTCGACTCGGGTGGTCTAGTCGACACACGCAAATTCGAGGGGGGACGCACATGAGTCTACCAACACACAACCAAACCTAAGCAAATATGATGGCGGCAGGTAGTTTTTATGGTGGAGGGAGGGGGAGGACGGCCAAAGGGGTGGAGGCCAAGGTGGAGGACGTTCTAGGGTTTCTCCCCACATCCTCAACCTAGGCCTAGGCCTCTCCGTCAAATTACAAGGCCCACGGCCCAAAGAAAGTGTCGCAGCACTTGGCAGATTTGATCCATTGTAGTATTTCGAAGTTTCCCGGTGATCCAGGACAAATTTTGATATGGGGCCGGATGTGTTGGAAAGTTTATCTTCATAGCTTTGTTTAATGGGCTCATTTGCCTCGTTTAGATGTCGTATGTGGCCTGGGCGGTCGTTTGAAGTCAGGCTAGTCGCTGATGGCCAAACCGGGCTTCCGGAAGAGTTGGGCTTGCACTTGGGCTTTCTTGTGCGTGATGAAGGGTCTTCAATCTTGGTTATCACGTGTTGGACCTCCCCCTTTGATGGCATGTGTGGCTTGGCCCGAGTATTGAAGTCCACTTGAAGTTTCTTGTTAGCATGTCGTTGCGATGTTTCAATACATCGTCCTAGAACGGATATCGACAACTTTGGCGGCGTTGTAGTGGAAGGAGCGAGAGGCGTCGTGTCCATGTCCGTCCTTGTGATGGTCTCATCACCGAGGAAAGATTATATCAAAAGTTCTTTACTCAAGCCATACAGGCACCCTCTACATATATATTCCCGTCCCATCTTCCTTCACCACACCATCATTCCGGGTCGGCAAACCCCATTGCGGACAACTATCTTCCCCGAGTTCCAGTGAACTAGTGACCTAACCCAACTCAATGATTGCCGTTTCACGGATGGCATTGGTCACTGTCGCTCACCCCGGTAGACAGGGTTAGATCTCTTCACAAGAGATGGCCCAAACTCCTTCTCCTCAGGACTTGGTTAAAAGGCTCACGGGGCCTAATGCGTCACACAGACACCAATCCTACGCATCCGCGCGATGGCCACGCGTTGTGGTGTAAGGGACCACTGCAAGCACACAGTACAATGGTCGGCGGTTTCCCGCTATGCTCACGCATGAACACCCTTCCAGACGAGCCCAAACTCCATTTGGGTCCCACCTTCCTTATGCATACCTCTTACATAGGTATATCGTGCATATTTCCTGGGTCCACCAGGCCGATCACCCTTCTCTTCCATCATTCCCATCCGCATTTCTCGTTTCCACATACCCCATATAGTAAACCACACAACAACACTCCAAATCATGCAACACAAAGCCCATCATGATCAAGGTGTGTAATGTATCGTGTCCACCGGTAAGTTTTGGCTTAACAGTGTGGGATTGGTTACCCGATTAAATCAGTAGACCTAGGCATGTCTAAGCAGCTTTTAACCAAGACTATAAAGTCTAAACATTTTATATTTTTTGTGGACAGTCAATCATACATGACATCAAGGAATCCTGTTGGTTGAAAACATATTCATCAAGGATAGGGCATGTTATTATCATGATTAACTAAGATGCATTATCAAAGCATAGCAAACATGCACTTTATAGTGTTAACTTGCCTTGAGGATCTAAAGATTGAATATGACTATCTTCTAGATATCCTTCTTCTAGAACTGGGTCCTCTATTAAGAGCAGAGATACTACATAAGCAGATATTCTAAATGACATGCTAATGTATAAGCAAGGCTGGATGTCGGCCGTAAGGGAAGTGTTAAACTAGAGATCTGGAACGACTAAGGGTGAATTTTACATAAATGCTCTGAATAATTTCCAAACTGGTTATGCGAATATCCTAGTATGATTATCTTCTTTAATATATTTAGAGCCTCTTCTATAGACCAAATCCTAATTTCACAATTTTCCTAGGGTGTGGAGTGCTTCTATTATTTTCTAGAATTTTCTGAGGTGATCTGCTATTTTTAATAAATGAAATGGATTTCTATGATTTTCTTAAATAACGAAATCTCTGGAAAAATATTTGGAACAGTATTGGGTCGAGCCCAAGATGCATGCACCACACGCGGGCAAGACGGCCCGTGCAAAGCGGCGTTGCAGCGCCATCAAGCGCCATGTGGCCTTCGCCCACCAAGGACGCAGCCCAGCGCCTAAAGAGCGACCGGCGTATTTCAATGGGGCCACTTGATCTGACACACGGGACCGCAGGCCCACCTGCCAGTGACTCAGACCCGAAAGCACCGCGACGAAACAGAGAGGGAGGAGGCTGCCATGTGGGACCCATCAGTCAGTGGAACTATCCGACGGCGGCATAGGAGCAGATGACGTCACGGTGACGTCATCATCTTCTTCCTTCCGCAGGCGCGTGACCCGAAGTCCCGAACAGAAAACCTTGGCTCGCCGTCGCTACAGGGCTTCACGACGGGTGTAGATGCTACCTACGGATTCAGCTGAGTGACGCGATTCTACTAGCACCTACGGTACGGTCAACAGTGGCCAGGCACGACGGCCATTGCCGGCGGCGTCGGAGCGGCACGGCATCAACGGTGGCAGCAATAGAGTACGGCTCAGGCTAAATCAAGTGGCGCGCATGCATCAGGGACTCGAGAGCATGCGTACCGTGTTCTTAGAATGGACGGAGGGGCTTCGAAATGGTTCGACGACGATCGACCTCGAAACGATACCAAACAGGGCGACGACGGCGAGGCTGCTCCGGTGACGATCTAGCAAAATTGATTGAGGAGAAAAGCTCATAAGGTAACAGAGAAACTTGACGGGTACCGAACCGGCTTTGCTAGCTCTGAAGAGAAATTCCAGCCGGAACGGTGGCTCCGGCAGCTCAAGTGTCGGACGACAAGTGCAGGGTGGCTTCGCGAGCAAGATGAACCAAACGCGAGTGCTCGGGAGCGGCTCAACCGAAGGAAACCGAGATAAGATGGCGGCTAGGGCATTTTATACCCGTCGGGGGCGGTGGCGGCGGGTCCCAGCGAGGCCAACTCAATCAAGAGATAAGCGGTGGTATCTACGTGTCAATTAGAGCTTAATCCACCGGTTCTTGATATCATGCAGAGGACACCGAGGCAAAGGCGTGGGCGGTGAGCGGCGCCAGCGTCGGTGTCGTGCAGGGGAGAGAAAAACAGAGAGAGGTGGGCTGGGCCGCAGACCGAGAGTTTGATGATTTTCACCTAATTTATTTTGAATTTTCGAATTCCAATGAATTTTGATCCATTTTCATTTGAATTTCTTTTGAAATTTAAATAGGTTTCAAATTTGGGCCAAATTTTTTGGTGTTACATATTAGCTACGTATGGCCAAACGGGTCGGGCTAAATGGACCGACACGAGGCACGACATTTTGGCTTGACCCGAAGCACGACACGACAGGATTATTTTTTTTTGATTTTGTGTTTATTAACGTGTATATTACAATATAATATGACACAACCATCATAAGAGAAACCAAGTTCTAAAGACTAGTAGATGTGGCAATAGAGCTTTACAAGCCAAGAGGTTCCAAGTTTAAAGTCTAGTGTCAACAATTTTTACCTCCTATTTTCTCTATTTAGTACAGATAGCCTGACAGACCAGATGGGCCCGTCGTGCCTTGGCCCATCAGCTGGTTTGGCATGGCACAGCACGACTGCCACCTTCCCTGGATCATGCTGGGTCGTGCTGGGACGAGCCGCCCGTTTAGCCATCTATATCTACATAAATAACAAGAAATCAATATACATGCCGATTGCTCATTGCCATATATATATTGTTACATATGTTTTAGAAGTCCATAATAGATCCTACCTATTTTTCATGCAAGAGTCCAGTTACCCAGATGAAGAAGGACGGATCCCTTTGGCATTGGTTGTCAAACAAAAGGGTAGCGATCTAACAGAAGACCAAGTAACGAAGTGATGCGCACTAGATCGGCCCGATCTTCTGGTGAGGAACGATACGTTGGTTTGGTGTACAACGAAGTTGATGGATCGGCTACGAACCACAAAATCAGCAACCAAGCAATCGCAATGTCACCTCACTGAACCGATCAACCATATCGAAACCCGATCGATCCTTGAGCCCGTTGCAACCGAGAACAAGCAAGAACAAGATGATAGCAATTTTAATCCAATAACTCAAACATAGGTGAGGTTCTGTTTCTCGTCACTGGTGGTCTAGTCGACACACGCGAAAATGAGGAGGGACGCACACAGGGTCAACCAAAAGACAACAAAACCTAAGGATAGAAGAGGACCGACGACCACATATATAGAGACGGCCAGGGGTAGTGGCGCGCCCAAGGGGAGAACCACCACCAAACCCTAGTGATACATGGGCCATAGGCCCAAAAATACAGCGACGCAGCATCCTGAGTTTCTGGCCCAAAATATTGTTCTGCATTTTCCCAACGCTCCTGGATGAATTTAGATGTGGAGCTAGATCCATTGGAAAGCTTATCTTCTAAGCTTTTCAACGAGTGGTCGCACGCCGAAATCGGAGTTCGGGAGCACAAGTTATGCCCGTTTGAAGTTGACGTGCTGCTGGATGGCCGAACCAGAATTTTTGGCGTCTTGGACTTCCATATGGGTTGTTCTTTATTCGTTGAGGCCTCGCTAGTTTTGGACTTGTTGCGCCACTTCTTCGGAGAGGGCTTGAAAGGCTGGGTTTTAGGATTAAGGCATCCCGACGATGAAGATCTCGCTGCATCGATCGTAGGCGGCAAAGATGGAACGACGTCGGTTGTCGTTGGTGTGGTCGGAGAGGAAGGAGGGGCAGCGGTCACACTGATCGTATCCACGCTGGCGATGTCCTCATCATCCTCCCCTTCTTTATTTGGAGTCGTCCTCGACTCCTTATTCTCCTGCAAAATGTTGGTGACAACAGGGAGCAAAGAAACATGTGTGTCCAATGCAATATCAGGGGAGGTCACAGTTTTATCTAAATGAACTACCTCCTTTATCTTTGTTTCAGTGTTTTGCGTGTTGTTAGCAATTTATCACCCTCCTGTTCATGTTTTTGAGCTCTCTTTTGTTTATCTTTAATTATTTCAACATGACTCATGGGTTGCAAAACCACTTTCTTTCCATTAAAAATACAGGAATATTAATTGGTTCTACCATTGTGAATAGCTTCTACATCATATAACCAAGGTCTACCTAATAAAAGTGAGCATGCTTCCATAGGTAAAACATCGCAATCAACATAATCATGGTAAGAACCAATAAAGAAAGGCACTCGCACAGTTTTTGTTACCTGAACCTTACCACTAGAATTGAACCATTCAATCAAGTAAGGTTGCCGAATTGGAGTCGTGATCAAGCCAAGCTTCTCGACCATGTTTTGGTTTGCGAAGTTGCTACAGTTTTCTCCATCAATGATAACATGCACCACACATTATTGCACTACAAACTTAGTTTGAAATAAGTTGTTGCGTTGAGTCTGACTAGCATGCTCCGATGGTGCATTAAATAAGCGATGAGACATGAAGCTCATGTAGTCATCCGTCATTGCGGCCCTCAGGTGCACACCATCATGGTCATTCTTGACTGTAGGGTTAGTCACAGGAATAGCAAGCACATTCTTATCTTTACATATTGAAATACACTTACTATCCTTCTTTTTAGGTGATACAGGCTTTAATTCGTTGATAAATGGCATTTTCTCATTCTTCGTCATAGAAAGATTCCAATTCTCAACAAGTATCTTCAGTTTATCCCAAGCTTCATGATGCTCACTCCTAGGCTCCACACGTATCGCATCGAACTGATGAACATGTTCCCACATGAGTTTCCTTTCTCCAAGTGGGCCTGTCATTGTTAGTAGTAGACAAGAAAATACACAAAGGAATGTATAACCCTATCTACTAAATAGGTGTTGAAATTGTTAAATCTATCACACTCGAAGCTCTCCCCAATCTTTTACAAGTTCTTACCTGCAGGTTGTCAAGATCAATCAATGGATGACGGTAATCTGCACTCAGGGGTGACAAAGCGATTGTAAGGTACTTTTCCTATGATTAGTAGTGTGTGGAGTTTGGACAGTATCAATATGTAGCAAGGAATATGCAATCATCGAAATCAGAATAGCAAAACTGAATAAATATCCATATTACTTGTCAAAGTTGCTCGCTTAAACACGTTCCTAGAACTAGTTCAAACAAGCGAGGAATACACCAAGTACAAAGAATACAATATGCACACACTTCTGATTTTTTTTCTTCCTATTTTTTTGTGCGGCTCTTTTGTATGCACTTGCCTTTTTCTTTTCTTTTCTTTTCACCGACAAATAAAATTGCAACACTATATTTTCAGCCTCTAAAGACAGCAGATATTCTAGCACAGTTTTTGGATTTTTAACGACCTGGGATGTAAAACCTCACAACTACAAAATTGTAGATCTTCTCTTCCTGATCAATTTGAATATATGGAAGTCCTAATTTGGACAAAGGACCTAGGAGATTTGGGCCCCGTAATACAGACTGCTCAGAAAAATCCGAGACACATAGAATCACTTCCAACGTGATTTTGGATCTGAAGATGGAGTTTCTGGATCTTCTCACAATGGACAAAGTTGCAGAGAATGTTCGGGGCTACAATTTAGGCTATACAATTATCCAAATCGGAGTTGATATGATCGAGATATTGCCTATGGAATAACCGATCTGAAATAATTGCGAACCAATTCACCTCAAATTCCTTCGGTGCTCGGGTTTGTCAACAAAACGGATGAACTTCACACTAGGCCACAAACTTCATCTAAACCAGCAACAAGACTATGACCATGGACACAAATTCAATAAAGTGAAACTAAAAACAAAAATTGCGAAAGCACAAAGTGGCTTGGACAGTGGACGCGATGACGAACTCAAATCTTTTTTGTGGAGCAATTTTCTGTACTCTAGGATAAACACGAATAGATCTAAAACTAAGGATAGATGTTCTCACCAGGAAATCATCGCTCTGATACCACTTGATGCACACTAGATCGGCCCGATCTTCTGGTGAGGAACGATACGTCGGTTTGGTGTACAACGAAGTAGATGGATCTGCTACTAACCGCAAAATCAGCAACCAAGCAATCGTAATGTCACCTCGCTGAACCGATCAACCATGTCGAAACCCGATCAATCCTTGAGCCTGCTGTAACCGAGAACAAACAAGAACAAGATGATAGCAATTTTAATCCAATAACTCAAACATGGGTGAGGTTCTGTTTCTCGTCACGAGTGGTCTAGTCAACACACGCGAAAACGAGGAGGGACGAATAGAAGAGAACCGACGGCCACATATATAGCAGCGGCCAGGGGTAGTGGGGCGCGCAAGGGGAGAACCACCACCAAACCCTAGTGATACATGGGCCATAGGCCCAAAAATACGGTGACGCAGCACCCTGTGTTTCTGGCCCGAAATATTGTTATGCATTTTTCTGACGTTCCTGGATGAATTTAGACGTAGGGCTGGATCCATTGGAAAGCTTATCTCCTAAGCTTTCCAATGAGTGGTCGCACGCCAAAATCGGAGTTCGGGAGCCTAAGTTATGCCCATTTGAAGTTGACGTGCTGCTGAATGGCCAAACCGGACTTTTTGGCGTCTTGAGCTTCCATATGGGCTGTTCTTACGTCGAGGCCTCGCTAGTTTTGGACTTGTTGCGCCGCTTCTTCGGAGAGGGCTTGAAAGGCTGGGCTTTAGGATTAAGGCCTCCCGATGATGAAGATCTCGCTGCATCGATCGTAGGCGGCAAAGATGGAACGACGTCGGTACTCAGTTGTCGTTGGAGTGGTCGGAGAGGAAAGAGGGGCAGCGGTCACACTGATCGTATCCACGCTGGTGATGTCCTCATCACGAAGTACGTTAACAAGCAGGTAAACCTATGCACAGGCCGGCTTTTCAATCTTATCGTTGATCAGCATTGCAACAACATACATGTTAAATGTCACGAAGCACGCATCATGTTTACATAATCGAAGTTCTATCTTGCTAGGGTTGCTCCTTACACGAAGATACGCAGAGTGGTTTTCGTTGATTCAATATCGCGGTCACCATCCGGTAAAATCTTTAGGCGTGAGCTACAGCAGAAGCTGGTGATAGCTTCCAAACGTACTAGCCAATTATGGCCCTCTTCGATACGTCGTTCCGTCCGGTTCTGTGCAGTTTTTGTTGACTGCAACCAAAACAGCGAGCGCCTGTGTGGGGACAGCGGGGAGTTACCTCGCTGGTTGGAACCTGGTAAACTAAAACCGAACTGAACAACGACCGAACGGCGTACCGAAGAGGGCCTATGAAACATTGAAAAATTTACTCTGAAAATAAGGGGCAATATATTCAGAGGTGGGGTCTCTTAGAAACTGCAGTTTATTTATCTGACGTACGGATGGAGAGCTCTGCTATTTCATTTGTGTTGGCCACAAGGATGCCACAAGGCTGGTTTTCTAATGGCTTTGGGTGATTGAATTTTGATATGTTTCGGCGCATCAAATTGGTGAAGCTGTAATGCTGTGTGCACTTCGTCAGAGACTGCCTTTTGCTTATTCAAAATGCAAGATGTTGTTCAGCACTTCAGCGTCCTCATTTGGAGTGCTTCTGTTGTATGGATGCGCCCTCGCGCTTAAGCTTAACAGTACCATATTTGCTTAGTTCCTAACCTAATTGTACCAATTCTCTATAAAAATCAAAAGAATAGCTCTATGTCGTACGAAATAAGTTTATATAACACCTTTTAATTTTTTTTCCCTGGTCGATTCCACGAGCATACCAAGAGAAAAAGGGCCTACGATGTATAACAGACACTGTATTAACGATAGCAAATTCCATAAAACCCGCTGCTCTAATGGCGCCCCTCCTAATCCAAACTCCATGAGGAATCTATGTCGGTGCTTTCCCCCTTGCACCAGTAAAAATCCATGTTGACCGCTTCTACCCTTTCTGCATGTTAGAAACCTAACACCTGCAAGTTGAAGGACCAGCATGTTTTTTTTTTCATTTTTAGCGACTTAACTGGAGCATTATTGTGTGAAAACATCCAGTGCAATTTTTTTCACTGGATAAATATGCTCTTGATGAAATAAGTGCCAATTTGCAAAGCAATGTTGGCCATCCAGTGTCTGTCAAATTTCTGGGCAAATTGTGTTGGAAATGATATTTCTCTAAAAACTCAACTTCATCTTAACTTATCCATGGAATCATGACAACCATGTCTCCAGAGTATCTGGACTGTAAGGAACAAGTCCATATTTCATATAATTCATCCTTCCATTTTTTATTGCAAAAAGATGTCCCAAGAATTCATTCTGCAGGACCTAAGGAACTGCTAAGGTTTGTTTGACATACTAACAAGTTTTCATTCCTCTCTTTGCATAAATAACCTTGTCCATATATTTTAATATGATATATTTTTATCAGTAGATTCCTTGCCTATTGTTTTTCTACTAAAAATGATCACACAACATAAATCTAGCCAATTTCGCTAATAAGACTACACTTATAGTGAACGTAAAACCATAAGCCAGTATGAGGTCAGCTGGTTGGTTCTCGCAATCTCACATGAGAACTGTAATTCCGTGGACGATGATGTTACTCATTTAATTGTAGCTACAATTTATCAATATAGTAAGTTCTCTAATCTTGCGGCATTGCTATTATTGAAATCAGATGAACATTGCATTCATTTTCTTCATGCTGTTTTGTGTTTGTAGAATACCATTCCTTTAGAGAAGAAAATAAAGGAATCAAACTGGACATACAGAGTTAATGTACAAAGCCTGGTGGATCTGAATCTATAAGGACATATTTTATTCTTTTAAATTACATATTTGTTCATAAGTTAATTGGCATCCTTGTAACAATTTAGGCTCTGTTCTTTTCAGCTTAACAGCTGTCAAAGCCTTCAGTAATGTCACCATAGATGTCCTTCACACAATAGGTTTTGTTTTGGACAAGAATGATGAGCAGAAGCAAAGCCTTTTTAATCTGCACTGAGCAGACCTTTTATTATTGGCAGCTTGCTAGATTGCTGCAAACCTTCATCTAACCTCCCATCAACGAGCAATGGTAAGGTATATCAGGTTCTCCAGCATACCACTCTACCAAATCAAATTTTTATTTTTCCATCAGAACAATTAAACTAGCCAAACTATAATGTATTGATCAAGTAAGAATGCAGTTTCAGGATATCACTTTAGCATTGTGCATATCGGAGCTCGACAAAACATTTTTAGCCTGAGCTTGCTTTAATAATTGATTTGGGATTCTAATCATGTAAAGAGATTTGCAACGCACAGCTCAAAAAAAGGAATTGAGATGGCCATTGCTACTGTGATTCCCACAACTGGGTCAAAGGAAAGGCAATCCAGAAGAAGAGAGCATGGTATATGCCTCTGCAGTCTGCAGAGTAAATATTTCTAACAATCACGCATTCCCAAAAAGAGGAATGAAATCTACACTGTGATGCTAGAAGCACAAATAGACATCAAGTTCAAGCTTCTGGAATAGTATTTTAAAAGCCAAACAAATGGGCCTGCCAAACTTTGTGATGGAGAAACATTACCTCAAGAATAATCTAGCTAAATACCTCATAAAATTTCTCAACAACAAGCAAACCAGAGTCAATTGACTCAAGTGGGTCCTTCCGAAGCCGATGCCTCAAGCAGTTGGGAATAACAGTGGCAATGTCCTCCACTGTGACAGTGTCCCTTCCTTTCAGTGCAGCCAATGCCTTGGCAGCCCTATTAGTCACAATGTCCCCTCTCAATCCGTCGACATTCAACTCAGCACACACCTTGGATATCTTAACACGAAGATCATGGTCCATCTGCACAGCGCCAAGATTACTCCGGGCAGATGAGATCTGCTGCTGGAGCTTCTCTTGCTCCTCCAAATAGGACTCCCGGAACGATTTCGGGTCTTTGTCAAACCGAGCCCTCTCTTCCACAATCTTCACCCTCAGCTCCGCATCCCGGACGGTACCAACCTGCGCGTGCATCCCAAACCGGTCGAGCAACTGTGGCCGTAGCTCCCCTTCCTCTGGGTTACCAGACCCAATGAGGATGAACCGTGCTGGATGGGAGATGGAGATGCCCTCCCTCTCGACCGTGTTCCAACCAGATGCAGCAGAATCCAGCAGAACATCAACCAGATGGTCATCAAGCAGATTGACCTCATCCACATACAGTATCCCCCTGTTGGCCTTGGCAAGCAAACCCGGCTCAAACGCCTTGACACCCTCCGTGAGAGCCTTCTCAATGTCAATGGTGCCGCACACCCTGTCCTCGGTGGCGCCGAGGGGAAGGTCAACCATGGTGATCTTGGCCGTGTCCACGGGAAGGTTGTCGCCCTTGAGCACGCGGTCCCGAACCTCGGGGCCCATCACCTCGGGGTCGTCGGGGTCGGAGTTGAAAGGGTCGCCGACGACGATGCGGATGTCCGGGAGCAAGTCGACGAGGGAGCGGACGGTGGTGGACTTGCCGGTGCCGCGGTCGCCCATGATCATGACGCCGCCGATCTTGGGATCGATGACGTTGAGCAGAAGGCAGAGCTTCATCTCGTCCTGCCCCACGATCGCCGAGAACGGGTACACCGGCCGCTGGCTCTCCTTGCCGGCGCTCGCCGCCTTCGCCTCCTAGACACAATGCAGCAAGAACAGCACATAGCAACACGGCCTCGTATCGTGGAGGGGTTTCAGGAGTGCAGAGGGGACTGGACTACCTGCTCGGCGGCGGAGGGGGCGGCAACATTGCAGACGGTGAAGCGGCCGCGGCGGAATGCCCTCTTGGACGGGACGCGGGCTGCGTGCCGATCGATTCCTCGGAAGTGTGAGTCGAGCGGTACGGTGCGTTCGAAACGACAGGGAGGGGAGTCAGGAGTTACCTGAGACGGCGGCTACGGCGGTGGCGGGGACGACCGGGCGGGAAGTGGAGGCGGGGAAGAGGGACGGCGAGGCGGCGGGCGCGGAGGCGGGGTAGAAGGGGGAAGCCATGGTGGAGGGGAGGGAAGGAGGCGAGTGGTATGGAGGGGATAAGAGGGGGATTGGGATTTGGGAATGGGCTGGGATAGGCCGAGAGAGGGAGCTGTGGGTGAATGTGATTGTGATTGGATGCAGCTTTGGTCCCACTTCACATTCCCACGCAGCCCAGCCAAGGCCTCGCGGTTTCAGCGGGCATTTTGCGTCCCACGAAAAATTAAAAACGGGACTCCCAGTTTCCACACGTGCCACTTCCAAAAATCGGCAATTCCACCGATCACTCCATAATCCATAATTTTAAAGAGAAATAGTCAAACCGACGAAGAAAAATATTATACGGGCGGCCCCGGGGAAGTTCCATCGAAAGATTCTCGTTGGACATCATTGGACACGTGACATTAGCACGAAACCTTAACAAAAATAATTGTGAAACTTTGAGAAATCTGCCGATGAAATTTGACAATATACGTATGAACCACAAACGAATCTAGATAAATCTTAGAAAATAACTGCCGAAAGTAGGAAAGATATTAAATGAACATGAAAAAAGACCAATAAAATTTTGTAAGCACTAAGAAACTTGAGAGCGCTACTAAAACTTGTCTAACTACTGACGAAACCTGAAGAAAGTACCGATGAAACTTACACAATATACTAAAAATACTTTACGAAGGACAAATGAAACTTAACTAACCCACCGACGAAACTTAAATAATGACTAATAAAACTTAGTCAACCTACTGATAAAATTTAATGTAGAAACGTTGAAATTTAACAATGTACTAATGGAACCTCATGTTCCATTGTTGTTCAAAAAACACCAGGTGCAAATAAGAAAGTTTTACGAGAACAAATACAAAGTTCAATGGGAGTAACCCAAGTTTCTTATTGTTGGAAAATGGGAAAGAGCCTTTACAGCACGCAAAATAATTTATTTTTGCTTTCCGGTGAAGGTATGGGATTCTACGTGAACGGAGCAACCTAAAACACCCAGGTAGTATTTTTATCCTTCTTCGAGCCTCTCGTTTAGTAAGATAATGAACCATATGTCCAGTGGCGAGCATAGGTTTTTGAAGTTGGGTGTGCGAGATTTGAAAAATCACAACGACAACATCACAATACAATTTTTGCAACGGCGACATTAAAATATAAATTGTTCATGATAATGACAATTCTCAAGTAGAATAAAGAAATTGCAGAGTAAAGTTCAAAATCACAACACAATTCTACGATCTTTCATATTTTGGAATCTAGATATAATTGTCTCATCAACTCGACAAAAAAAGTCTCGCTCAATAAATGTGACCAAACAATCATTTATGTATTGGCTTCCTATTTTGTTTTTTAACTTATTCTTCACATATGATGTCGGGGATTGGATAACCCCTACCCGGCAGCAGGTACCACAGCGGCACCCCGGCAACCTCTGCCCGGTGCCAAGGACCGGAGTCCTACCCGTTCATCAGCGTTGCGCCAAGCAGGCCTCTGCCCGGTAGCCTGTTGATCAAGACGAAGCTGCGCAATCCGGCCCGGCCCAAGACGCGACGATGCTCCTAGGGTTTCCTGGCGGCGTGGCTCTCCACTGGCTTCATCTCCAAGGCGGTACCCGAAGTAATCTCCAAGGTATGGAAGACTTAGCCTACAAGTTAGGGGTAGTTACCATATACAACTCCTTCCGTTTGTACCCGTAGTCCCGAGTATAAATACCCTTCCTGCGTGAGGGGGATAGATCATCTTCTATCGGGATCGTCTACCCAATAGATCTCTATCACATCTGTACACCTCGTACTCCTGTGTGAGGGCTGTAGTATAGCGGGTGTTCATCCTATGAACACGCCGGGAACCACCCAGATCTAATCTGGCACCACCATGTACTCTTGTCCTTCATAGTTAAGAAAGGCTGGATGTAGGGCTATTACCTCCACCGCGAGGGGCCTGAACCAGGATAAAAATCATCGTCTCCCCCTCCGTGTCTGGCATGATCTGCCATC
Source organism: Raddia guianensis (assembly GCA_036346415.1). Lineage (NCBI taxonomy): Eukaryota > Viridiplantae > Streptophyta > Magnoliopsida > Poales > Poaceae > Raddia > Raddia guianensis. The sequence goes on along the minus strand of CM070536.1, from coordinate 53,173,629 downwards.
CCCGAACGCAAAGCCCTTGAGGAGAAGGGTCCGTTGTCCACAATCAACAAGTAAGCTCGACTCGTGGAGCCCGATTCCCAATCGTCGACATATGACATTGAAGAAAATACCCTCTCAACACTAGCTGTTACCACTAGAAGAATTAGCACCAATTTTACAAGTCTATAAACAAGCTCAAAAGTGACTTTTATTTGTTTTAACAAGCATCATAGAAAGATCGGCAAGATTTTTCATATCTTTAAATCTTTCATCTTTACGCATATCAACGACATAGTTTCTCAGTTGATTGGGAAGTCTTAAAAATTCATCCTTTGTGAAATCCTTAGGATAAAAGTGAGCGAGCTTTGTCAAATTATTCCTATCAAATGCAACATAGGAGTCAGCGGGATTGAATGATGCCATGTAAATAAGTAGTTCTGTGTTCACCTCATCAAACCGGTCATTAAGCTCTCGAAGTTGTCTATCAATGACACCCAAGAATATATCAAAATGAAAGCGATGTTTGTTTGTGGTGTTACCATAAAACCTTGCCGATCTTCCAACCGGTTTGTAGCGACCATCCATGTCAACAACTTGAATCTTATGTTTCACACAGAAAGAGGTGACAATTCCAAAAAAGGTGTCCTATCCATCATCTTCCCGCAATAACTGTAATTGTTCCTTGCACACAGAAACGAGAGAAATAGCATTGACAATATCTTGTTCTCAATTTTGCAAAGCATTGCTTAAATTATCTGTGTAGCCAAATATTTCTTGCATCAAATGCAACATGAATAAAAACTCAAATGATTCAAATGATGTTAGCATAGTTTGAGCTGCTTTACCCTCTGCCCCATTATATTCTTCCCCAAGCTTAACAAGAATTTTTTTATGGAAGAATATAAAGCATTAACATGTAACACGGTTTTGTAGTGAGATCCCCAACGAGTATCACCTGGCCTTCCCAAGCCCATCTCTTGATTCAAACTTGAACCGGTTTCAATCTCACCCAACTCCAATGATTCAATGATAGATTCAGCTTCAGCAATTCGAAGCATTCTTATCTTTTTGTAAGACATCCCAAGAAGATTCAACAAATATGAACGTTGTCGAAAGAACCATTGAGAGTCACCAAGACATCCTAAGAAGATTCCACAAATATGAAAATTGTTGAAAGAACCATTGGCAGTCACCACTCTCTTTTGCAACGGCAACAAGAGTTAATTAAAGTTGATGTGCAAAATAGTAGACATAATAAGCAGAAGAAAACTCATCCATGATAAGTTTCTTCAAGCCATTAACGTGACCCTTCATGTTACTAGCCCCATCATATCCTTGCCCGCGTACCATTGAAAAGCTTAATTGATTATCCATTAGCAAATCTCCAATGGCTGTTTTAAGCGTCAAAGAAGTAGTGTCTTCTACATTAATAATACCAAGAAATCTCTCAACTGGCTTTCCTTCTTTATCAACATAACGCAAGCAAAGGGCCAATTGCTCATTTTAGGACACATCACTAGATTCATCAGCAAGTATTGAAAAGCACTCATTACCAAGATCATCTAAGATAAGTTTTGTAGTCTCCTTTGCACAAGAGTTGATGAATTCTTTTTGTATCTTGTGGTCTACCATTTTACTGTTTTTTGGAGCATTATCTAGAACCACCTTGTTAACTTCTTGAAAATTTTCTGCTAACCAATTCAAAAGCTCAAGGAAATTATCTCTATTTTTGGAACCTTTGCTTTCATCATGTCCGCGAAAAGCCAATCCTTGCCCCCAAGAGAAACCTTATACACTTATGTGACCATGTCAAGCGAGTTTTGTAAAGAATCTTGCTTTTTTCAGTGGTTGAAGCAAAATGTTTGTTGAATGGATGTTGTAAGTTTCACAAACCTATCATATTTCTCTTGAGCCTTATTGTGGGCACTAGTGATCTCACCAACATGTTTTCTAAATGCTTTCCCGGCATGGTTCCATTTTCTAAATCCCTCGTTCACAAAAGCATCTGCACCGGAATGGGTACCACACTTGAACAAATAACATATAAAGCAAAACGCAGCCTCTTTTTCTACACTATACTCAAGCCAATTATAAGAATTAAAACAAGAAGGCACGAATCGGCGCATACCTCCAACATTTCTTCTTTCAAAATTATGGTCACGTGGTCGACAAGGCCCCAATGCAATAAATCCCCTTCTAACTCTATTTTGATCATTGATGTTATAACTTGCAATTGGACTTCTCTTCCCAGGGTCACGTGGAAGAAGATCAACATCATAAATTGCATCATTGCTATGATCCACCTATGTCTCTATATTGTCTTCCTCTTAAGCCTCTTCATTCTCTTCAGGTTCTATGCTTGCAATATTTTCAACAACCGGAGACAATGCAATTGGGATATCAAGTTGACTGCTCACACCCTCATTCTCATTTTCAGGCACGGGTTGTTGAATGGAAGTAGAGGGAGAAATGATTTCAGTGGTAGATGTCCTCGAGGTCTTTGCAGCTCTATTCCACATAGTTCTCACATCAACCGTCTTCCTTTCGTTTTTTGAGTCCTCCATAATAGCACTGAAATCTCAATGCCCAAAATTTATACAACAATCATTAAGATTTTTATTTGCTAAGTATCTAAACCGAGGATTAGGGTTAGTGTTAGATGATTAAATTACTTTGAGATTTGAGAATAGGAGGACTGGAGGAACCGAGGAGCCGGTCGGCCGGGGTGCCGGCGACGAGCTGCCGGCTGGGGACTAGCTACCCGCTGCTCCTGCAGTCCCACGACGCCGTCGTGGCATCGCGCCGTTGAGGGGAGGCGGCAAACCGGCGAGGCGCTGGGTTGCGCGTGGTCTTGCCATCTGGACTCTGGTCTCTGGAGACAGAGAGAGACTCCGAGAGGAGGAGAGGCCGAGAGGGCCAGGGGAGACTGCGAATGCTGGTGCTGGAGGGTTGGGCGCTGGGCCTGGGCTGCTGGACACCAGGGTGGCCGGGCTAGTGAAGTGGGCGTGGCCTTCACTGGCTTGGGCTGGGCCTAAGGGGTACTACTAAGTACTAACTAAATTTTTTTTGCAAAAATATTTGGGTGTGCATCTGTACACCTTTGGGCCTTACTGGGTCCGCCCCTGCATATGTCCAGCGACACGTCCTTAAAAGCTTTTTGTGGATCTCAAGAGGTATTTTTTGGATCTTTAAGCTATGAATTATTGTGGCACTTGAAGGAACAATATGTCATCTAGAGGAGGGTGAATAAACATTTCAAAATTTCAACCCATAATAACGTGGAAGCTTATAACCCCAGACAGTTCAGTTCCAAGCACCGGATAGTCCACTGGTCATTAGATTCTTTTCTATCTGTTGGACATAATTAGGCATGAGACGATATTGTATTATACTATGAGATAGTGTTGGTCAAGGCCTTGTTTTACTCAGCTGGTTACATCTAAAAATTATACTAAAAAGAAAAAAGTCTATGTTACACCCCGAACTATAGGGCTTTGTCTACTTAACCCCCTGAACTAGCAAACCAGGTATTCTACCCAGCAAAATCAGTAAAAAGGTGCAAATAACCCCCTGAGATGGTTTGACGGGTGGTTTTGCATAGTGGTGCATGAGGTGTCACTCTAGGCACAAAGACATAAATAGAAATACAAATTAAGTAGATGGGCCCACTGTCATCCTCTCCCCTCCTCTCACGGGCTCTCTCCCCTCGTCTCTCTCACGTCTCTCTCGTCTCCTCCTCCTCCCACTGGCTCTCTCCCGTCTCTCCCCTCTTCTCCACGCCGCCGCCGCTTCCCCGACCACCCCATTCACCTCTTCTCCACCTTGCTCTGCCTGCTCGCCATGGCTATCCGCATCACGGTGTCCTCCTCCGGCTACGTTGCGCAAATCCTCGCCGCGCGTCGTTCAGCCAGCGCTGCTCTTCCGCCGCCGGCTGCCGCTTCCTCAACCTCAAGGATAGCAACTAGCGCCCCTTCTGCATCTTCACCTCCCTCCACGCCGAGCACCACGGAGGCGGTGCCGGCGATCTCCATGACGCCGAGGACCACAACTGTCCGAAGCCCCAGGCACTACTCGCCGCCGGCGGCCACTCGCTGTCCCTCTGCTGGAAGTACACCTCGTCCAAGGCGTCGCCACCGTCGCTGGCCGTGGGGTTGCTGTCAACGCTATCCCAGGGAACCGGGCCGACGTCTGGCATCGCAGGGGCGGTGTCTCTGTCTGGCTCATCGTCGATCTCTCTCGGGTTCAACCCCGCATCCTTCCTCCCCTTCTTGTAGACCTCCAAGTGGCTCCCCTGCTCCACCTCGTCGCCAGCGGCGCCCTCTCCTCCTCCTCCGGCCTCCCCCTACGGCGGCGGCGTGGAGAGAGGGGAGAGATACGGGAGAGAGCCAATGGGAGGAGGGGAGAGAGCCCTAGAGACGAGGGGAGAGGATGACGGTGGGCCCATCTATTTAATAAGTATTTCTATTTATTTCTTTGTGCCAGGAGTGACACCTCATGTGCCACGTATGCAAAACCACATGTCAAACCGCTTCAGGGGGTTATTTGCACATTTTTTCTGGTTTTGCAGGGTAGACTTTTTTCTAATAAAAAAGTTATGACCTCTTGAGAGATGTTTTTTTTGAAGGGTGCATAAAAAATATAAAAATATATTTTAAAAATATAAGAAAAAATCACTTAAAACTTCCACAACAATGATTACAAAACACTACATCATTTGTTGTTATTAAAAAATTGACAAATTTCCAATGACGATTTTAAAATTTAATTTTAAAACAAGGCGCAAGATATCCTTTTACGGTTCTTTTGGATCGAGAAATAATCGCCAGGAGCCAAGAATTGGGTCTTTTGTGCTTTCCTTGTTTGATTAATTAATCATCCATTTACAATGTTTATAGATACGTTTAAGTGTATATTGAGATCCGTGAGCACACTTACTTGAACACAGCAGAATCGGTAGACGGGATCCGACTTAGAAATGCTCCCCTATCACCCAACAATGCCCATTGTATCGAAACACAGTTACAAAAGAGAATTCCCTGTATGCCATTGAAAAATTTACAAATCTCTTTCCTTACATGTCATTGGTTCAAGTTTTCTCTTCCTTCGGTGCCACTATCGTTAAATCCGTTAGTTTTAACAGTTTAATAAGTTTATTAATGTCTAAAATGTCTCTTCGGTTTAAAACTTTTAAAAAAATCATATCTCATTTAGTTTTAACTCCAAATTGAGTAAATCAAAATTTAAATTTATGTAAAATCATGTTGTACTTGCTATTCAAATATTTGTATCATTTGATATTTTCAGATTTTGTTCTCTTTTTTCATGAGGTATGATAGGCTTGATTAATTTTTAAATAAAATTTACATGTAGAAAGTTTTAACTTTTACTTTCAAATCTAGATATACATAATTTTATGAATATGTAGAAATTTTCTCATGTTTTTATGAATTTTATACTATTTTTATGTTTTTCTATTTTGTAACGTATTAAAAGGCAGGGACATAATGGTCATTTTATAACTCGCTTATACTCTTTATCACTCGAGTGGCACTGAGGAAAGAAAATACATAAACCGATGGCATGTAAGGAAAGAGAGAATTTCCAATGGTAGATAAGGAATTTAAAACTTTTTCAGTGGCATATAGGGTGTTCTCTTCGATTACCATGTCCACATGTATCTAAGCACAGTTACAATCAGCGTCACGACAACATATGGAGACATGCATTAGTGTAACATCATCACATCGCCTTCTCCATGGCAGAGCTCTGGCGAACCTTCTGTGTCGTCTCATCGTCTCGGTGGCACTCTAGGGCATGGTAGTGCAAGTTCTTGCACTCTATGAGTTCCGCAAGACGTGTCATATCTAGGTTTTGACCAGCGGCGAGCTACAAAGCAATGCCATGTGCTACAGCGGTGGGAAGCTATGACAGCAATGAAAATCTTGAATTTCAATAGGTGAGAGGCGAAGTAAGGTATGCTGGAGGATATAGGGACTACTAGCTAGGAGTGTTGCCATGTCTTGGTTGAGGCTAGGATGGATGAGGAAGAGATGGCAGCGCGAGAGCAAGGAATGACCAAAACAATGGAGGTAGCTTCCATGAGATTTTGTGGCCCTCTGATCACGAGCATCTCGAGGGAGGCAAAGGATGCTTCTAGGGTGGTGGTGCACGGATGCAGAGACTAGAGGAGGTCGTCAATGGTAAGAACTGAAATTTGGGTGAATCTGGCCGAAGGTGGTAAAGAGCAATGGTGAGAAAGATAGCTCACCAGGTGTCATTGATCCTGATTTTATTAGAATCCACTCACAATCAATTGTTATTCCCAGAGACCAGTGCTACCAACTTATGAGCGACGGTTGGTTGGGCATCATCACACAACCATAATTAAATAAGAAAATAGTATATTATGCAAAAGTACTTTTTTCACAACTATTTATTATAATAATTTAATCAATAATATATCAGAGTTCAAAAGTCTAAATATTAACAGAAATAAAAGTATGATGATATATGCTCCAAATCCGACCCTTGTGTGTAAACTAATCCTCGTCGAAATTCGATACAGAATCCACCTGATATTGAATATAGACCGGACTTGTTTCTTCACCTGAATCCAAATTTATCCATGGTATATATACTGAGTACACGACTACCCAACAAGAATCCAATAATGATGCAATAGATAACAACAAGGATGGGTGGTTATTTTGCATAAACACCTACACTAGTAAATTTATTATTATTGTTATAAAATAGTTTCATAGACCAATTAGAAGTGTTATAGATTCCCAAGAGAAACAACTAGAACTCGAATTCCCTAAGCCCCTCTGTAGAACAAAGCTTGCCTCGAACAACACCAACCCATCAAGTTTAGTTAATAACACATGAGACTACCATATACGACCTACCTCCCCTCTAATGACCGTGGTAACAACTACCATGATAGTTTTAACTATGCAGAGCTGAGCACACTTTACCCGTAAGCCTTGTGGTACTCTTATGTCTTAACTCTACCTTTGGAGCCTAAACAAAGTAACGATACAAGACGATTCCTTAGTTCTGTCTGTTAACACCTGTACCCCTCAAAGGTTTCTACACTCTGGGTTCCCTCTTTAGTCAACGGACCCAAGTGTCCGATCTTTTTCAGTGTATCGTTGTTAACAGGTTTCCCTAATTGCTAAGCTAGGACAAGCACATGTTGCACAAACATGTCAAAGCTAGCCCTTATGGTTGCGCTTGTCTGATTTGGTTGGATAAACATGCGCCAAAAGTCCTTACCAAGGTGACAACATCCATCCATACCACATACCTTGAACACCACCCTACTTACCACCTTGAGTCAACACAAGCCATATAGATTTTAGTTAATTAAGTTGTTAATGAGCAACTTAGCATCCACCAGTCAAACCAAGTTACATAAGCAATTACATGAAATAGTGAACCTAGGCATCAAATCCTAGGCTTCTCGAGTTGTAGTCTTGAGGAAGACGTGTACAGTGGTATTTATAGTGGTTGGGACTAGACCTGATCAAACGTCGAGCCGAACCGGGCTTCTGGCTAGGCTCGGAAAAGCTCGTTACCACGGGACCAGGCCTGAGCCCGGCCCGGCCCGATGCGTCGGGCTCGAAAACCGGGCCCGAGCCCGGCCCGACGGCCCGGCCAAGCCTTAAATCGCGAAAAACTCATGCTCGGCCAGACTACCGGGCTCCGGATTGAGGCCCGAGCCCAGCCCGATGCATCGGCCGGGCCGGGTTGTTGTAACATCCTTAATTTTTCAAAGCATTAATTTTAAAATTTAAACTGTAATTATATTTATTTAACAAAAACATGAGATAAATCTTATTGCAATGTTAACTAAATTATTTTCCAAAAAAGTAAAAGGAAAATATGTTAAAATTTCAATTAAAATATATGTAAATTTATATCTAAGAAAAGCGTGGGGAAAATGTTATGGAGCGACAAATAAAACTATTTACAAATTAGTATTCATGAAAGCATAAAATAATATATATATATATATATATATATATATATATATATATATATATATATATATATATATATATATATATATATATTGCTAGCGTGAACTTCGAGTTCCTGAGCCTCAAGTGAACTTGACGGGTTTTGAAATCCGAGAACTTTAGTGATCGATCCAAACCATTGATCTTGTTCGTCATGTCAAAGGTAGCCACCAACCAAGTTTCGTATTTTTTGAATTTTTTGCTATTTGTTTTCTAATTTTGAAAATCAGCCTTCTAAATAGTCGTGGAGCGTCCAAAAAAGTTGATTTTCAAAATTAGAAAACAAATAGCAAAAAAAAATCAAAAAATACGAAACTTGGTTGGTTGCTACGTTTCGACATGACGAACAAGATCAACGATTCGAATCGGTCATTAGACATCTCGGATTTCAAAAACCTGTCGAAGTTCACGGAGGGCTCCGTGCACTCGAGTTCACGCTAGCAAATCTCATATATATATATATGCTAGCGTGCACCCCAGAGCACAGAGAGATCCGTGCTCCCAACGTGTTTTCGAAATCCAAGATGCCTAACAACTGATCCGAACCATTGATCTTGTTCGTCTTACTGAAATGTAGCCAGTGACCAAGTTTTATATTTTTTTGAATTTATTTACTATTTGTTTTCTATTTTAAAAAATCAGCCTTCCAATTAGTCGTGGTGCGTCCAAAAAAGTTGATTTTTGAAAATACAAAAAAAATAGTAAATAAATTCAAAAAAATATGAAACTTGATCACTAGCTACATTTCAGTGAGACGAACAAGATCAACGTTCGGATCAGTTGTTAGGCATCTCGAATTTCAAAAACGCGTTGGGTGCACGGAGTGATCCGTGCCTGAAACGCTAGCATTCCTCTATATATATATATATATATATATATATATATATATATATATATATAGAGAGAGAGAGAGAGAGAGAGAGAGAGAGAGATGCTAGCGTACACCCTAGAGTGCAGGGAGATCCGTACTCTAGCGTGTTTTAAAATCCGAGATTATTATCGATCGATCAAACCGTTGATCTTGTTGTCTCAACGAAATGTAGCGATGACCAAATTTCGTATTTTTTGAAATTTTTACTATTTGTTTCGTATTTTCAAAAAACAGCCTTCCAATTAGTCGTGATCGTCCAAAAAAGCTGATTTTGAAAACAAAAAAATAGTAAATAAATTCAAAAAATACGAAACTTGGTCACCGGCTATTTTCATGAACGAACAAGATCAACGCTCGATCGATCGATTGTAATCTCGGATTTAACGACTTGGGAGTATCTGAGAGATCCGTACTGGGTGTACGCTAGCCTTCTATATATATATATATATATATATATATATATATATATAGAGAGAGAGAGAGAGAATGCTAGCGTGCACCCAGAGCATGGATCTCTCGTGCTCTAACTCGTTTTGAAATCCGAGATGTCTAACAACTGATCAAACCGTTGATCATGTTCGTCTCAACTGAAATGTAACCCGATAACCAAGTTTAGTATTTTTTGAATTTATTTACTATTTGTTTCCTATTTTAAAGAATCAGCTTTTTGGGCACCACGACTAATTGGAAGGCTGATTTTTGAAAATAGGAAACAAATAGTAAATAAATTCAAAAAAATACTAAACTTGGTTACGACATTTCAAAGAGACGAATAAGATCAACGTTTGATCTTGTTAGACATCTCGGATTTCAAAACGAGTTGATACGGAGAGATCCGCGGCCTGTATATATATATATATATATATATATATATATATATATATATATATATATATATATATATATATATATATATATAGAGAGAGAGAATATAGCGTGCACCCAGCACGGATCTCTCCGTGCTCTAGCGCGTTTTCGAAATCGAGATGCCTAACAAGCGATCTGAACCGTTGATCTTGTTAGTCTCAATTGAAATGTAGCCCGGTGACCAAGTTTAAGTATTTTTTAATTTATTTAATATTTGTTTCCTATTTTTAAAAATCATCTTTTTTGGACGCACCACGACTAATTGGAAGGCTGATTTTTTAAAAAAGGAAACAAATAGTAAATAAATTTAAAAAAATACGAAACTTGGTTATTGGCTACATTTCAGTGAGACGAACAAGTTCAATGGTTTGGATCAGTTGTTAGGCATCTCGGATTTCGAAAACGCGTTAGGAGCATGGAGAGATCCGTGCTCTGTGGCACGCTAGCCTCTCTCTCTCTCTCTCTCTATATATATATGCAAATATTTTTGCCCATGCTCAAATAGAGAAATAAACATGAAAAGTATGTTAATACACAGGGATTTACAAAATTTTTGGCAAAATAAAAATTTGAGATAAGAGAAAGAAAGGGAAGGTAAAACAAAGCAATAAATTTTTACAAAGCAATTTCGTAGAAGCTTTCTTTCCATTAACTCCTCTCCTCAACCCACTTCATCCTCCATGACCTTCCCTGACCTAATTTAGTTGCTACTGAAGCATTGCCGGTGGGACCCACCAACAAACCCATGCCCTTCCTTCTCGTAAGCAGGGCCCGTTTGCCAGCTTCTTCTCCCTCTCTTCACTGTCTCTCTCTCGCTCGCTCTCTCTCTCCCTCCTCTGCTCATCGGCTACCGCCGCGCCGCCGTAGGACCCGTACTGGAGCAAGGTCGCCACCAAGACTCGTCGTCGCACGCCGCTGCCATCATGGACGACGCGCTCGAATTTTTCCACCCGTAGCAGCGCTGCCTCAGAATTTGACCTAAAACACGCTGCCGAGGTTGCCGCCGTATCCCTGTGCCGCCATGACCTCGCCGCGCCGCATCCACACCCTGTGCCACCCACTCCTTGGACGAGCACTTGCTGTGCCGCCTATAAATACCAAACCGTCGTGCCCTATTTCCATCGCCGAACCCGAAGCAGACGACCACAGCTGCGCCAGTTCCGCTATTCCCGAGACCTCGAGCGTTCCCCTTTAGCATCGCGGAACCAGCTTCCTCGGAGTTCCCCTCAACCAATTGCACCGCTCCACCGCCGGAATCTTCTCGCCAGCGACACCGACATTCATCCGCCGCCAACCGCGCTGCCCGTCCACCTCCCCGTGGTAATCACCGGTGCCGACCCTGAAAAGCAACTCCCCTCTCCATGCTCTCTCTCTCCCGAGCCACTCGCCTCATGGGGCGCCGCCATTCGTCGGATCTCGCCTTGGCGCATCATGAAGCCTTGCTCTGGAGTCAGCGACAGTCGGACCACTTTGTTAGCACCTAGCGGCACGACATAAGAAATTTGGTTGGTTGGTAGAGTTTGGTAAACCTACAGTGAGTGGGCGATCACGGTTTGTTGAACTTTTTTATATAAAAGTTTTGTTACAATTGCAAACATGTCCTAAAAACACATAAAAAATTCATATTAATTAATAAAAATGTCAAATAAATTTTATTAAATTTATGGATATACCACCTTTCAGAATAAAACATGTTCATGCATTTACATGTGTTCCTATACAAATTTAATTAAGAAATGTGAAACCTTTGGCTGCATACAATCAAATATTTTTAGAAAATAAACAATAAAAGTACAAAAAAAATTTCAATAAATTCAAAAAATCCCCACCCTTACAAAGTACATGTTTTCATACACGAAAAATTTCATTTTTACAAATATACTTAGAGAATTAAATTTTCTATATTTTTAGATACTAGTGTTTCTGGACTGGATTGTGGTATCGGTTTATCGTCCGTCGTTACATTTGAAGGCAACTCTCCATGATGCATATTCTCTGTTCTATTTATTTGCGAAATATTTGTGAAATGTTTAAAAGTAGGAATTGCATGATTATTTGCTTGAATAATAATCTGGGTAAAAAAATAATTAATACCTGAAATATGAAAAATGATTTCGCCCTGTTATTATTATTTTTCAAATCTAGAATGGTAAAGGGTATTTGAGTTCATTTTGCAGCAAGACATGTTTATGGTGAAATAATGGAATTTGGTAAAAACATCAAAACTATTACACGAAATAATGGCCACTTGGTTATAAAAGTTGCATTATTTCATGTGGGATAGTGGTGAGACTTTAAAGACTGGATTTTGATGGTATTAAAAGTTGGGAAAATGAGGAAATAACGATTTCATAAAGATTTTGGTACTTAAAACCCGCATTTGACTGAGAAGGAAAAACGACTATTGTTAGGGTACAAGGTTACCCTGGTAAAACGAAGTCCGGCGCCTTAATCAGTCTAAGGACTATTTTCCTGTGAATCTATGAACCGGGCTCATACAGTACGACCTCGGAACTTGTCTATGGGGATGAGCTTAGCTAATTAAGCCTAGGAAGGTACCGGAAACTATTCCGAGTTGAAATCGAGATGCCAACGAATGGAAACTCGGGCCGATCCTTGTAGCCCTAGTATCCAGTCATTCGAATGGTCACCTAGCTGTACTAAATATTGGACAGCGGGATGACCAAGGTCAGTCACGCGTGACCTATATTTAATGATAAATAGTTTCTAGTAGATTTCTCAGAATAACTGGCTTTGTGCTATGCGTATTTGGCTTGTATCCCCGATACTCTGACAAGCACGCACTAGCGGTCGAGGGTAAAATGTACACACACTGCAGAGTATTATATAAACTATCATGATAGCCGCGCTTTCGGTCATGAGCACGCTTGGTGACTGTTCATATGGTAGATATATCTATACCCCTCATCCCTTCAAAATATATAAAATGTTCTTTGTACTAATCTTTGCATTTTATATATTCCTTAGACTAGTACAATGTCCGTTCTCTGCCATGGACCATAAAGGCATTAAAGAAAAAACATAATTCATGTAAAAATATATAAGCATGAAGTGTGATTTGTAGGAAAGATACATTATATGTGTGAGATCATTTCAGATCGAGAGTATAGCATTTTACGTGATGTAGCTTCGATCGTTTAGGTCGGATCCAATTCAGGATCAACAAACACCAAATCACACAAAAATGACAAATTTTAGCCAACCAAGCCGAACCGAACCGAACTGCGAATCAAAGAGGGAAGTTGCCACAACAGTACATAATTCTATCCGTTGGTCTTTTGAATGCAGATGAAACTGTGGAAAGTTGGTTGACATCGTTTTCTGGACACCATATTTCTCTTGTTAAGTCAAATCCACACAATATTAATACCACATATCAAAGCAAATTGAGATAATAAAGTGTTGTATACAGTTTATGGTTATGATTATATTTCCTCCTGCACAATGAAAAAAGACATATATACTATATAGAACAATTCTTTCGTTCACCAGCTAAATTGAAACACCATGTTCCTTGATGTGTGTGATTAGGATATAAGCATGACCTGCAATAAGGGCACAGAAAGTATAAACCGAAATGTGCCACACAAAACTACAATAACTGTTTAAGTATGCTAACTATGTTTAGATGAATGAACATGGGGTCATGGAACAAAACAAGAATTTTAACTAATTATATGGTTGTTACCAGGAGAGCACTTGTAGCCTGTAGGATGTTCTGACACACTTGAAGCAGATCTCTTCCACAGAAAAATAACATATGAATCAAATTAACGTCGTATTAAACTGAAACTTGAAAGGCAACAAGAAGATGAACTAACAAATCATGTAACCACGCAGTGCAGTGCAGGCAAAAAATGTTGGCTCCTACAAATAAGTGGTCCCTGCTTTCCAAATTATGTAAAAAAAGATAAAGAATGAACGAACTCATAGTCATATGATTATAACTCTTCCCTAAGTCGAAACAAATACATACACCAGCTTTTGTGAATTGCATGCACCTGGTCCAAAGGACATTAACCCATTTGTGCTCAAATAGCTTCCTTTTGACCATCACAAAAATCTAAAGATATTGGTTCATGGTGCAAGCATGCAGTTAGTGAACATAAGGATATTCAAACAAAGTGAAATGTTTGATTGCAGTATTTGCTATGTTAAGCTATTTCTTTACTGCAGCATAAACCATGAGACTGGGAATTGACAGCTACAACTCAGTAGTTACAAATACTATGGATTTCGATTGTTACTAAGTAATTCCTGTTTCAATTTCTTCCAGTGGGAATGAAAGAACGTAAGAGCATCATATGAGCCTCCGAACAAGGCAATTATCATTAGCAGATAAAAAAGACTTTCAAACACAACTGAGCAGAATATGGCCCCTGAGACTACCGACCAACAGTTAGATGGTGGTTCAGCCTCACACCGAAAACCCATGTAAAAGAGAAGTGTATATGTCTTCCAAGATCCAAGATGACTTATATTTGGATGGACCTGGAAAATTTTTACATCTGAAAAGTGAAAATAACATAATACTCAAGACACGCTGCACAGTTCTGTTGCACATTTTGCAAACCGAAATAATGGTCTAAACACCGAAGCTAGGCAACTAACTAAATAATACATATAAATATGTTAGAAAAAGATGACAGGCCGTGGAATATAGGGAAGATCATGTTTGTTCTCATTTGTACCAAAATTAATAAATCACAACCAAGACTCATCCTCGTATAACCAATACGAAATCACTGCCAAGGCATAAAGTTCATTTGAGCCCATCACCTTATATGGAGTCGAAATAAATGGAAATCACAATATATCAATTTTTTACTCCAAAATAGTAATGCTAGACAGGAACAGACCAAACTTGTCTCATAACCCTTAATTTCAATTTTCGAGGCCTACAGGATCAATAGCATGAATATATATGTGAGATATTCATGCAAAGTAAACATCCACATAAAACAAACTAAATTTATGCAAAGACCAATTCCAATTTCCAATTCCTTATTCAGCTCAAGAGCAAGAACATAGGCAATCCGAAGCATTTTCGGCGCAGTCATATTATCTATGAATCGACGGTTCGACTACGGATGGGATGGAATACTCAAAGCAATCAAAACATCAACAGTAAAAGGAGGAGGAAAAAAAAGAGGAACAGAGCGCGTACGGCCTGTTCGGAGATGATGCAGAGCTCGCCGTTGGAGTAGCCGCCGCCCAGGATCACATACACGAAGAGGATGCCGCAGGGGCACTTGAGGTGGCGGCAGAGGCGGCGAGGGCGCGACGGTGGCGGCGTCGAGAGTTGCAGCGGTGTCGGGGACGGGGCAGCGAGGTTTGAGGGGCGGCACGGGCACGGTGGCGCGGGGCCGGGGTGGTTTGGGGATGGTGGCGCGGGACGGAGACGGCGGTAGGCGTGACGGTGGTGGCGTCGAGGGAGATCCGGCGACAAAGGAAATGCGGGGGCGCTTGAGGTGGCAGCAGAGGCGACGAGGGCGCGGTGGCGTCGGCGTCGAGGGATGCAGCGGCGTCGGGGATGGGGCGGCGAGGTTCGGGGGACGGCGCGGGCACGATGGCGTCGAGGGATGCAGCGGCGTCAATTGAGAGAAGCGGCGTGGGGAAAATGAGGCGGCGGTGCTGGGAGGCACGCGTCGGCGGCGACGTGGGGCTTCTTGCGAGGAGGCGGCGTCTTGGGCGGCACAGGCGTGCTCCGGTCGGGACGACGCCAACAGGGTCTGGCGAGGCGTGGGGCAGTGGGGAGAGGGAGGGATGGCGGTGGGGGTATGGGGCGCCGAAGAGGGAGAAGGGGAGGAGGGGCGGCGAGAGAGAGAGGAGAGGAGGAGGGGGAGTGGGAGAGGTAGGAGGCGGGTGCAAGTTGCGGGGAGGTGGGAGGGATCGTGGGGGTGCTGGCCTGCTCGTGATTCGTGCGGGAGGGTGAATTGCAAGGATCCAACTAACGAATCAGCCATCGGATGGAATGGAGGGTGGACATTGCAAGTTGGCACTGCAGCCACCACCACCAACACCACGACCAATCCGTGCTTTAAAGTAGTAGAGACTTGTGGAGTACAATTGTACTCACATTTCTTGCTTTTTTTTTTCAAAAACCTTTAGTTGGAGAACCATCTCAGGAGAGCAGGGAGCTCTTTGCAGCTGGTGATTTCGAGAAGTGTAATGAAGCTTAGGCAATGTTCTACTACCATCATGCCTGTGGTGTGAAATTTACAAGTTTAAATAAATCCTGTGATACTAAAACCGTACCTTAGCGAGTTCGAGTATTTGTATTCAGCTTGTTATGTTATGCGTCGGTCTGCGTACCGACTTGGTTGTACTATTTCAGGTTCCAGCCCTATGTATTCGAACTTTAAACAATGGCAATGTATATATTTTTCTGTTTCAAGACTGTGTGCACTAGCGTTGATCCTTGGGACTAGTACAATAATACATAGAAGGGCACGGTTTTATCAACCGGGCCCTGAGAGTTGTCGGGCTGGGCTTCCCGTGATTAGGTCTAGTTGGGATGACTGGGGTTGGCCAAGGGGCTAGGAGAGTCAGATTAGGACTCTGATCCTATTTCGGTAGAATTCGGATCCCCAAATTAGGAAATTGAGCTATCTTCGGATTTTTGATTCCTAACTCGATTTTAGGCTTCTAGAAACTCCCGTAAAAATTGAAGCACGATATTTCCTCGTTTGCTCATGATTTCATGACTTGACGAGCTAGTGGTTGAAAGTCGATGCACATGAAATCATAAGTTAACTTATGAGTTTGAGTTTGAAATTTAGGTTGTAGATAGGGTTGGTCTTCATGTGTTTCATTAATTTTCCTAGGATTTTACCAAGATGAAGCCTATGGTTTTGGATTTAAATCTTAAACAAATTAATTTAACTAGGGTTTTGTATATAACAATTCCCTATTGTTTAGTTTAACGTTTTTAAAATATAAGTGACACGCGTTCAAATAGAGGATATCACACCATGACAGCGGAGGTTGGGGAAAAAGAATGGGATGTCATGGCTTAAATGTGTGGAGAGGAGGGAGTGAACAACTTGGAGAACGGCCAGAGAAGTTTTGACTGCATGTAGTAGTGAGGGGAAGGGCAAGCTTCCGCGATGTGCAAAAAGGAGGGCCGGGGATGATGTCCTAATTCTATAAAATAATGGAGAGGGTTGGGGCTCGGGCAATCACAACATTTTGCTTGAGGGGAAGGAGGCAAGACGTCGATGGCAGCTCAGGATGGCTACATGACTTGTACTCCGACGATGGCCTAGGCGGTTGGATCGACCACGGTGTACTGGCGCAGCACTAGCACACTACACTCTCAGTTCCCAGACATGAGTCCGGGTGTGGATCGACGTGACCGAGCTAGGGACGATCGAGTGAGGCAAGGGACGTGATCAGGAGCTTGTCGACCTGGCCCCTCTGTGATCTATGTGCAATAATAAGTAGTATATATGATGTTGTATCAAATTTAAGCCCATCTAATTAATTTACATGGCTAATTTCAGTTCTAAAAAGTATGCTATTAGTATTGATTAAGCATACTCTTCCAGCTAATTTATTTTATAAGACTAGCATAGTTCTTTGAAGTTTTCTTTTCAAAGAAAATGATTTTAATTTATGAATTAATATATTTTCCAAGCACATTACATATTATAGCAAATATACCATGGTACGTACTATATATTCAATAATAGTGTTAGTGCACAATATTTCAATAAATTTACCGAAAATTCACAGACCGCTTCTTGACGTTCACTTATATACATTTGGGGCTTGACTAATTGTAACTCATATTGCTTTTTAAACTCTTCAAATATTTTTATTAGCTAGTTATCACAGTGCCCAATATGAACATAATTGTATTATTGGTGTGTAATCTTTCTTTATTCTAAAGAACTACATAACACTTGCTAGACATATACACATATATAAATATAATATATTTATTTAGTTTTTGCCACATCACCCACAACTTGACTCAATGTTATGTGAATATGCAAGAAAAATATGCCATTTGATCACGGTTAAGTGTCCCCACACATGACAACCTCCGCTAGGTACGATACAATTATCATTGCTTTCTATGCTGCTATGACGTATTTGACTCGATTTATTACATGATATAACAATATTTATATGAAACATTTTTCTACAAATAACTCGCTTTAAATATAATGATAGGATCATACTGCAAATTAGTCCATGCTTTGGTGCGCTGCAGAGAGGAGAGGAACGAGTGAGAGTGCAGAGGAGAAAGGAGGGCGAGATGTGTCAGCTAGGCTGGCTTGTGTCGAGGCAGAGAGAAGAGAAGAGAGTGGGCCGGCTTGGTTTGGCCTAGACAGAGCATAAGGGGGAGCAGGTCACAGGAGAAAATAGAACAAAGGTATATGGGCAGAATTGGTAATTCCAACATAATTTGAATTTGAAATAGTATTAGAAAATACAAAGTTAGTGTGTTTCTACTAAAAATACCTATGTACACCCAATTAAACTTACACACACTAGTTTGCTCCGCCAGGCGATTCCATCATCGCCGCTGGTTTTCACTGTCGTCTCCTTCATCGACTCCAGCGACCGTAGTGTTCGGAAGTTTTGCTACGATCCAGTTCCCAGATGGTTAGATCTATCGTAATTTTTTTTTTGCAGTTACTCATCACAAATTTCTTTCAATTTTTTCACGGCTGATGTCGCTTGTTTCAGGTAGATCACAAGGGGAAACCTCCTATGAAGCCCAAAAGAATCATAATCGAGTGATCTCAGTGTTGGTGATTCTTAAACACTACAAAATTAATCCGTAAACGAACGAATATTGCGGTAGTTTTCACCCGGGAGTATTCCAAGGTATCATATTTATCCTTTGGGAACTTGGATAAGAATATCACTATCGGTTGATAATTTTATCTCTAGATATACCATTGCAAACTATCATCGTCTAACTGTACGTCGGGAAATACCCCATATGCCATCGAAAAGTCAGTCGGTAAAACGTATTAGCGACATAAAAAGGGTGTTGGCTAAAGTCCCGTCGGCAAATCTCTATGCCGACTGACTTTTTTTTACCTACGAACTATAAGTCGGTAAAACAGCACTTTTGCCGACCGACTTTGATTTACCGACCGACTTAGCTCTGTCGTCCATCTATGCATTGCCAACTAACTTTATATCGGTATTTCCTCCATTCCCGACGCTTTGTCAGTCGGTAATTCTAGTTTTGTCAACACTTGGTCTGTCGCTATTCTTTCCCATGTTTAAAAAAAAATATTATTTTCCCCACAATAATTCTCATACATGACATGATGCAATAAACATTACATTTGAGGTAATATATCATTCTGCAATTAAACCAACATCATAAACAAGACCAAGTATGTTATTAACCATTTTCATTAAGCCACATCATTTTTGTCCAAAAGATAAAACATCCAATGTTAACAAGTACAAGGTCATTCCACCATATAACATTTGTCCAACAGACATATGATAGCTAGCAAGACTAGATTACATGAACACCTAGAGTGTTTAGGTCACCAAATGATAACACTTTAATTTGTAAAAGCACACATTTACCTTCCATCCAAACTTTATCCAGAAGAGAGATCAACATACGTCATCCAATCTTCACACATGAACTAAAGTGGAGAATCAAACTACGCCCTTCCATTTTCACCTACAAAAAAGATGATTTTTAGTGGCAAGAAAAGATAGATCAATGCAAATATATGAAAGTCATGACCAATGTTGCAAAGATAGATCAGACTATATATGTGCCTATCCTTGGCCTGTTTAATTTCAAGCACCATCACCATTTATTTTTCTAGCTTTTTTACTGGATTGCAATTATCTTGGTGTTTGCAACTCTATTGTTAGTCAATTAGTGAACTGTATGTGTCAGGTTTGTCTTATTTGGCTTATTATAGTGAGAAATGTCCATTACTCTTGAAATTCTAGATGGATGATAACAATACAGATTTTATTTCAGAGATAAACTTATAATAGATGTTAACCGGAAAACAAGATGTTATATCAAGGACTGAATTTCAGTAGCAAGATTAGATTGTCAGCTTCATAGAAAAAAGGCATATTGATTAAATGAGAATGGTAAATTTGCATACCTGGACCATAACACCCTGCACAATTTGATCTCGTAGAAGCTTAAAACTCATATTATATGTGAATTTAATTGGCTCCATATGTACATGTCACAGATACTCTGGAACAAATATTTTATTAATTAAATTTCACCACGAGCTATTTTTACGCATTGATCAAAAATTATTTAAAAATTCAGAAAGGTTTGTCTTCCACAACAGTATTTATGGAGATGAAGTTGGGACAATGTTCGATAAATAACAAGGTATGTTGAACATCTTTTTGACATACGTGTGTGCACTAAACAAAAACAAAAATACTAATCACCTAGTAAAGTTTAAATTCTGATCAGAAGGTCTAATTTTTAGAAGAGATGCATGCCAGATTTTAGAATCTAAACAATAAATTTGTAAGGCTAAGTTCAATACTATACAAATCTTCGTAACTTTTTTCTTCTTACATTATTTATGGAAACGAAGTCAGTACAATGTCCGATACATCATAAGGTGTGTTGAAACATTTTTTTGACATAGGTCTATACACTGAACATAAATACTAATCACCTAGTAAAGTTTAATTTTCGATCAGGTCTAATTTTTAGCAGAGATGCATACCAGATTTCATAATCTAAACAATAAATTTGTAAGGCTAAGTTCAGTACTATACAAACCTTCATAACTTTCTTGTGAACAAATATTGAACATGAAAAACAGAGAAGTGTACTGAATATTTCATCCAAATTTTAATTTAGAACAGAAAGAGTAATTTCAGATTGTCACATGTTCATAAATAGTAACTGCTGTTGCAGTTCACCATAGAACTAGAAATAGTAAATTACCAAGCTAAAGATCCATGGCCAACATCAAAATATAATAATCTACGTACGCGTAACATCTTTGCTAGCTGTAATATTAGATTGGGTTAGTCACTCCATCCCATTATTCTTTTGATTTCTTAGAAATGTCATATCAAAACACAAAATTCATTTCAAACACATCATTGCTCAGGTTGATCATTCTTGTATTCTTTCCAATGAATTCAGAAAAATATTAGGTGATACACATTGAGAATCACATCAAAAACAAAACTAGAGAGACAGATTTATGCATCACAATAACATATAAAAATAGACTGCATACACAGACTCCAACCAATCTAAAACCACAAGATTTCATTCCATTGGTGATCACTCGACTTTCCAGTCATACACATTAGCTGGAGAATTTGTCAATGTTGAGCAAAAAACAGTTCTTGGTTTCTTGCACAGTTCAATAAATTGCATGGGACTTGTATAAATCTAACATTTGTAAGATAACTGACATGATATCATATATATGGATAACCGTTCAAAAAAAATTGGATAGCTGACCTTACTAGAAAATAGTTATTATTTGATCTCGTGGTGAAGCCCGGAACTCATCATTGATTCGATGCGCAGGAATTTGTTAAATGCTTCTTAACTAGAGCCATAATTACAAGGCCTGATTCAATGAAGGGCTGTGTGAAATCAGTGGTTTGAGTCCGGTTCATTGTAATTGCAATATCTCCTATGGTTGCATCAAACTCCTGCAGAATTAGCCAACCCAGTCAGTACCACATGATGAAAATGTGAAGAATAAAAAAAACTCAAACCATTGCCGGCCCTCCTTTTCATCCAGGCCACGCCGCCGCCAGGGTGCCGCCCCAGCCGAGCCCTTGCAGTCGCCCTTGGCCCGCCGCCCGGAGACGCCTTGCAGCGCCGCCCTACATCCCGCGCTTGCCACCGCGCCCCTAACCACCGCGCAGCCAGCCACAGCCACCAACCCACCGCTCGCCCCAGTGTCGCCTCATCCCGCCGCTGCTCGTGCCGCACGCCGCCTCCGCGCAGCCCCCTTCCGCCGGGCCGAAGCCGCCGCCGCCCTACATCCCGCGCTTGCCGCCGCGCGCCTAACCACCGCGCAGCCAGCCACAGCCACCAACCCACCGCTCGCCCCAGTGTCGCCTCATCCCGCCGCTGCTCGTGCCGCACGCCGCCTCCGCGCAGCCCCCTTCCGCCGGGCCGAAGCCGCCCTACATCCCGCGCTTGCCGCCGCGCGCCTAACCACCGCGCAGCCAGCCACAGCCACCAACCCACCGCTCGCCCCAGTGTCGCCTCATCCCGCCGCTGCTCGTGCCGCGCGCCGCCTCCGCGCAGCGAGCCACCGCCGCCCTAGCCCGCCGCCCCTCCATCTCTCTCTTTCTCCCCTCCACTCCCCCTCTCTTTTTCTCAATCTTCCCGATTTGCTTTCTATTTCCTCCTCTCTCTCTCTCTCCTATTTACACAGCCACATATTCCCTCTATAACGCTGCACAGTGGGACCCCCACTACAGTGCGCGCCGAGTCTTTGATTTTTCACATGCGCACGCCTAGTTCATTTTTTTCACGCCGAGTGTTTTCATGTTGCCGACTGACAATGAGTCGGCGTATAAATGCCGACGGACCTATGGATGGGAAAAAGTGTTTTACCAACTTTAAGTCCGAAGGTAGAGAGACCGATTAGTGCCGACTAACCATCCGATCTTAATACCTTTATTTCCGTCTACTAATCAGTCGTCAATTCTTACCGACTCTTAGTCTGTCGCTAAACTTGCGTCGCTAATAATATGCAATGGTACCAGTTAATATAAATAGCAATGGTAAGGGTAATGATATGATAAGATATCAAATAACACACACAGGAGTGTAAAAGATAAAGCAGGCACACTCAGATAGTTGGGAGGTCAACGAGGTGAGTTAATATTCGTAAAGTAAGTTAAATCAATTTCAAGCTTGAGCTAGTAGATGAATAATAGAATTGTTTAAGAACTCCTCAGAGATCGGCCGATTCACTGCCACCCGCTATCAATTAAGAAAATCGGATGATTATGATAACCCTCGATTGAACTCGACTAGATTGAGACTAACGAGGTAGACTTCACAAAAGCTGATACCACCCGGATAGCAGGGTTTTCACCAGCTAATACCTACCGCACCACCGTTGCATCAGGTGTCTACCGAGTCAGAACTAGTTTCAAACACCACGTTTGCCACTAGAGTTGATCACTTCCCCTCGGATCCTTGGATGACGATCTAAATTCAATACTTAGGCAACCAAAGTATTTGAGCATGAACCCAGACTCGATACTAGACGGACTTAAACAAGGCTATAATGATTCCACACTCTCAACTATGCGGAATATAAATGCTCAACTTAAGTAAAGAAAATAACTTGTATTATAAATCAAAGTTTTACAGGGAAAGGTAAAGATACAAGAGCTTTTACCTGAATTCTAAAAGACGCTTCCGGAACCCTGAGTTGTAGCTCGACTCAACTCTAACTCCCAAACTACTAAGACTACTCTTGCTAATGACAAAGTGTAACTTCTCCAAATGGTGTGTGTTACAAAGTGAGGTGAGGGCGTCCTTTTATAGCCAACTGATGCCAATCAAGAGCAGCCACGTTAGGGGACACTTGTCACCAAGCCACCAATCAAAGGAGAATCGGAGAGAGGATTCAAGTGGGTCGCCTAACCTATGGTGGGTCGGCCGACCCATTTTCGGCACCTCCTGGCCCTCGATTTCTCCTGGGATGCTTCTTTAACGTTGTAGATCATCTCCTCCGGTCGGTTTTGACAGTTGGAGCCGATAAATTCTCCTTCCATGTGGCCAAATGAATCCATCCCAAAGCAATCTTAGCCTCTGGATCAAACCGACGTGTGTCGATGGCCTAGATGACTCTTTATGTGCTTCTTGCATCACCAGAAAAAACAATCGGTTTGGCGACAAAGTAGGTCAGCCGACCTACGACTGGCTTTTTTCTTTAGTTCAACTCCGGTTTTTGCCATTTTGCTCCTGAAGACACAAACTCACCAAACTTTTGGAACTTTATTAGTTGAAATAAAATTCATACGTAAAACTTGATTTTTCCTCAAATTACCTAAATGTTGGCGTACGAATTTGGATTTTAACGACCGCAAACACTCAGCAGCAGGACACGTCATACAAGCCGCCCCTGCCCATTAAGGTTAGATCTAGTCATTATTTTGGATCTAACACGTGATATAGTTGGTTAGATATGCGTTTATTATGTTTGAATCATAGGTTAAAAAGGGAAAATTGATAAAATGCCCTGAAGTTCGTAGGCGCTCGTCAAAATACCCAAAGTTCGTGGCTCTTTTATGTTTTGCCCTGTGAGGACTAAGTTATGATACTAATCTTATAAACTAATCCCTCCCACTGAAATTGACAATCCTACCCCTGAAAAGAAAACAAATCATCGTTTTGATCTTCATCGGCGTCAGGGGCATCGTCGCGCTAACGCTCGACTCACTGCCTCGCGCGCGGGGGCTTCCTCCGACGCGCGTTCTGCTCGCGCTCGCCTCCTGCACACGCGCTGCGGCCGGGAAGTAAATTTCTCATCTCCGTTCAAGCTTGGCGCTGCGGTGAAGTAAAAGTACGAACTAGATGGCCATGCTATTGGGTACCATGAAAGCTGTCTGATCGAGCTCTGGAGTTTCCCAAAAAAATCACAAATTTGGCAAACAAATAGATAACAAACAGCACTAATAACACTTGTTGGAGCTCTAGAATTATCCCAAAAAAAAAAAACAGAAGTAGCATCAACCAAACAAGTGTTTTCCAATTGGCTAAGCATTAATACGTACATAACTTGTCAACAAAATGTTCAAAAGCTCCGTATAAAGTTTGCAACTAAACCAATAAAATATTTCTAAAAAATAATTTCTTAAGTTTTGCCTTTTCTTCTTGGGAGTAATCTTTTTTATGTGTCTTGTAATTGGTTCTATTGTAGATATCCCCGACGCTTGCGATCCTCCATCTCCCATGGGCATTGCAGTTTGGCTAAACAAAGATAATCTCATTATCACACATGAATTAAAAATAAATAATTTCTTATATCATATATTACTTTGTTTTAGGCGTAGAAGGAGTAGGACTATCTGGTTCTTCACTTGTTGGGGCTACCTTGCTTGAACCTTCCCATGGCACTGTATTTCTCGTACTCACGTTTTTCCTATCAAGGGAAACATATATTTTTATAAAACTGAAGTATAAAAATATTTGCAAAGAAACTTAAAAGCAAATAATTATACCTTTTCTTTACACCATTCAGAGGACAACCAATTTGCCTATATCCTAGCTCTCCACATCTTTTGCATTTGTTCTTACCTCCGACTTTAACTTTTTTCCTTGATAACCTGGTTCCGTGCAAGCCTTTATTCTCAGTTTTCATTCTTTGCCTACACCTCTTTTGGCTAGTGGTGGTAGCAAGACAAATCCAGGGTCCACTTTAGGCCATTGAGACTTGCCTGTTAGTGGTTCAATTTCTCCATGATATGCTGTTCCATAAACCATGTCTAATTTTTAGTATTTTCAACTTCAAAGAAACCAAAGGCTAATGGAAACATCTAATTATGCCTGTCTAAAGCTGTTACTGCAGTAAGCTGGCCACCCCACTTGCCATTTAAAGCAGTTGAATCTATGCTCATGTATGGTCTACAACCATTCAAAAAGCCCTGAATGTAGGGACTAAATACAATGAAGAACCTTTTAAAGTAAGTGTTACCTTTCAAATTTTCATTATCAATTTCAACTACGCTTCCTGGGGATCTCAACTCAATCTCAGCCTTGTAGTTGTAAAGCATCTGAAAGCTTTCTGCCCAAGTCCCATAAAGCTCATTGATTGCTATTTCTCTCCCCTTCCATACAGTGTCATAACCAATCGTAATATTGTAATCATTTTCCAACTTGATTTGTAGCTCCTTGGCACCCATGTTAGGAGATAATCTCTAGATAGGCACTGCCCTGTTGGCCACCCAGTTCTTAGATGTCATATTACTTTTCCTTCTACTGCTTGAAGCACATATATGATTAGGTCCTATTTCTGTCACCTACAATTACAATCAAGGTAACAATTACAAACAAGTACAGTACAAATTAATAAAGGATTAATAACAACATATAGTACTACATAAGATGATTACCACAATAGTTTCTTGCCCCTGCACCTTTTTAGCAACAATTCTCCATGGGCATTGCATCTCTTTACAAGCACCAAGAAACCTTGTAGGATCGGACTTTTTAGTCTTTATGACAAACTCCCCTAAAATAGCAAAATGCTTTATGGACAATCTAAATTGTCTCATGGAAGCAAAAGTAGAGCCAAGATTAACCGCTGAATTTTCTCTATCATTAGCAGTGTGCTCATCCTCCTCTACATCATCAACCGAAATATCTTCACCTTCAATGGCTTCCTCCATAGCACTCTCATCCTCTATAGCATTAGTTTGTTCATCCCCTCTCAAACCAAGCAATCCATACATCTCCTCTTCGTCCATTGGAACATCAACATCATCCTCCTCTTTCTCGGATGCCTTGTCTTTCTCATCGATGGGAAAATTCAAATCATCCATGTCTGTCTCAATTACAAGACTTGACCAATCAATCGAAGCCATCTCTCCCCCGGGATCTCCTTGCTCCCCATAATAGAAAGATCATTATATGCAATAGGTCTATAAAATAGTATATTAAAGGACAAATAAACATGCACAATGGTCTACATAAACAGCAATCAAATACAACTTGTAAAATACATCATTTATTGCTAAATAGGCTATGGCAGCTACTGTTGGTATTAACAATGATTAACTACCAACATGGTAAGGTACTTACTGCAATGTACGACGTGCTGTGCGATGTTATTAGAACACGCAACCAATTCTGGCCTATCCTAGCAGCAGAGAACGACGTGCTGTGAGGGGAAAAAGGCGACGCAGCGCGTCCCCGCAGCAGAGAACACCACCTCGCCTTCACGTAGCGCGTCCCCGCAACGCTCACCGTGCGCCACAGAACGCGCGGCCCCCGCGACGCTCGCCGTGCGGCAAAGGCGCTTCGTTTCCCCCCACACAGCCGCTGCCGTCGCGTCCCTCCCCCACGCAGCGCTTTGTTTCCGCGGGATGCAAAATGATTCGTTTCCAATTATTCTCAGGGGTAGGATTGTCCATTCAAATAGGAGTAAGATTAGTTTCGCAACTTAGTCCTCACAGGCCAAAACATAAAAGAGCTCCCAACTTTGGGCATTTTGACGAGCACCGACGAACTTCAGGGCATTTTGCCAATTTTCCTGGTTAAAACAGGCGTGTGATGGAAAGAGGCTGAGATCTGAAGAGGACGACAATGTTCAGATGTGAAAGTGATGTAGTTATTTTTCATAGAAAGTTAGTTACATCAGGCTGTAACACTGCTCAATTTATCAAATACAATGTTTTTTTGTCCTATCTTTTGCCCTACATGTTTGATTGTCTCATATGAATATGTTTAAAACATATTTAAAACATTTCCCCCATTGCAGATTTTGAAAAAACAGAGTGCACCAGCCGGACAAAAAGAAAAGGCATGGCTGAAAACTTTTTCTTCGGTGTTGGGGTGCGCAACATGTGCCGTGTTGATGTTTCTAATCGATGTTTTTATTTTTGAATGACAAGAAAATGCGCTTACTTTGTTTAAAGCGGTTTTATTAATTTAATGGCATTTATCCCAACTCCACGTCATTAGATACAAATTTATTATTATAGAAATTCAAGGGAATGCGAGTGCCAAACTTCTCGATTAAATTCTGTTAATTACATCTCAGTTAGAGAATACCCCTCATTGTAAATTCCAACATAAATATTACGTAAGATTGCAACATGAAGAAAATTATAAAAGATAAAAAGAAGAGTAAATTGCATTGTAGGTACATGAAGTTGGCACGAGTTTTCGCTTAGATACATAAAGTCTGAAACTAGGCATATTTATACATGAAGTTGGTTTTTCTTTACATAACAGGTCCAGAGTGGTTTCTGGGGGTGGTTTTTTGATGTGGCATCCTAGTCAACATTTCACACAACAAAAGTTGCCCATGTGGCATCCCTATTTCCTCACTGCACCTCTCTCTCCCTTCGCACGAGTCTCTCTCTCTCTCTCTCTCCCCCCTATGTGTGAAGTGACGGTGGCGGCACTGCCCTAGCCACGATGGCATGCGAGGCGGAGGCGACACGCGGGAGGTCGCACTCAGAGCGGCATAGCGCGTGCGGCAGAGATGAGCCATACCGGGTCCTTGTGGGCTGAGGACAGTGGCGCAGCGTGCCCTTGGTCTAGCGTGCCCTCAGCCGTCGCTACGCCATGGTTGGTGGAGAAGGAACGGCACCGGGCTTGGAGAAGAGCGGACCGTACGACGCACCGTGGTGGAGTGAGACGGCGTGTCCCGGCAGCGCGACAGCGGCGAATAACCCTAGAAGTGTAGGGGCAACGGCGTAGATGGTCGGGTGCGGCGTGTTGGCCGCCACCGACGTGAAGGTTAGGCGGGAAACGGCGGTGCGCAGCATGGCGCTCCCCGCACGGCCTCTGTTGGGGAAAAACGGTGGAGCTCGGTGGATTGGTGGCGCAGTTGTCAACGAAGTCATGACCACGGCGGCGGCGCACCCAAGCGGCGAGGCATAGGGGACGCCGGAGCCATGATGTTAGCAGCACCGTTGCTCCCGGTCTAGAGGCGAGAGGCGGTGCGCGAGGTGACGCCCAAACCTGGGCACTGCGAAGAAGAGCGACGGCTGCACCTAGCCGCGTCCCGGCATTGGTCGCGACAGACGGGGTGACGCGGGATCCGGCTTGGTGGCGACGGATGGGGCGACGCGGGCTCCGGCTTGGTGGCGTCATCTAACGGCAGACGTCGTGAAGTAAGGCGAGCGTGCCCCGCCGCGATGGAGAAGAAGAAGGCGGGCAGCATGCTCCCGTGTCGTGCCTCACGCTGGTCCGATGGTTGCGCGATGATGCCCCCATGTTAGTGAGGACTGAGGAGGGCCCCGACGGCTGCCCCGTGTTTTTGGAGGCGAGGTGGTCGGCAGCGGTGTGCCCTGCCGAGATGGGGATGAGGCGGCGGTGGTGCCCGTGCTAGGTGGTGGCGGCATCCGCGCTAGGTGGTCCACACCACGGCTAGGGCAGCGGGCGACGGCGTGAACTAGCCACGACGGTGTGGCGGCGGCGGTGGGACGAGGGAGCCTGAGCTCGATCCGAGCGAGATGAGAAAAGAGAGTGAGAGATGGAAATGATGACATGTGGGCCCCTTTTTGTAAACTAATAAAAAATAAAAATTGCTAGCTGTTCTATCTGCATGGCAATTAATCATCAAAACCGACTTGAACAAACCGCTTTGAACTTGTCATGAAATAAAAATCCAACTTCATGTGCATCAGTGCCTGGTTTAGAAGATTATGTATTTAAACAAGAACTCGCGCCAACTTCATGTACTTGTGGTGTAATTTAGTCTAAAAAGAATATGATCTTCATGTCTTCGGGGCGTCGCTGATGAGTGCTTTGTCGGAGCCTTTAAATTTTGGTTTTGTCCCACTAGCGTTGCAAGGATGGCTAGTAGCTTTGGAGATGCTTTTACGGGGGCATCATAATTTGAGTTTTATGCTATTTTGATTAGCACAACGTACGTATGTGGGTAATATTTTGAGGTGCTTTTTATGAGTGCATCCTAATTGGATATGTATAACAGTTTTACCATGGCAATGTAATGTGTGAGCATCGTTGAGCCCTAATTTTTATTAGTGGCATTGATGTCAAAAATATTCATATTTAGTGTTAGGAGGTTTTTGGATTTCTCGGAACCCTAGCGAAGACTCGGCTTCACGTAAAACCCTAATTTAAAGCTTCGACAAATTTGTGAGATGCTCCAAGTTCTAAGTGCGTGACCGAGCGAGAGATGAGGTCTCGTATAGATTAGAAGTAGTTAGGTTTTTAATTTCTGTTTTTTGTCGGATTTCAAAAGGGGTTTGAATCTCTCGGACTATGCCGGATCTTTGCGACTTCTTAAAAAATCAGTTTCCGTAGTCCACCTCTTCTAAAAATACCCAAATATACTCTTGTGAGATTTCTAGAGAGAGAAAGAAAACCCACCTAACTACCTCCACATCCTTTAGCACGTTTTCACTCTCTGTCGGACGACGTCTGGAAACCACGGATCAAGTCCGATCAACAACAAAGACAAGATACACCTTGTCGAGCGGCGTCGGTCGGTGCGGACGGCGTCCGATCAGCTTAATTCAGTGAGCTTTCCTCTCTGTCGGGCGGCGTCCGGTAGTTACCGGACGGCGTTCGATAAACCGTTTTCAGTGAGCAGTAGTCTCTGTCGGACGGCGTCCGGTGCCCGTCGAACGGCGTCTGGTAAAGGCTAACGGCTAGTTCTTTTGTCTCCTTCTGGGGGATAACGGCTAGTTGCTCTAGGGGCTATAAATACTTGTCTAGTGGTTGGCTTCTTTGAGATTTTGATGCTCTCTACACCTACTACACTTATTGCTCATCAATTAGGTGATCTAGAGCCATTCCTCCACCCTCAAACCAATCAAAGCCACAAATCATTCATCCCCAACACCGAGCTTCATTGAAGTCCTTCGATCCGGCATGATCGGGGCGTTTCGGGCTTGTTACTTTTGAAGACGGCATCCTTCGTGGAGGCGTGGGCTTGGGAGTAGGCCTTGGCGTGTGGCTACTCTCGAGTCGGTGTACGGGTGAAGGAATCTACCTCGCTGGAGTGGCGGAATGACTACCAGGAAGTAAGTGAGGCGTTAGGCTCGAGAGTGAGCCGGTCCTTGTGCGCAAGGGGTAGCCTCAACGGAGAGTAGGAGTTGCGGCTCCGAACTTCGGTCAAACAAATACCGTGTCACTTTCTCTCACTTATTTTCCGCACTTACTTCCATTGCATTGCTTGTGATGAATTGTGATGCCATGTCTTAGTTTTTCAATTCACTTGTTTATCGCTTCCGCTTGCATGAACATTGAAACTAGGATTGGGTCACTATTAATATGATGCTTAATCAACAAATAATCAAAAAAGTTTAAAATTGCCTATTCACCCCCCTCTAGGCCTTAGGATTCTCTTTCAAGTGGTATCAGAGCATCTAGATTCTCCGGTATTAGCTTCAGCGCTAGAAGATGGCTCAAGAGGGGCCTAGGATAGAAATTGAAAAAGCTCCTATCTTTGATGGGACCAACTACAACTATTAAAAAATTCGAATACAATGATCTAGAGGCTCTTAGCTATGATGTGTGGGTTGCTTGTGAGATCGGTTATCCGGACCCTCCGGTCGGAACTTTAGCTCTTGATGATGTTCATGCTAACTATAAACGTTTTAATGCCATTGTTAGAAATGCTTTACTCTCTAGTGTTTCTTCCGAAGTGTTCGATAGCATTGGCAATCTCACTAAAACTAATGACATTTGGAAGCATCTAAAACAAATCCATGTTGGTAGTGCCGAGATGGTTGAGGAGAAGCTATCTCGAGCTAGAAAAAGATTTGATCAATTCAAAATGCTCTCTAATGAAAGTGTCAATGAAATGTTTCTTAGGTTAAACCCCATCGTCAATGAAATTGCCGGATGCTCGGAGAAGAAGGTTTTGGAGGACATTGACATTTGTCGAAAGATGCTTGATGTTTTGCCATTTAGTTTCAATCCACTTGTGACCTTAATTCGAGCATCCAAGTCAAAACTCAAGAAAATGACTTCAATCAAGCTCCTCGGGCAACTCAACTCTTAAGAGATGCGGCTTCTTGAAAGTGAAGAGTCCCCGCTCAACAAGAAGTCAATTGCTCTCCCCGCCAAAGCCAAAGGTGGAAAGAAGAAGGTTGAAATTAAAAAAGATGACGATGACTCCGATGATGCAATTCCGGAGATTGAAGAATTGGTCCTCCTTGTCAAGCGATCAAGAAAGTTGATCAAGAAAATAAGCTTCCGCGATGGATCATCCTCTTCAAGACGAAGACCCATCTCCGAAATGCGTTGCTATGAATGCGGAGAGAAGGGTCACTTGGCGGCGGATTGCCTAAGAAGCAAAAAGAGCAAGCACAAGGCAAAGAATCAAGAGGAAGATGAGGATGACGACAAGAAGAAGTACCGTCACTACCGCAAGAGCGATCATAAATCCAAGGACAAGAAAAGGCTCTTGCCGATCAAAGGACCAAAAAGAAAGATAGCTCAAGTTCATCATCCTCCCAATCTTCCTCTGAAGAAGAAGACACTAGAGCTCATAGGCTAGCCGGACTTGCGATCAAATAAAATGCTCCTCCGGCCCTTTCCAAGCAAAAGCTTTGTCTCACCACCAACATGCAAGAAGATGTGATCGGGGAATGGATCACCGACGATGAAGGCTCTTGGGCGGACTCCTCCGACAATGAAAACACCAAGGTGTCCGGAGTCGCCATCAACAACCCTACACCTCCCATGTGCCTCATGGCACTAGAGGAGAAGGTAACAAATGAGCACCTCTCTAAAAGTGAGTTTAAGCTTTTGATTGATGATTTGAATAATGCTCTAGAGAAGGAAAAATCTAAGAGAAAAAAGTTAATGAAAGTGCATAAAGAGCTTGCGAATGAATTTGAGATTTTGGTTGAAAAACATGAGACTTTAGAAGATGATTATGAAGCTCTAAATTTGTAAGTTGAAATTCTAGAAAATAAACTAGCTAACTCTAATATTGATGATGAAACTCCTCTTGATTGCTCAATTGAAAAATGCAATGTTGGTGTGACTTGTGACTTGATTGACACTATAAATGGTTCACTTAGCTTGTTTCATGACGCATCTTTGAGCTTATCACCCACTATCATACCTAATACTAACTCATCTTCACCCACTAGTGCTACTTCTTTAAATGAAAATGCTTGTTCTATTGGTACTTGTGGTGTTGCTAAATGTGCTAATAAGCTAGTTAAGAAAAATTTGCTTCTAAAGGATAGAATTTAGCAACTAGACTCTAGCTTGGCTAAATTGCTTGTGGGAAACAACTCTCTTAACAAGTTGCTTAGGGAGCAAAGGTACACCTTGGGCAAGCATGGTTTAGGATTTCATCCCGGGGATTTGCCCAAGGGAGGTTGGGGTAAGCCCAAAATAACTTTTGATAAGTGAGGGACTCGTTGCCACATTTGTAAAAATAAGAAACACAAGGCCATTGTTTGTCCTCTTCCTAAATCATCGCAATTCATGTCTAAAACTCAAGTGCTTCATACTAGTTACATGCTTATGAGGAAAAATGGCTCTACTTATGCTAAGTATATTGGTACACCCAATAATAAGAAAGATGTAAAAACTATTTGGGTGCCCAAGTGTTTGATGACTAACTCAAAAGGACCCAAGATGAAGTCTTGGGTACCTAAAACCCAAACTTAAATTTGTGTGTGTATGTGAACTACAAGAGCGGTGGCCGGCATTGGATATTTGATAGCGGTTGCACCCAACACATGACCAGTAGGTCAAGTATGTTCACCTCACTAGAAGAGGAGAAGGACCCCGAACACAAGATTACATTTGGGGATAACTCCAAGAGAAAGGTAAAGGGTATAGGTAAAATCGCAATATTCAATGACCTATTCATCTCTAATGTTCTCTTGGTGGAAGTTTGCAACTTTAATCTCCTCTCCGTTGCTCAAGTGTGCGATTTAGGTTTTGATTGCTTCTTTTCGGTTAACGGAGTTCGTGTTGTTTCCACGAAGGATCAAAGTGTTGCATTTGAAGGAACCCGGTTTCAAAACTTATATTTGGTTGATTTTTCAAACCGTGAATCTTCTCAAATCAAGACTTATCTTATTTCTCAAACTACTCTTGGTTGGTTGTGACATAGACGTCTTGGACATGTTGGAATGGGCACTTTGAAAAAGGTTTTTAAAGACAACTTGGTTGTTGGAGTGAAGGATGTCAAATTCGAGAAAAACCATTTATGTAGCTTATGCCAAGCCGGCAAGCAAGTGGCTAATTCTCATCCGACTAAGACATTCATGTCTACATCCCGACCACTTGAACTTTTGCATATGGATTTATTTGGCCCAACCACCTATGCGAGCATAGGAGGAAATTCTTATTGTCATGTGATTGTCGACGATTTCTCTCGCTTCACTTGGGTATTTTTTCTTGCAAATAAATCACTTGCCGGTGATGTGTTTAAAAGATTTGCTTTGAAAGCTCAAAAGGAATTTGACTCTTTTATTAAAAAGGTGAGGAGTGATTAAGGCACCGAGTTTCCTAATACAAATGTTGAGGAATTTTGTGATGAGCTAGGAGCCAAGCACGAATTCTCGGCGGCCTACACTCCCCAACAAAATAGAGTGGTGGAGAGGAAGAACCGTACATTGATAGAGATGGCGAGGTCAATACTTGATGAGTATAACACGCCGCATACTTTTTGGGCGGAAGCCATAAACACGGTGTGCATGCCATCAACCGTCTCTACCTCCACCGACTCCTTCACAAGACCTCATATGAACTAATAGTGGGACGAAGGCCCAACATTTCTTACTTTCGAGTCTTCGGTTGCAAGGTATACATTTATAAGAAAAGGACTCATTTGGGTAAGTTCCAAAAGAGGTGTGATGTTGGTATAATGTTAGGCTACTCTTCTCGCTCCAAAGCTTTTCGAGTTTTTAATAATACTACCGGGCTAGTTGAGGAAGCTTATGATGTTAAGTTTGATGAAACTAAAGGCTCGCAAAGTGAGCAAGATTTGACAAGAAATGTAGGTGATGAGTTACCACATGAAGCTATGGAGTTGGGGGAAATTCGACCCTCTCCGGAGGTACCAAAAGATGAAGACGTCTCCCCACCACCTCCATTGATAATCAAACTCAAGACATCTCTCCAACAACTCAAGACTAAACGGTGGACGGAGATGCAAACTTTGAAGTTGATCAAGCTCAAGGGGGAGCCATTGATCTACAAGTACAAGTCCAACAACACCGCTCTCTCTCCAAGGATCATCCCCTAGATCAAGTCATTGGCAATCTCAATCAAGGCGTAAGAACCCGTTCTCATACCACTAATTATTGTGAGCATCACGCCTTTGTGTCTATTGTTGAGCCTAGAACTATTGATGAGGCATTGGCGGATGCGGATTGGGTAAACGCCATGCACGAAGAATTAAATAACTTCATCCGCAATGAAGTTTGGGAGCTTATGGAAAGACCGAAGGATCACAATGTCATTGGCACTAAATGGGTCTTCCGCAACAAACAAGATGAGAACGGTGAAGTAGTACGAAACAAGGCAAGATTGGTGGCGCAAGGTTTCACTCAAATCGAAGGTCTTGACTATGGAGAAACCTACGCCCCCGTTGCTCGACTTGAAGCTATACGGTTACTCTTGGCATTCGCCTCTCTCTATAATATTACTCTCTTTCAAATGGATGTTAAGAGTGCTTTCCTAAACGGTTTTATTGATGAACCTGTTTATGTCGAGCAACCGTCCGGTTTTGAAAACCTTAAACACCCAAACCATGTCTATAAGCTCACTAAGGCGCTATACGGTTTTAAGCAAGCTCCTAGAGCATGGTATGAGCGTCTTAGGTACTTCCTCTTAGAAAAGGGATTTAAAACCGGTGCGATTGATTCCACATTGTTTCTCAAGCCTATAGAAAATGACTTATTCATTTGTCAAATATATGTGGATGATATTATTTTTGGATGTACTAACATAGCTAAATTCAAGGACTTTGCAGAAATGATGTCCAAGGAATTTGAAATATCTATGATTGGGGAACTCACCTTCTTCCTTGGATTTCAAATCAAGCAACTCCGAGAAGGTTCCTTCATTTGTCAAGAAAAATATACAAAGGACCTTCTCAAGCGGTTTTCTATGAATGATTGCAAATCATCAAAGCACCAATGGCCACTAATGGGCATCTTGGCTTGAATGAAGATGGAAAGCCCGTGGACCACAAGCTTTATCGCTCCATGATCGGTTCACTTCTCTATCTCACCGCTTCTCGACCCGATATTATGTTTAGTGTGTGCATGTGTGCTTACTTTCAAGCATCCCCTAAAGAAGTGCATCTTGTTGTCGTAAAACGCATTTTGAGATATCTTAAAATCACTACTAGCCTAGGACTTTGGTACCCTAAGGGAGCGCGTGTCGAGCTTCTTGGCTATTCCGACTCGGATTATGCCGGTTGCAAAATTGATCGCAAAAGCACCTCGGGGGGTTGTCACTTGCTAGGACGCTCACTCGTGTCATGGACTTCGAGGAAGCAAAACTCCGTGGCGCTATCTACCGCGGAAGCGGAATATGTAGCGGCAGGGAGTTGTTGTGCTCAACTCTTGTACATGACACGGATGCTCAGTGACTTTGGGCTAAAATTTGAAAAAGTGTCACTTCTATGCGATAATGAAAGTGCGGTGAAAATAGACAACAATCCGGTCCAACATTCCCGTACAAAGCACATCGACATCTGACATCACTTTATTCGTGACCACGTTGAAAAGGGTGACGTTGTGCTTGTCTACGTGCGAACGGAAGATCAATTGGCGGATATTTTCACCAAACCCTTGGATGAGGCACGGTTTTGCAAATTAAGAAATGAACTCAACATACTAGATAGATCAAATGCATGTTAATTGGATTTTGTGACTTTTTGGGTCTTATTTGAATTTTTCCATTTGCTTTTTGACCCTTGTCACATTTAGGGGGAGTTTAAGTTCAACTCATGATCTCAAAACTCCCTCTAGTGGTGAAAAGATGAATTTGATTTTGAGTTAACACATTCTTGTCCTATATTTAAGTCAAAACAAATTTGAAATAAATAGGCTATTCTTTATCTTCTTACCACTTCAAACTTATCAATTTGAAAAATCCTTATCTCTTTTGAAAAATTGGCTCCATATGCATATTTGCTCTTTTGAAAATCATATGGCATCAAAATTGTTGAAAATATTTGAAAAGAAGCCAAAATTCAAAAACATGTGCTTAAACTTTAAAGTCAACCCCTACGCGTGATTTTCATGCCAATATGAGAAATCAAGGCAAAATTTGGGTTCGCACATTTTATTGATCTCTAAGATCAAAATTTGAGATTTTTTAATTTGGTTGGTTTCATTTGTCACATTAAAATCTTATCCCTTCAAAATTAAAATTTAAAATTACTTCAAATTGCTCACATTTGAATCTTTCCTTGAATTTTGAGCAAAAATGGAGAATATCCCTTCAAAAAACTATTTTTAATACAAATTCTTGCATTGGTAGGGCCCACAGGTCAGCAGTGCATGCTGTGGCGCTTTCTGCCTTCATCGGACGCCGTCCGGAAACTCTCGGACGCCGTCCGACGGGGTTTTGCGTGCGGTGTATACTTCCTGTCGGACGCCGTCCGGTAACCAGCGGACGCCGTCCGACAAGGTCTTATCAGCCCCGCAATACTCCTGTCGGACGCCGTCTTGATTTCCCAGACCCCGTCCGACGAAGCATTTCCCGCGCTGCACCCGTACTGTCGGACGCCGTCCGATGGGGACCAACCGTACAGATCACCCTTAATCTCACCCCTCTGCCTCCCTCTTCCCTCGTTTCACTTCACTCTCCTCACCAAACCGGCCCCGCCTCTTCCTCTCCTCCTCACAGGGGGAGGTTCTCCGGCGTTCTCCGGCGACGTCCACCACCACCGACGGCTTCCCCTCGTCCTCCTCTTCGATTCCCTCCGCAGGGATTGAAGGTTGGCGGCCCGATTCGTGGGCCTCGTCTCCGTTGAGCTCCCCTCTTTTCCCCTACAGGGAAAGGCCTAGGGGACGATCCTCTCTCACACGATGGCTCTCTCCTCCCTTCTAGGGCTCGGTAACGACTTCCCGCCTCCGTTTCTGCAAATCCCTTTGTTTACCGAGTTCTAGGTTTTGAATAGGATTTTCCCGCGCTTATGTCCAGGGTTGGCTCGTGGTGTGGTTGGCATTTGGTCCGTAGGCACTTGGCAGTGGATTTGATTCGTCCGTGGGCTATTGTCAGTGGGATTGATTCGTCAGTGGGAAATTGGTTAGCAAAATTGATTCGAGATGTCGCGTTCATTGAAGAAACTGGGCAAGGCTTTGAGCAGGACACTGAGTGGTCGTGGCAGTAGCAGTCGGGATGTTCGTGATGATTTTGATGAAACGGCTAGCAGTGCCGCTCCTCCGCGCACAAGGAAAATCGTTAGAGAGCATCAGCAGTAGCAGCATGATAAAGGATACAATTGAAAACGGGTTGCGGGGTCTTCTTTTGCGACCGCCGAGGACAGTGATGATGACACTTTTGCTGAGGACCCGATAGATGAAGATGTCACTGAGACTGTGGTGGCTGAGGATAAAGATTTCAGATTCTACACTAAGTTTCAGAACAACTTTATATGTGTTTCTTTGCACCCAAAACTGGTCCTAGGGACCCACATTGTGTTGATTGGGATGAGATCACCGCAGCTGCAGGACCTGAGGTTCACACCATATTCAGCTCTACTCCAGGCCTGGCAGAATTGATTTCAAACAAGAAGTTGACCTGGTGCAAAGAGAGGCACTGTGAATTCTTTACTACTCTGTTGGTTGCTGAGGATGAGACAGTGTCCAATTATTATCACTCAGTCAATGGACATGTTCTGGGGATCACAGTGGCAGAGATGAATTATGCATTGGGCACTCCAGATTCTGGCACCGATTTAAATGAGATGGCCTATGAAGATGCCCTCTGGAGTGGCAAATATCCTCCACTTGAAGAAATCAGACTCATGTACCTTGATCTTGATGAGGAAGAGTTAAATATAGAAAAAGCAAATCAATTGCGACAGAAGCCTGCATTGATAAATCTTATTCTTCGCAGCACCCTGTTCGTTCGAGGCGGCAACCGCGACAGGATTCTCCCAATCTGCAGCTGGTTCATGCTATATCTTCTGACAGGCAGGACTATAAATATTGGAGCCACCCTCTTGGGAGAACTTGATGGTGCCATCTTCAGAGAGGTCAATAGAGCACTATCTCTAGCTCCCTATATTGGCCTGTTACTCTCTAGGACACAGCAGATTTCTGAGGATGAGGTAAAGAGTTGGGATTGTAAGATCAAGAAGCATCAAATGAAGATCTTTCTGAACACACTTGGCAGCAAACACAGGTTGGATCGTCTAGGTGATGATGCTCCTCCTCCAGCACCGGCCCCTGTTTTTGCTCCTGCTGCTCAAATGCCGCCCTCTGTGCCAGTGACTGGTGTTGGTTCTTCTGTAGCTGTCCCTCCTCCTTGGTACGACACTTTGATA
The DNA here is from genome assembly GCA_036346415.1 of Raddia guianensis. Lineage (NCBI taxonomy): Eukaryota > Viridiplantae > Streptophyta > Magnoliopsida > Poales > Poaceae > Raddia > Raddia guianensis. Next base: position 53,134,705 of record CM070536.1, on the reverse strand, counting down.
AGTGAGATGAGAGGTCTGCGCACTAAGATGAAAGAAGAGCTTGCAGCCACCCGCAGGGAAATGAATGAATTGGCAGGGCAGCAGACGTATCTGAGTGATGAATTTGCAGAGTTTAAGTCTGCCCTGCAGTATATGGGTGCTATGTTCATGCCAGTTCCGGAAGGGGCCAATCCGTACTCATGGTATTCTCATGCCCACGATAGCTATCAGGCCTACGAGCAGCGTCAGGTGTTTCCTCGTCCACCTGCCTACCCACCACCGGTTCACCCTTGGGTATATCCTCCTCCAGGGCCTACTCCTGCTTATGTGCCACCACCATAGCCTTTCCCTCCTCCTGGTGCTCCAACTCAGCATCCTCCTCCCGATAAGATTTCTTTTACTGGTGGAGAGATGTGTCGTCATCTAAACTTTTCTTTGACAAATCCTCAACTGACCCAGCTCTTTGATGATCAATCTTCTCCTCGGTCAGTACCCTCTGCAGCTCATCTGTCTACGTACAAGTGTTGCAGAGGGCAGGGTTCTTCTTCTGGCGGCCATGGACATGATGGAGGCGATGACATGGATCAAGATCAAGAGAAGTAGACTAGCAAGGCTAGGAGCATTTCCCTTTTATGTCACTTGGTGACAAAGGGGGAGAAGTTAGAGAGAGTAGCAAGGGTTAGACAGTGATCGAGTGATCGAGGTCCTGTTTTTCATGTAATATTATTTTTGCCTCGATACTCTTTGATGTGTGGTTTGTTACTCTGTTAACTTGGCTTTATGATATTTAAACCTTATTGGCTTGTGGTTTTAAATTTGTGCATGAATTTAGGGGGAGTTTCTCTTGTATGCGCATCATTGTGGTCGAGTTGTGGTTTCTTTTATTTGCAATTACTCGCATACTTGTCTTTGCACTAACCCCTCTTGCAGCTCAAAATATTAATTCTCTCTCGGGTTGCCATCAAGTGCCACAAAGGGGGAGATTGTGAGCATCGTTGAGCCCTAATTTTTTTTAGTGGCATTGATGTTAAAAATATTCATATTTAGTGCTAGGGGGTTTTTGGATTTCTCGGAAGCCTAGCGAAGACTCGGCTTCACGTAAAACCCTAATTTGAAGCTTCGACAAATTTGTGAGCTGCTCCAAGTTCTAAGTGCTTGACCGGGCGAGAGATGATGTCACGCATAGATTAGGAGTAGTTAGGTTTTTAATTTCTGTTTTTGTCGGATTTCAAAAGGGGTTTGAATCTCTCGGACTATGCCGGATCTTTGCGACTTCTTGAAAAATCGGTTTCCGTAGTCCACCTCTTCTAAAAATACCCAAATATACTCTTGTGAGATTTCTGGAGAGAAAAAGAAAACCCACCTTACTACCTCCACATCCTTTAGCACGTTTTCACTCTCTGTCGGACGGCGTCTGGAAACCGCCAGACTGCGTCCGATCAGCTTAGCCCAAGCACAGTACACACTGTCGGACGGCGTCCGGTCGTTACCGGACGGCGTCCGATCAGCTTAATTCAGTGAGCTTTCCTCTCTGTCGGACGGCGTCCGATAGTTACCGGACGGTGTCCGATAAACCGTTTTCAGTGAGCAGTAGCCTCTGTCGGACGGCGTCCGGTAAAGGCTAACGGCTAGTTCTTTTGTCTCCTTCCGGGGGACAACGGCTAGTTTGCTCTAGGGGCTATAAATACTTGTCTAGTGGCTGGCTTCTTTGAGGTTTTGCTGCTCTCTACACCTACCACACTTATTGCTCATCAATTAGGTGATCTAGAGCCATTCCTCCACCCACAAACCAATCAAAGCCACAAGTCATTCATCCCCAACACCAAGCTTCATTGAAGTCCTTCGATCCGGCATGATCGGGGCGTTTCGGGCTTGTTACTTTTGAAGACGGTATCCTTTGTGGAGGCGTGGGCTTGGGAGTAGGCCCTGGCGTGTGGCTACTCTCGAGTCGGTGTACGGGTGACGGAGTCCACCTCGCCGGAGTGGCGAAACGACTACCGGGGAGTAAGTGAGGCGTTAGGCTCGAGAGTGAGCCGGTCCTTGTGCGCAAAGGGTAGCCTCAACGGAGAGTAGGGGTTGCGGCTCCGAACTTCGGTCAAACAAATACCGTGTCACTTTCTCTCACTTATTTTCCGCACTTACTTCCATTGCATTGCTTGTGATAAATTGTGATGCCATGTCTTAGTTTTTCAATTCACTTGTTTATCGCTTCCGCTTGCATGAACATTGAAACTAGGATTGGGTCACTATTAATATGATGCTTAATCAACAAATAATCGAAAAAGTTTAAAATTGCCTATTCACCCCCCTCAAGGCCTTAGGATCCTCTTTCATAATGGTATATTTTATCCTGTTGCATTGTGCAACATTTTTTTATGCGCGTATATTTTAGGTATATATCTTCTATAGCCTACACGCATGCATGAAAACATGTACATTTTGGTTATCAATGACAAAATGTTTATATCTAGCCGAGGAACCTTATATGTATTTTGAGCTTTGGCATGAGTTGGCATGTTTGGCTATGTGTACCCGTGCATGAGATTGACTAGTGCGCCAGTAATCCTTTTATATGAGATTACACATAATGCACCTAATTAGTCAATAAACATGGTACAATATATATGCATAAATTACTATCTGTGTTATGAATAGGAGTAGAGAAAATGCCTCAAGCCAAGGTCTGAGTACCAAGCGCTACATCGTTCAAGTAAATATATTTGATTTTAACCATAATACCCCTAGGGTTATAACAGCCCCCTTGGGTAAAACCACGCTATGCCAATGCCTCGTCAAAAACTCCATAAAAAAACCCAGTGGGAAAAAATGATTGGAGAATTTCCTGACAATCTCAGGAGTTTCTAATAATTTAGGGACTGCGGGTAAATAAATTATAATCCAAATATACAGTGCTAGAAAAAATAAGCCATAAAGGACACAATGATGCCCACAAAGTTTCTAGCATTTTCATGAATTTCTGCTAATTATTTCTGGTCTGCTGGCCATATTATAATTATAAAAATGCAGAAAACAATAACAACACTTTCCTAGAAAATAAACCCATTAATATGCAGCTTCCAAAGGTGGGCTAGGTTTAAGATTTTGTATATTATGAAAGCTCAAATATCAGAATCCAAATCTGAAGCAGAGAGAATTTCTGTGTTTACCTGGAATTGTAAGTACTATAAAGGGAACTATGCTACGAGAATCACTCGTGCGAATATCGTGTCCTTCGGGGACTATAACACAGTTTCTGTACCCCTTTATGCCAAACTTCAGGTGCACAATGCAAGGTTGCTATCAATCAACTTTTTCGAGCACCAGACAAATTAGGATATTTTTCTTTCCATATCTTATATGGTGTCTTATCAACGGATTTAGATGGAATTCTATTCAACGTGAACGCAGTTGTTTCTGGAGTGTGCTCCCAAAATGACAATGGAAGATCTACTTAACTCATCATAAACCGTACCATATCCAACAAAGTCTGGTACTCCATTCGGATACCCCGTTCCACTGAGACGTACCAGGCAGAGTCAATTGCGGAACAATTCCACAACTGTTTAGATGATCACTAAACTCTTGGCTCAAATATTCACCTCCATGATCAGATCACAAAAATTTAATTTTTTGGCCAAATGATTTTGTACTTCATTCTGAAACTCTTTCAACTTTTCAAAATATTCAAACTTGTGTCTCATTTCATAGATATAGCTATATCTACTAAAGTCATCGGTGAAAATAATGAAATATTGATAACCACCTCTAGACGTGGAGCTCATTGGTCCACATATATCAGTATACACGAGTCAACAACTCACACATCCTCTTACTTGGATTAGTGAAAGGTGCCTTTGTCGTCTTGCCAAGTAAACAAAACTCGCATGTTTCAAAAGATTTCAAATCAAATGAATCGATAAGACCATCTTTATGGAGCTTCTCCATGTGTGTTTTGTTTATATGACCCAAACAACAATGCCATAAATAAGTGTAATCTAAATCACTTGTTTTGAGTCTTTTCATATTAACATTACTAACAAAAGCATTTCCAAGATCTATCACATACAGCTCATTCACCAATGGACAGTTACCATAGAGCAAATCATTGAAATAAATTGAACAACACTTGTCCTTTATTACAAAGTCACAATCATCTTCTTCCAAATATGAAAAAGAGATAATGTTCTTACTCAAGTCAGGAACGTAATAACAATTATTTAATTCCATTACTAAACCAGAAGGTAACAATAAGGGATAGACGCCGATGGCCTTCGCAACAACCTTTGCTCCATTGCCGACGCGAATTTCCAACTCGCCTCTCTTGCAATCTCTAGTCCTTCTTAGCCCTTGCAACGATTTGCAAGTATGAATCATTGCACCGGCATCAAATACCCAAGATTCGGTAGGATAAGTTGTAAGATTAACTTTTAAAACATTAATACTTGAATTAGAAGGTGAAACCTTTCCATTTTTGTTGTCTTTCAGAAACTTTGAACATTTCCTCTACCAATGCTTATTTTCTTTGCAGTAATGGCATTTGTCAGAAGAAGTAGAGCCAATCCTTTTGGTCTTACCATCAGATTTAGACTTGGGCTCTTGGATCGTATCCTCACCATTACCCTTGGCCCCACGCTTCCTCTTTCTAACCCCATCCTTTTGAACCATCATCACATGTTTATTACTTTTTTTAATACTCTCCTCAGTTATATTTAGCATCTCATGCAATTCAGCTATGCTTTTCTCCATACCATTCATATGAAAATTCATGATGAACGGTTCAAAACTTACAGGAAGCGATTTGATAATCATATTAGTAGCTAGCTCTTCGCTTAGAGGAAAACCAAGTTTCTCTAAGTTCTCAATATAACCAATCATCTTAATCACATGAGGGCTCACCAGATTACCTTCAACCAGCTTGCACACAAACAAAGCTTTCGAGATCGAATATCTCTCAGCTCTTGCTTAGTTTTCAAACATGGTACGGAGGCCCACGATCATATCGTATGCAAGCATGAGACAGCTAACATCAAGTGAATCATTGCAATGCTTGTCATAAGCTTTGCGGTCAACGGCAGTAGCATCATCCTCGGGTTCTTCAGGATAGGGATCCTGTAGAATATACTCTTTCTCTTGCTTGAGAATTCTCAAGTTTCGATATTAATCAATAAAATTCATTCCGGAGAGTTTCCCTCTCCCCAGAATGGATCACAAGTTAAAACCAGAGTTTGCAACAACATGCGGCATCTACAACAGAAATAAATAAGCAAAGATTTAGCACTATGTTTGTGTCAATCTTCTATTAAACAAATTTAATAAAAATACTCCCACTAAGGTCTCATTCCTCTAGCGATATCCGTGAGACAAGATCCAAGGTCACTGCGGTTCGGGTAACAATTTGTCAATACCACTTGAACCCACGACATAGCTAGGCAACACATTGCCACTCACATCGTAGGCGATTCTTGCTTGTTGGTGTGGCATCATATGCCCCATCTCCCAACCGGATTGAAGGGAAACGTGGGATTGCTACGCTAGCAACGAATCAAATTGTACTGCGGAAACCTAGAAACACCCTGTAAATAAATGACCATAGATCAAGATTACGTTACGACACGCTATGCAGTGGAAGACAAGTCGATGAAGCCGATTTACCGATCTGCACGTAGTCATACGGAAGTAGTCGATCACGGCGATCCCATCGCCTCCTCCTTGCTGGTTCTCAACGTCCCATGAGGTGTGCCACGGCTGATCCTCATGCTGTGGAGGTCGTCGACGTACTCCGCGCGCTCGCCGGGATTCGCGACCTTCCCGCGCAACGCACCTTCAAACGGACGCCCCGGCCACATTCGAGCTTCATTTTTGACATTCTACCACTCGTTGGAAAGCTAACGAGATTATCTTTCCAACGCATCTAATCTCGCCCAGAAACTTCTTCTAGATCAACGGGAATCAATGAAACAATATCGCGTCCAGAATTTGTCCGCGAGCAGATTTCATCTCCTCAGATTCGCATCGACTAGTGCCATAGGGTGTAGAGCATCTACGGTATCCACACATACAGGGATTAGAATCCGGCCATGCGTGGTGTGCTAGCACCGGCACACAGACGTCTGGGAGAGATGACAGCTAGGGTTTGGTGAAGAGGGAGAACTTGCGCGTAGGCATATATCGACCTCTCCTCCACCTCCCTTTATATAGCGCCCACTATTGGGCTCTCTACCCTAGAGGCCTAATAAGGTTTGGGTCCACATCATATGTATCCCACGCTAACCATGAGCCCGCATCATATGCGACTTATAATTTTCATTGCGCAAATCCCAACACTGATGCCCCGCAATTTCAAATACTATTTAGAGCTTCGTTAAGCAAACCAATACTATGCGTGTGGATGCACGGTTTAGACTACGCCCACCCTATTGTAAAAGGAAGAAAACGGCGTTATTTATTTGTCAAGACCTAACCCGGCAACATACAAGACAATAAGTGCAGCTATTAGCAGAAGGCTATCTACTCTTAATTTTTCTGAGGGAAACTATTCAGTCAAATTAAAATATCCACCACATATGTCGTGAAAAAATAGCCAAACAAGGTAAAACAACACAAATAATCATATTAAATTATGAACTAGTATGGCCCAATGATGCGGCGATCTCTATCTCTACGACCATCCTTGTCCACTAGACCACTTAGGGTTGAGTTCACCATGACGTTATACTACACTACTATATATAGTAGCTAGCTACAAAATTACATTAGGATTCAAAGCATCACATGTCGGCATGCAAACCGTTAATCATCAATGGACAACCTTTAGCTGCAATTAACCATGACACACAAGACATCAAAATTACAATAATGCATCACATACACAAGGGTCTATACTGTTCACATCATTTCCTACAAAAATAAGTTAGGCGTAGAATCAAATTCTAACGCGCACGATGTGGGCCAATTTTAGTTGTTAATAAACCACAGTTCATAGCAATTCCGCTTCCTGGTAAGCGGATTGAGGTGCGGGAGAGGCGAGAGTCTCTCACATGGGTGCGGGCAGCGCCCGCGGCGCACCATGCGGGGAACATAGATCACATCTATGAAAACGCAATGAAAATTTTAACCAAATTGATAATATCAAGCCGACTGCATAATCATGAATATGACTCAATTTTCATAAGGCCGATCATATCGATCCAATGCGCGAGGTCCCCTTAAGAAGACAGCAACGCATACAACCTCGATCTGTTGCCCCGATCTATTCGGCACGCGCACATCCCCGATGGTGTTACCAGCCAGTAGGGGATTTATGCGGCACAAATTTGAAAGAGGACGATCTAATATTTTTTATCACATCGCGCTATCAACTCATACCTCTACCCAGACTACCAATTGATCCAATCAACTCATGAACAATCACAGCAACATATCACAATATGTGCCTGATTCAGATCCAGTACTACACATGATCAGCTCTGATTCAACCAAGATCACATGCAAGTAGAACACATATCGTTACCCTTGATGCGCCAATCACCACCGAGTGCTCGCTGAGCGAAGCAGATGTGCGTGCAAAGAGGAGGTAGACGTACACGTCCCAATCACCACCGAGTGCTCGCTAATGCTCGCCGAGTACTCGCCGGGTGCTCCAATCGAACAACGCGTCTACGTACGGCAACGCCTCTAGCGGTATCCACACGTATCGAGCATGAACACCACACGAGATATGCTAGCACTTCGCCGTGCGGTAAGGGTTTCTGGGAAGCAGGAGGGCGTGCAATGGCTAGGCGTAGTGAAGGCTCAACTTATCATCTAACGCCGCTCCACGCCTCCCCTTGTATAGTCACACTAGTGGGCTTCGGTCCGCTAAGGTTCAATCTCCTGCGCAGATCATATCCACGCATAAACCTGTTAAATAGTTCCAACCCGTTTAATGTGTGACCCATTAGATTTTGTACAAGTCGACCGTGGATCTAGAAACCCGTTTTCAATGCACAGATCAACAGCGGCACCTATTAGTACGTATTGACTCCCTAGTGCGCAAAATCAATATTCAGCTAAACCTTGATACATTCACATATCGATTTTTTTGCCACACGACACCAGTCAAACTCAAGGTGAGATGTGTGCCACCTTTAATATCTTCATATCTATGATATGTAAAATATTACCATCAATTAATATGTATACTTATCAAATCGTAACCGCTCCTTGTAATGATATAGATGAGAAATTCGTTTAGAATAATATTATTTAACAATGTGTTTCACAATTAAGTCATATCCTATGAACAAAATCATGACATTTATTTTAAAAACCAAGAACAATATTATCATAAGCAAATGAATAAAGACGTGATACAATCATCACCCCATGATTAATATAAAACAGTTTGTTTCAGCGTGGCATCGCGCTCCCAATGGACCTGCCGGCCCATCTTTTCTAAAAGTTCGAAAACTTTTTTATATATATTTTTCCTCAACTTTGCGCATCTTTCCTTCTGGGCTAAACGGCGTGAGGACGCCGTAGTTGGCTCCGGGCTCCGGTGGTTGGCAGACGGGAAACGGCAAGACGGAAATAAAGCATATTAGGGCATGTAATGGTGTGCTCATTTAATATCTATAACAGTAAACTAATGATTAAAACATAAAAGAAATAAAATATTGATTAAAATGATAGGATAGTCCACAAATAGATACAAGCATTGAACGTGCCCTTAGCATCAATAAAAAAAAAAACCACGCTCACAAAGAACATATATGTTGTTTCACATATATTAGTATACTATAAGTACGCTCATTAGTATAGTGTCAACGCTCAGCTCAATGTTGGCTTCTTGTTGTGATCTTTTTGAAACATACAAAGTTACCATCTTATATCCATGTTCTTTGACGAATAAACATTTTTTATAAACAAAACATATAATGTTCCAAGGTTTGCAATTTTTATACAGACGTCATCTAGGATTAAGCATTTTTCATACACAATAAATAATGTTCATGGGTTTAAATTTTTTTCCCGCACGTGTCATGACAAGGATGAAAATGCAAGCTAAACCATCATCCTAAAATGCCAGAATGCACAAAGAAGAAAGATCAACCGCAGGAAGATCTTGACAAAAGCTAGGAATGATTTTGAGATGTTTAATAAACATAGCAACAAATGTAAGCATATGCTATATAAATTGAAGAAATATCTTAGTTCTTCTAAAAATGCAATATCTTAATTAATATATGTAACTATAGACAGTTGATAACTTCAGATCATACCAAATATATAAAAATGCAATTGATATGCAGGTAAACCATGGAAAATATGTATTAGCACATGATGATTTGCAAGAAAATAAGAAAAGGAACATATCAGATTCCCATACTGTCCTATAACATAAATAGAGCAAGCACAGCTCATCTTAGTAGTGTTTCTGAATCATAACCATATGGATTATCCGCAGACCAAACTAAACAGAACATGAAATTTGAGGACAAGAAACCACCACTCTATATAGAAAAGGCCATGTGCAACTCACAAGTAGCAGCATTACTCTTCAACTTCCTTCTTTATTTCTTCCGTTAGTTCCTCCTTGTAATCCTCAAACGTGCCATCATATTTGTTCACAGTGCCATCCTCCACAACCCATATCTGGCTTTTCTCATTATCGCAAACACGAGATATCAACCGTGAGTCGTGGCTAACCAAGACTACACCTCCGCTGAATTTTTCCAGAGCTTCTGCCAGAGCATCAATACTTTGCATGTCCAAATGATTTGTTGGCTCGTCAAGCAGTAAAATGTGAGGTTGCGACATTGATATTGATGTAAACACAACACGTGCCTTCTGACCACCAGATAATTTAACAATCGGAGTGAGATGGTTGTGACCTGGCAATCCAAACTTTCCAAGCTTCGCACGAACAGCTTCTGCTTTGCTCATTCCCTCCTGGTCAGGGTGGAGCCTAAGCAAGTACTGAACTGCATTTTCCTCCATTGTCAACAAGTCAACAAAATGTTGTGAGTATCGCCCAATTCTAAGCTTCTGGCTCCTCCTTGCCTCTCCGTCAGATGGGGTAAGATCACCAGCAAGTAAATTAAGAAGAGTAGACTTCCCTGCCCCATTGGGACCGACAATTGCAACACGTGTTCCCATGTCAATGCCAACATCAACATCTGACAGCTTGAAATCAGGTCGGCCAGGGTAGCTGAAACTCACCTCAATGAGTTGAAGGAGTGGTGGTGTTAGCAAGGTAGGTTCTGGGAAGTGGAACTCAACCTTGTAGTCAAGCCACTTCTGTGGCAGATCCACCGGCTTCACATCATCGTCATCATTCCCCACATTCTTCCCCTTCCCCTTCTTTGCGGCCTCTTTATTAGCCTTTGACTTCGCTTGATCTTTAACCTTATCTTGTGCAGCCTTGCTTCCAGTCTTCTTGGCTGCTTTCATCTGTTTTTCATACACCTCAAACTTTTTGTTCATCTCTTTCCTCTTCTGCTCATAACCACTCTCAAAGTCGTCAAAATTTCCACGATATACATGCAGATTCTTATCGTGCAAATGTATGATATCATTGCATACTGTATTCAAGAAGTCTCTGTCATGGGATACGACAATCAATGTCTTCTTCCACTGTGAGCACAAGTACTGCTCCAACCAAAGCACGGCTCGAAGGTCCAGATGGTTAGTAGGTTCATCAAGGAGCAGCAACGTCGGTTGCATAAAGAGTGCACGGGCAAGCGAGATGCGCATCCTCCAGCCACCACTGAAAGACTTTGTGGATCTCGCCTGCATTGCCTGGTCGAACCCCAGCCCTGCAAGGATCTTGGATGCACGAGCCCGGGCAGCATCCGAGTCCCGGAGATTGAGCTTTTCATACACCTCAGCAAGCTTCTCGCTGTCATCAGCATCATTAGAGGCCTCAAGCTTTGCCTGCTCAGCACGGAGCACTGTGAGCTCTTCATCTGCTGCAACAACTGCCTCAATCGCCGAACGGTCATCACCAACAATTTCCTGCTCCACAAGCAGCACATCAATGTTTCGGGGTACCGGAACTTGACGCCACGCAAGCAGCTTCAGCAAGGTGGATTTGCCCATGCCGTTGGGCCCAACGAGGCCGTACCGGCGGCCGTGCGAGATCCGGAGCGAGGCGCTCTTGAGCAGCTCCTTTCCACGCGCGGACACAGAGAAGTTCTCAAGCACGATATCCTTGATGTTGTCATCCGCGCCTTCGCCCTCGGCGCTCCCGGCGGATCCAGGGACGCGCGCGCCGATGACGACGGAGAAGGCGTCGCGGTCGTCGCGGAGAGCCTCCTGCCTAGCGGCCTCAGCGACCGCGGCCGCCATCGCCTCGCGCTTCTCCTTCTTCTTGTTGTCCTTGTCCGACGGAGCCACGGCGTTGAGGTCAACTGTAGCGCGCGATGACTTGGGCTTGGCGGCGACGGCGGCGAGGTCGACCTCGTCCTCCTCATCGTCTGAGGGGGGCAAGTCGACGCCGGCCAAGTAGGTCGATGCGGGCGTTTTGGAGGGCTTGGGTTTGGATGCCGCCTTCGAGGGCTTGGCCTTGGAGGCCGGCTGATCCATCGAAGCAAGCATGGCGGAGACCGACATAGGCTTCTCCTTCTTGCCGCCACCAGCGGCGGAGGACGAGGAGGAGTTGTCTTTGCGACCCATGGATGCGGCGGCGGTGGCGACGGCAAGGAGCGTGGGGCTGGGGATTTTTTTTGTTGGAATAGGGTTGGGTGGGGAATTTGAGTTTGGCTTAAGGTTTAGGTTGGTCCGATCGTGGCTGCTTTTGTTCGACTTTTGATCGGTAAAGTCGGATTCATCAGATTAGCCAGCGGAGGGTTGCGGGCCGGGCCACGGAGAAGTAATGACGACCAGCCTGCTCCCAATTTTGGGCCAGCCGGAAAACAGAACTTGTGGAATTTTATTTCAAATTCCTAATTTGCGTGTGACAAGTTAATGAAGTTAACAACATGGGAAATGCTTGCGTCGGATGTACATGGTCCAGCAGCGCGGCCCAACAACCACGTTTCAGCATCGCGCGCCGCCCGACCGCACCACGCACTGCACGAACTGATGCACTGCGCTGCTAGCAAAAAAATGAGTGTTTCATTTTTTCCTATTTAATTTTCTCATTTTTGTCTCTATTTCATCTGGAGTCCAAAATGCATAGAATAAATTTTATAATTCATCTAAAATCTTAATTAACTTATTTTAAATATTTTTTTTCATTAGCCAAATTGGTTCAACAGTCTATACAAATTGTTTCCAATAGACTAAACTAGTTGTTTCAATAGACTAGACATATTGTTCAATATAAAAAACTAATTGTTACACTTGGCTAGACATATCGTTTCAGTAGGCTAAACTAATTATTTCAACAGTCCAAAAATATTTGTTCCAATAGTTGTACAAATTGTTTCAACAGACTAGATGGATTGTTCCAACAGGCTAAACTAATTGTTTTAACATGCCAAACATATTGTTCCAATAGGTTGTACAAATTATTTCATCAGGATAGACAAATTGTTTCAATAGGCTAAACTAGTGGTTTTAGCGGGCTATATATATTGTTCCAATAGACTAAATCAATTGTTTTAGCGTGCTATATATTGTTCCAATAGGCGAAACCAACTGTTTCACTTAGTTATACGTCCACTAGACAAAAGTAATTGTTTTAGTACGCTAGCCATATTAAAATTAACAGACTAAATGAATTGTTGCATTAGGATAACAAATTGTTTCAGTAAATTTTTATAACAACATTGGTATTGTTTTGTTCGTAAAAATGCGAGGAATGCAGCGGTGCAAACAGTTCGTGCATTGAAGCAACCAGCCAAAATCTATGGGCGTCGAAAGAGAAAACTAAAAAGAAATCTTTTCGCTTACGTCATTACATGCAACCAGGGAGGGATTCGCGAGCACGCTGCGGCGAGATAAGTTTGTTCTGGTGGGGGCGCTGAGTTGTTTCAGCAGGCTGGACGCGCCATTGGTGGGCCGATCGGGCCTCGTGCAACATCCGACTAGCGCACGCAGCGTCGGACGTCCATCCTCAAGTCGTCCCCTAACGATATTTAATGTTTTTTTAGTAATTTTAAAATAAAAGGGAATTTTAATATTTGCCACTCCTAAACATTGAAATTTATATTTGCGACTCTTAAACATTGATAATTTAACATTTGCCATTGATAATTTAATATTTGCCCCATTAAAAAAATTAATTTCTTCGGTCTCTAACTCTGTGTCTTTTGCTTCAACTTTTCATTTCTCCATCCATCCTGACATCTTCTCTACTCCTTCGACTCTGCCACCTTCGTCCAATCACCAACATCTCCGTTGTCATTGTTGCCTTTCCAACTCATGTGACCTCTCCACCTGCCTCATGGCTACCGACAGGCAATCAAGAGCCCCGCAAGGAGGAGCCTGATCGATGATAAGCACAATGAGGAGGACGACAAGCTGAAGTCCGAGTAGCGGTGCCAACGAGACACATTGCCGCCTTTGTCCTCAGATGCTTGGTATGCGACCCAACATCGTCGATCTAGAGAAAGAGGAGGAAGGTAACAACGAGGCCAGCCCACCCCATATAAAAGCTGGAGGATTGTCGGAGGCAAGGTTATGCGAGGTGCTAGGCGAGCAGAGAGGGACCCCCTAGTGCCCAAGTGGTCTAGGCGAGACGCTAGGAGCCACCTAGGCACACGCCAAACCGATATGGACGCTACCAATAAATTTAAAAAATACAAGATGATAAATATTTATTATTTAAATATAATTTTCTGAATAATAATATCAACAATTATTAATCGCCATCTAAAACAACATTATCATTGTCTACACACCGCCTACGACCATCTACAACCGAATACTCGATATTAGGACCGCTTATGTGAGCATGGCGGCCTACGACACAACCAAGGCCCTAAGCGAGATAGGAGGCCCTCCTTGGATCCCCCTTTCATCGAGCCCCTTTGTGCCCTTTGATGACAAGGACGACAACAGCTCCTCCAACCCTGAGGCATAGGTCCATAATGGCGACAACCTCTAGATTTAAATAGCTAGGTAGCATAGCAGGTAGCTACCAATATGATGTATGATGCTGATTAGGCTAGCAAGTTAAAATACATATTTTAAAATATATATATGTGTCACTTCTAGCCATTAACCAACACAGAGAATGGGTTAATTATGCATGTTCCAAATTGGCACGGATTACTAGGGCACATTAATGTGTGTTATTCTTTCTTAGTTTATATGTGACACTAATGATAGTTTAGAACTAGCATGATTTTTTCATGTAGTAGTAAAATTTTAGAGGCTAGAAGAGGGGAAGAGAAAATTTTCAAGATATTTTCCATCTCTTTCGTCTGATGCAATCTCCTTTGATCATAATCAACCTCAAGTCAAAGCTCAATAAGACATGCATGTTACTACCTCCGGTCACAAAAAGAAGTCGCCGTTAACTTTTGGACACACCTTTGACCATTTGTCTTATTCAAAAATTTAGTTCAGATATGTAAAAATATAAGTTATACTTAAAATACATTTAATAATAAACCAAATCATAACAAAATAAATAATATTTATATAACTTTTTGAATAAGACGAATGGTCAAAGACGTGTCCAAAAGTCAACGGCGACTTCTTTTTGTGACCGGAGGAAGTACTTTAATTTATTTGCTTCAACTTATATACATATTTACTTGTGTTGAAAAACGTGAATGCTTTGTTTATTTATGCTTGAAAGCTTAAAAATGGTCGAATAGGGCGATCTAAACTCTCTAAGTTGTTTCAGTACACTAAAAAAGTTCAACTTATTAAAAAAGATTATCAACAAATAAAATCAATTGTTCATACTAAGTAATTATTTTAATTTTTTCTACTTATTTTCTTATGTCATGTTTAATTTTGAAAAAGTAAGTTGTCAGATTTTCAATATAGTTTTAAACACGAAGATGTCGTTTATCAAATCAGACAGCATATTTTTAGTGTAATGGGGACAACAGTAAATTACACAGGTGGTTACAGGGATGCCCATATTTTTTGCAGTGGGTACCAGGACACTATGCCCGAGAACATTGCCCCCGCTACTCTCCTAAACAAAGTAGAGTTTCATGCGGAGCCCATCTCCTCCAATTCCTTAAGTAGGATATTCATCCTCTCACCCCTATGCGGAGTCAACGTGGCCAATCCTCGGATCAACCCTCGCTTGTTTCCCCCATGCGCGCGAAGGCAACAACTACTTCCTAGGTCTCTCCTATTCCTGCCACCGCATAACCTGCAACCTTATTCACTAAATTAAATAGTAACATCCAGCCAAAAGCGGCCTCATGGAGAATATAACATGCTTGACAGTAGTAGAGATCACTTTCTCGCCTCTCCAGGGATATTTCTACAAGCAATGTTTGGCCTCCGCATCAGTGATAACTTAAACCTGGAGCCCAAAATAAGGTGGGATCTACTCTTCGATGCCTGGTTCGGAGGCTATAAACTCAACTCTAAGCACAACGACGAAGGGCACTTGGTGTATTGCTACGACAGGAGCCCCTCACAGTTAAGGTTGCCGCCGATGACACGCTTCCTTGATCGTGCTTTCAATGACCCGGTGGTACACACCTAGGCTATCCTCGGCATGGTGCAATGGTTGAGTTTTGTAGGAGGCACTTTATCATCAATGCGGTCAGCTATTTGAGGCTCCTTTTGCCCTTTCGTCTATGGCTGCAAATCTAAGGCATTTCGCTCGTGTTTACTAATTTTATTACAGATTTGCACCTGGCACGGGCTATAAAGGTTGAGATTCCTTTGGACATTTTCCTCATCTTGCACCAGAAGCTCTCTCTCTCTCTCTCTCTCTCTCTCCCCCCTCTGTCTCTCATGCTAGCCGACACGTCTGCACTCCTTGTCTCACGTTTTTCGCAATGGCTCGCAAGGACAAAACCACCTCTACTGGCACATCTACCTTCGGCGGTACCAACTCCGCCGAACTCGGCCACTTCCTTGCGATAGATAACTTCTTGAAGTCTTTCTAAGATGTGTGAGGTTTAAACTAGCTACAAGTTTGTGCACTCTCCTAAAGCCAAAACAAAGCATGCTCCTCTATCCAGCGAAGCGCTGGTCTTCGGCTACTTCTTCAACTAGGAACGTTGGATTCCTACTTTGTGTAAGTGCATCTAGGCTCAAATTGATTTTGGTGATTAATGACATCATGATGTTTATGGCTTGTTTGGTTCATAGCCCTGAGAAGCCATGTTAAAAAATTGGTATGACCATCTCATGGCATGACCAAATCTTACCAATTTAACTAGTGTTTGGATTGTAGCCAACAAAGTTTAGCCAATGAAAAATTTTAAAAATCAAAAAAATCAAAAAAATAGAAAAGTATTTAAAATGGGTTGATTAGGATTTTAGATGAATTATGAAAATTTTTATCTGCAATTTGGACTCTATATGAAATAGAAACAAAAAAGAGAAATTTAAATAGAAAAAAAGCAACTGCATATGAACACAGCGAGCTAGCTAGTCGTTCACGCCTACGGTGGCTGACACAGGGCCTTCTTCGGCGCAGCGCGTTGGCACGGCGCGGGCGGCCGATTTCCGCGCCCGCGCCGTCGGCCGCTCGCGCACGTAAAACGGAAGGCGCGCCCATGGTTTGGCACGGCGAGCCAATTGCGGGATACCAACCAAACAAGCGCCAAATCACGTTGGCTGCCAATTTTTTGGTATGGTAAGCTAGGGTCACAAACCAAACAGCCCCTAATCTTTTAGTTTTATTGAGTGATAAATAGGTCTAATTGGTAAGGAAAGTGGATGAGACTACGTTGTGTACTCCTCTACAGAAGAAAAGAATAGAAGATCGTCTTCTTAGAATTGTATTTTCATAGATTTTATTTAAGTCCAAAAGATAACTGTACTATTAAGAGGGTGCGACGGAAAATAAATTTTGGATGTCTCAAGTGCTCATCTGGATGAAGTATAGTCTAGGAGAGACATACAAATCATCCACCCGTCGCCATCAACCAAAGCCGAAGACAGCAGCCGCCATGGCCGATCCCAGAATAGGTGCACGAGCTGTGGAACCGAAAAGGAAAAAAAAAAAAACAAGATACAAACGAACTCCCCCATCACGGCCACCATCTCTGAAATCCGTCGGAGCCGTCGAAGCCCAGGAGAAGAACATCGACCGGCTAGCCAACAAGCGGAGAGGGACGCCACCCACCCCCATAGCTGGCCCTCGCCGTCCCCACGGACGCCCGGCGAGCCATGGTGATGGCGGCAGCCGGCGAGCCCCGGAACACGGAGGAGGGAGAAGCGAGAGGGGACGGCGCCCAAGCCATCCCATTCTCCCTCCCATGCAGCGCCTCAGTCTCAAGAACTTCGCCGGAGACCACCAAGATCCAGATCTGGAGCACTAGAGGAAGAGAGAGGAAGAAGGAGGAGAAACCCTCGCCTAGCAGGTCTACTAGCGTGGAGGGACGCCGACGAGGAGACGCCGGAAAGGTCCGCCGGTGGCCAGGCAGGCGGCGGGCCGCGCCGCCGCCGCCACCGGCGGGAGTGGGAACCCTAGCTTTCGCTCGCTCTGCGAACTTGTCGTGTGCGCACTCTGCGCTTTTATCACATATGTCTTCATCCTAGCCTTCCAAAAGGAAAAATCGGCTCCGGAGAACACGTGGGTTTGGTGGAATACTTGTCCGCCATAGCTCAAATAGCAATAAGGACCGGTTTAAAAAATCGGTAAAGATTTGCATACGGTGGTCGCGGCACGAGGATGCATAGGTTGGAATTCCGATAGCATAACCCCGTAGTTAGGGGTGGCAACGGGGGCATTCCCCGTCGGGGAGTGCTTCCCCATCCCCGTCCTCGCGACCTAAAATTCCCCGTTCCCGCCCCCGCTCCCTGTCGCAGGGATTAAAATTCCCCATCCCGTGGGGAGACCTGTCGGGGACCCATCCCCGCAAAAATTACACACAAAAGGGAAACACTTATCACCATTTTTACCATAAAATCATGTTAAGAGAGAAGGAAAAATAGAATAAGTATGTTGAAGACCCGAGCTAAGCGGCTAGAGGGGGGTGAATAGACTCCACAAATATTCAATGCTACCGTTTTCACCCAAACCCGAACAACATGACAATTATCTGTACCCATAGCATGCATGACTAAGAGTCATGGAATATGTGGAAATATTTGCATTCACAATCCTGGTTGTCGGCGATGATCAGTAGCTGGTCCGAGAGGATGATCAGCCACACTAGGACTGAGACACGGCCCAAACTCCTACGGGAGGCAGCAGTGGGGAATTTTCCAAGTGTCCAAAATAGAGGAATCAATTCAAAGCTTGCTTTAGAAAAGAAGATCAAGCCAAATGATCAAAGTGACTTTCAGAGAAGCAAAATCAGATTTGTTCTCACTTGGAGGAGATGGATGGTGGCTTTCTGGTGCTCTTTAATTTTTGGTGATTTTTGTCCCTATTACATAATTAGCAAAGAGAAAGTCAGTTGAAAATATCCTCAAAACTCTCTGTAGAACAAATATGAAAACTCAAACAACACAAACTGCTTTTTGTAAAGCAAAAGCAGATTCTTCAGAATTTATTTCTACTTGGAAGAGATGGATTGTTGCTTTCTGGTGCTCTTAGATTTTCGGAAATTTTTGTCCCTATGTAACAATGAGTTGCAAAGCAGCATGACAAAAATCTCGTCAAAAATCCTTCCACATAAAATATTAAAAAAACAAACACCACGAGCTATCAAGAACTTCGAGCAGAAAGTTTGGGGCTCGATTTTCACCTCATAGCTCTCAAATGGGGAAACCAGTGGACTTCAAATTTTTACCACGGATGGGTATATGAGTCACACATTGTTTCCAACTAGAATAATCCCAAAATGATTTTTTTTAGAGTTTTCTAAAAATCTTTTACTGACTGCTGCACGGATGAAAGTTTCTGAACTGATTAGCGACATGTAAAGAACTTGATCTCTTGCCTCTCGTATGGTCGCAAAGTGTGTATCAAATCATATTAGTAACCTTAAGAAATCATGGATGTAAGATCAAGCCTCCCATGCGCTGAATGATTTTGGTAATTGATGGCAACTAGGCCGTATAGCTGGAACGCCAAGGATAAGGACCTTTTTGTTTTATAGTTCTTCTGATTTTCTTGCATGCGTCTTTGGCTAGACTACACCTCTCTGGTTGCAGGGTTCCACTGAGCACAGGTCCAGAAACATCAGCCGTGGTTCCATGGGGTTCTGAGAGTGCCAGGTGTCAGTCTTGAGCGAACCATCTAGAGCGAGTACACCTGTCCCAGGGTCGAGAAGGTTCGGGGATCCAGCTGTCCAGGGTTCCGTAGCCGCTAAGTCTCTGAAATACCTAAGAGCGCGGAACTTCCCGCCCAAGTGTTCTAAAGTTTTCGCTTGACCCTACCCAGGTTGTCACCGTGTCCACAAATCGACGAAAGTGTCCCAAGACCCGATGCGTGGTGACGAGAGGAGGCGAGAGAGGCTAAGTCCGAACGGGTGTGAAAAATTAAAGCTCATCGGACGGCGTCCGACCACCATCGGACGGCGTCCGGTGAGTGAGTGAGCCCGAGCGAATAAGTCCTGAATGCATACCCTCTGTCGGACGGCGTCCGACAGTTATCAGACGGGGTCCGGTAAAAGCTCGTGATGAAAAACCGACTAAGTCCGAAAAACACAGCCTCTGTCGGACGGGGTCCGACTCCCTTCGGACAGGGTCCGACAGCGCCCAAACTCCGGAATTTGAACCTCATCGGACGGCGTCCGATAAGCCATCGGACGGCGTCCGACAAGTACAAATTGGGCCTAAACCTTATCGGACGGCGTCCTGTAAGTTATCGGACGGCGTCTGACAGAGTACAATTTTTGGACTAAACCTAATCGGACGGCGTCCGATGAGCACCGGACAGGGTCCGATGGATTGATCCGAAACTCGGGAAAACGAATCTGAGCCGTCCATTGTTAGGGTTTCACCTTGTGCCTATAAATAGGGGCTTGGAGCACGGGAGAAACTTGAGAGAGCCTTACCTAGCAGCCACACCTTGTTCTAGCCACCAAGAGAGCTCCTCCCATGGTTCCCATCTCCACCTAGGGTTTCATATGCTTGAGAGATTGAAGAAGAGAAAGAGGGAGAAGAAGAGAGGAAGAGGAAGAAGAAGGTGCCCCCTACCTCCTCTCATCCATCCCCAAGTTTTGCCCCTTCTCCCATGGTGTTCTTTCCCTAGTTTCCATGGTGGGAGAGAAGGGATAGTGGTGAGAGACGGTCTCCGATCTTGTGCTCTTGGGACTTCGCCGCCGGAGAGATCGTCGTCACGCCACGGGCTTCATCAACCGTTCGACCACGTCAACCGAAATCCTCCGTGTGTCGGGGGTCACTTCCGCGTGTCGGAGGTGCGTCGCCTTCATCCGTTGAAGGTTGTGTACAAAACCCTCCGTGTGTTGGGGGTCGGAGCCGTGTGTCGGCACCGCGGGTGCGAGGAACTTCCGCGTGTGGAAGAACTCGTCTTGTGTGAAGGTTTGAAGCTCGTCTACCATGTGTTGGTGAAGAGCTACCACGAGTGGATTGAGAGCTAGGGACGAGAGAGTCCCGACTTCTCTGTGTGAGAAGTTTCCTCAACGGAGACGTAGGTGTTCATGTGTTGAGCACCGAACTTCGGGAAACAACTCGGTTTGCGTCTCCCCGTCTCTTGCATTATCTTAATTGTGCATTGCTTGTGTGAGCCATCGAGCCACTCTTCCTGTTGATTAATTGTGCCATCAATTCCGCATCTAGATAATAGGACTCTATTGGTAGCTTGGGTAAAAACCGGACTAAACAATCACACAAACAAGTTTAAAATTTGAATTAGGAGTCCGATTCACCCCCCCTCTCGGCCTAGGTTTCCTACAATGGAGCACCAATAGCAGCAAGAAATCATCCAAGTTCATCTCGAAACAAGAGCTCCAAAAGGGAAAAACAAAAACTAGGAGCAAATCAATGCAAGGTACTCATGGAGAAGAAAGATTTCATTGCATAGAAGTTGGGGGATTACAAACCACACTCTATGTGGTCACAAGCACTATAAGTGCCACCCAAAACACACCCAACTCATCATCTCTATTTCTGAAATTTTCATCTCTAAGGACATGAGGAGGTGGTGCTCCCCTCCCCTTCTATTTTTTGCCCAAGGGTGAGATGCCCTAAACCCTAGAGCCCGAGGATGAGTGATGTACAACTCACACACTGTAATACACTCCCGAGAGGGAATATGATCCACATATTCTTTTGGGAAATATCTTCGCAGCTTTCTCTCGGTATCCAGCCCAAGCCTGGGCACACCGGTCATATCAACTTCGCCACTAGGTTTATCGATGCCGCAGCCTCCAGATGCCTTGGATTCCTTGCCATGGCTAAGATTCTCAAATACACCACCATATGTGACGACTTGGTCATCGAACCCGGTCGCCTGCACGCCTCCGGACGCACCAACCTCCAGTTGTCCCCGCGAAGCGTCAGCCACGTACCTGCGGATACCTGCATCATTGAAGTGAACACACATGAACCAACACACCTTACCTTACCTGCAAGGTTAGTCCATCACAAATTATCAACATCATATTCCATTCGTGACATCACAATTAGCAAGCCCTAACACACCACGTGTCAGCATAATAAATTTCACCGGACCACGTCCGATCAAAACTATTACCTTGCACAAGCTCAGCACAATGGTCCGGTTCCAATTTCACGGCAATTTTCACAAATACACCATTTAATAATTCTTCAAAACACTTCAAATTCCATCTTGTCAACATATATTCATCATCAAACCGGGGTACCCTCGACATGGGTCTCAACATATGCTTTAGAGATTTGATTGATGCATATATGGAAATATGGATATAATGGGCTAGATGACATGTTTGTGACCTAATTCAAATAGATTAAACTGATTTCGGGTCCCCGCGGGGAAAATTTTCCCCGTCCCCACCATCCCCAATGGGGAATAGTTTTCCCCATTTACATCCCGCGGGATTAACTTCTCCCCATACCCATCCCCTAATAGAGGAATTCCCCACCGGAGATCGGGGAACGGGTCCCCATTGCTACCCCTACCCATAGTTTCCCAGTGCAACGACGCATATGGTGTACCGCTTATGTTTTGCACTAGGAGAACAAACAGGGCCATGTTGTCGGAATTCCAACCCGTACTGCCCCGTGCTCACGACTAACGTACTCAAACGCACATTCGTGGGCTGTCCAAAACATGGACAGCTCAAGGACGCAATACCTTTCGTAATGGAACCCAACGAATCACCATACAATCTCGTTACAAAATGTGGATTACCCCCGATCGGGTTTGACTCTAGATCGGTTGACGTTATAGATTCAATGAATTTATACGTGACAAACACGCATGGTCGTCTACAAGTCGTCAATTATATTAATTAACATCAACTAATCTAGTTAGTTACCACATTGAAAATATATGCCGACGGCACAGCTATCACATTGCAAAATATTATTGTAAGTGTACCTTCCGGGGAGGATGAGATGACGGCGGTGCGGAAACTAAAGGGAGGCGGCGGCGACGTTGCAAGGAGTGGGGAGGCGGCATGGGGAGGATGAGATGGCAGCGCCGCAGAAGGGGGAGGCGGCGGCGACTAAGGCTGTGGGCCGTGGTAGGCAGTGGCGGCGTAGTAAGTGATGTAGCGGCTCGGGCTTAAAGGGGAGGCGGCGGTGGGAATGCGTGGCGGCGATGCTTGGAGGCGTGGAGTCGGTGGTAATTGGTGGCGACGGAGGTGGCGTGTCAAGACCATGACAGAGGCGGTGGTCTTGTGCGCTAAGTCCTATGAGAAGAGGACTTTGCATACGGGCCAACTTTTTTTATATGCTGAGTGGTGTCGGCTGCTAAAAGGCCGCCAACACCGAGCTTACAACGTCCAAACTAAAATGCGTGGCTCACCTGTCTGTCGCACAACTTGTTTCGGCGGCCATACTAACGCAGTCGACAGAGCTTGACCTATGTTGATGGCCAGTATAATGCACCGACATAACCCTAAAAAACAAAGAAAAAGGTAGGGGCACAGGAAGGGCTCAAACCCGCAACCTGAGGGCTGGGGTGAGCCCGCGCCGCACACTGCTAGCCAGGTGGGAGGAATTGTTTTAGCTCAACAATGCAGAGCACACAATTGTTTTATACGTTATGTATAACCTATGTCGATAGCCTTTTAGAAGCCACCGAAAGAGAGTAACATGTGTCGTCGACCTAATAGGGAACCGAAGACACAAGCCCACCTGTGTCGGTGGCCCAGAAGGAACCATCGACAAAGGCTACTCCCCCAACCGTCATCCGACCATTTTCTGACCCAAAGACGAGTCAAACGAGACATTGATAGGGGTACTTTAAGGTTTTATTTTTCGATAATGGAAATTATTCCAGCCTCTACATCCGAAGATGTATACGGCAAACAAAAGTCACACAGTCCTCAACAAAAGGACATTATAGTACCAACACCTAAAAGATCCTCAACAAAAAAGGACTGAAACAACGCAAAGATAGAAATGATTAAGCATTACAAAGTCTATTATTTAATTGCCATCCGTGATTGGCAAAACAAGACAAGACCACCTCTTCTAAAGATCGGCAAGCTCGGACGAAACAGCCCCGCTCATCTTCCTTTTGTAACATGGCCCATTGGCATAACCAATAGGATCATCTGAAGATAACCTGAGAAATTCATGTCACAATATATCACAAGTACTTTTAAAGTTTTATAGCATGCACAATATATCACAAGTAATTCCCCGATCTTCGATTACCTGGCGTTGCATCGTTGGTATAAGTTCTATAAAATATCACTCAACATGCTACAAGCTCCTCCCCCAAACCGTTACCCGACCCTTTTCTAGCCATAAGATGGGTCGAACAAGACATTGCTAGAGGCAGTTTAAGGTTTTACGGCATGCACAACACATCACAAGTCATTCCTTGCTCTTCGATTGTCTAACATTGTAGTTTCTATGAAACATCATTGAAACTTGTATCAGCGCCAAGCTCCTATGAATAATCACTGAAACATTACTGAAACTTGTATCAGCACCTAGCAGTTTGTATACTACAATGATAATTTATATTTTTGTATGGAAGACTTTTTGAATGGACAGTCAAAACTAAATTATACTACCACCTTAATATTTTGTCAATGTGTACGGTAAAAATACTCTTAAGAATAATACGCTATTGTTAATATGTATCCTTGTTCTTCTGCATATGGAGTGGCACCGCACGCTACTTGTTGATGCGGATCTGCATTTGCCTTTTTCCCGAAGAGAAAGAAGGACCGACTTGGAAAGGCTGTGATCACCTATAAATTGCATCAATAATTTTATTTACCGGTCCTCCTTGCTTGTGCTTAAAACAAAAAAAAAAAGTCAAACACACAATGTTGCACGTCGATTAGAACCCATTTGACCCACACCTTACTTTTTTAACCAGTTCACCCGCCTACACAATTTTATATAACTAACACAATGCAAACCTTTTAACCTTTTCAGAAACGAGGCATCAGTAACAGTTCGTAAATATGAAACAAATTGAAACTGATGAGCCCCCATCAATACCGGTTCATTGATGAGCTTGAATGCCAGCGAGCCTATACCTGCCTACGAAAGAAATCTTAATTGTTGCTTTCAATTGAAACTGAAAGTCCAAATCACTAGTTTTGCTATGAACCGGTACTGATGCCACTATCAGTAGTACCGGTTTTAATCCAATTGGTACTAATGTGCCGGTATATTAGCCCAGTTTTCTAGTAGTGATTGGCGATAAACAGCGGTAAAACTTGGTCAATTGTGTTCATAAACAAACTGCACCAGATAAGACCATGAAGGTCATCCCCAATTTTAGGCCATAACAGTGGCAAAACCTCCGGACCACGTGATGGTCACTTGGGTCCCTGTAATCGGATCGCAATATAATTCTATGCACTGACTGGCTGTTCTGTTCTTCAATGACTATAATAATCATAAATTAACTAAGCTTTCCCAATGGACCGTTTACCAAGTGCAGTACTAAGCAAGCATACCAGTAAGCACATAGTATTATATACTAAAAGCGTATAAACGTTCAGTAGCTCTAGACACAGGAACACCGGAGCTTTGTTAATTAATATAACTAATTCCGATCAGGTGCGGCGGAGCTTTCCTAACTAATCCCGATCAGGAACGTGCGAGCATCCATTGCTACTTCATCTTGATCAGCTAGATCATGCACTCTTTTTGTTTCCAGAAATTGATTTTCTTTAAATTGATCAATATTCGAGGACTGTACACCTTCCCAGAAATTTTGCAAGGTTTGCTTCTTATGATTTGAAGTGAGATAGTCCAGGAAGCTAGATTTTAAGTGCAATATTCACCCTCCCTGGAGCTTGATGTGCCAAAAAGGTTTTCCAGAAACATATGTTTTGGAGTTAGCTGCAATTAAAAACTGCAAATAAATTATGGAGCTAGAGTCATGTTTAACTTGAAATTTATGGCTCAGAATGTTTGAGTTAGCTCATTGTATAACCTGTCAATATTTGTATAACATTTGTTTAACGCTGCAGCGAAAGCACTTACCAGCCGGTTCGATAATATGATATGCGCCCTTTATTCTTTTTTATCTGATGCTTTTTACTTGTGAATACTTTTTTTACCATTCGTCTTAATAAAAAACTACATAAATATCATTTATTTTGTTTGATTTGTTTTATCATTAAAGATACTTTTAACATGACTTATATTTTGGCATCTCTGCACTAAATTTTCAAATAAAACGAATGGTTAAAGCCGTGCATAAAAGTTAAAAACGTCAAATGAAAAAACAGATTGAGTAAATGGTTCGTGAGAAAGCACGGAGCCATGAGCCAATGGGAAGTAGAGCCAGAGGTGCAACCTGTGAGCCTATGACCTAGGTGGGACGCGGGGGTGGTCCGACGGGCGTCGGACGCGATTGGATCTCCATCCAACGGTCAGCGTTAGATCTTGAGAAAAGTTTTGTTATTTTTGTTTCGTCATGTAAATTTTTTTTAAAAAATCAATAAAAATCAAAAATATTCTCTAATGCATGTCTATTTTCACATATATTTTTTGTATTGCTATACAACATTTATATCTAGATTTTTCTTTAAAAACGTTTATATAAATGAATATTGATCATATATATTCGAATTAAATATATGTGAGACCTGACATTGATTAGAGAATATTTATAATTTTTAATGATTTTTTATTTTTTACATAGTGAAACAAAAATAACAACTTTTTACACAAGATCTAACGCTGGCCGTTGAATAGAGATCAACGGCCAGCACTGGCCATCGGACGGAAGCGCGTCCGACGCCTGTCGTATCGCCCCCGCGTCCACCTAGGTGGGCTTTGGTTGGGCTGGATGGATCGAAGGGTGCGACGCCGCACGCGTCGAGCTGCGATATGCTAGGTTAATCATCGCGGTTTCAGATAAAATCTCCACCACATTATCACCCGGCCAAGATCTCGGAAACCCATGCCCCAATCACATGGCATCATGCCCTTGACACCCGGGGAAACGACGCTAGCTAATTAAGCTGTGAACACTCCCCCCAAGATCTCGTAGATGGCATCCGCACCCCCACCCGGCCCCCACCCTCCCCTTTTTTTATATAAACGCGCACACGCCGGCCGGTGAGGCTCGAGCCACCAAATAGTAAGGCTGCAAAAGCAAAAGCGTATAGTAGCAGATTTATAGCCAGTGCTGCTGGTGCACTCGCGGCCATGGCGGTGTGCGCGCTGCCTCGTCTCAGGTTCTTGCTTCCTTTGCCACTGCTGCTGCTGCTGGTGACGGCGGCGGCCGCTCCCGTCAGTGGCGGCGGCGCCGGCGACCTCAGGGTTGGGTTCTACAAGGACTCGTGCCCCGATGCCGAGGCGATCGTCCGCATGGTGGTAGCCAAGGCCGTGCACGACGACCCGACCTGCACTGCCCCTCTGCTCAGGCTCCACTTCCACGACTGCTTCGTCCGGGTAAAAAAAAAATGTTCTTCTTCTCCGTAGCGTGTGCTTTGCTTGCTCAAATGGTCGCATGGTTACTGCAAAGCAAGAAAGAGAGGATTGAAAAGAAGCGAGGAGATGGTAGGATCAGGGAGATTCGTTCAAAATGGTCCTTTGTAATTGTGAATATGCTGTTTCTTTGATTGCCTTTTGGGATGCAGCGGTATCCCAAGCTGGTTCCAATGATTCACTCCCTCGCCTGCCCGGGAAAAGTGGCTCCGAAACTTTATCTACAAAACAGAAAGAAAATAAAGATTCCCTGGCGAGTGGCGAGTGGCGACTGTGAGAATTTGTTCTTTTGACTGCACTTTCTTTTACCTCGCAAGAAACAAGACGATTGAGTTTTCACTTCCCAGTTGTTCAGCTCACTGCTCACCCAAGTTCCCAGTTCTGAAGCAACGCTTATTCCGGTTGGTCGATGCGTGCGTGTGCAGGGTTGCGACGGATCAGTGCTGATCAACTCCACCAGGACGAACAAGGCGGAGAAGGACGCGAAGCCGAACCACACGCTGGACGCGTTCGACATCGTCGACGACATCAAGCGGCAGCTGGAGAAGAAGTGCCCGCGCACCGTCTCCTGCGCCGACGTCCTTGCCATCGCCGCCAGAGACGCCGTCTCGCTGGTGATTAACCCACCAGCTCCGTTAATTCCTTTCCATGGCCAATAGTTACCTTGCTGGCGATTAATTAAGTTGTGTCGAGCAATACTAATTGTTGGATGAACTAGGCGACGAAGGCGGTGACCAAGGGACGGTGGAGCAAGAACGGCAACTTCTACGAGGTGGAGACCGGCCGGCGAGACGGCCGCGTGTCGAGAGCCAGGGAAGCGGTCAAGGACTTGCCCGATTCCTTCGATGGAATTGCAAAGCTCATCAAGAGGTTTGATTCCAAGAAGCTCAGCCTCAAGGATCTGGCTGTTCTATCAGGTACTGATCACCCGTCTCATGTTCCGAATTTGGATATTGGCATTTAAATGGATACTCTTCTTCAGGAAAATTCAAATACATGTTTTCGTAGAGGTTGGATGGCACATTGCTTCTGTCCGCTGACCAGAAGACTATCTTTTTACACAATTAATACTTCTTTCAAGAAGCAATTGTTGTGGTTTTCTCAAAAAGAGTTGAAGGTCACACCATTCAAGGGACAATAAAGGGATAGGTCAAATATAGAAAATTAAGAAAGATAATATATTCAAAGTTTAATTGCAAAGATCCAGTGAATGATTTTAATTCGATGTGGGATTGTAGAGTGTGGACACACCGGCTCACTACGTCAACCGCGCATGACATTTATGTTTGATTGAAAAAATAATCTTCATACCGATTCATTTGATCATGTGATTCCCTTATAAGAGCAGCGTGTACGTTTAAGGGAAATATTAGCTGTGGAACACTATTGATCAATAGTTACTTGCTCCATAGTATAGAGAGTATTTTCAACATAGATACAGTTTTTGAAATGCACTTTAACCATAGCTATTATTGCACATTGTATATAAAATCAATTAAAATTATGATATTATGAAATAAATATTTGAGACAAGTTTATATATGTATGCTTTTCAATTGTCATTCTCAATAGTTTAAACAAAACATTGGCTTGCAGGCATCTCAAACGTTAATTTTTTAATGATATCGAGAAGTATTATTGTTAGACATTATCTTTTTATATGGAAAATCACAATTATTAAAAGGGATTGGTATGACATCAGACTACCGGATTAGTCAATTTTTTTGGACCATAGATCAAATACCTCCATAGGACACATAAAAGATTCGTCTTTGATAATAATTAGACTGCCGAGACTTATTTATGTCTCAGTTAGTTTTCTTGCCTACCTAGATACTCCTCTTGGATCTTTTATGTGCCGTGTAAAGTTGTTTGATCTATGGTTCAAAAAATCGACTGAGAGATAAATAAATCTCATCCAGCCACCAGATGACAAGCCAGTCCCTAAAAGATTCAACAAATACATTTAAGCGTGTAAGAAAATTGATCGAGACTTAAATAAGTCTTCGTCTGATGATTAGCAAAAGCATTAATTAAAAACGTCTCGAAACAGCCCAAAATTGTTCGGTAGCAACTAGTGAAAAACCTAATTCTATATCCTTTATGTGGCATATATACATACGTACGATAGCAACAATACTTGCTATTAATCATATGTATCACAAACCAATTTTCCTTTTAAGAAATGGTCAATATATAGAGTGAAGATGTATACTAGCAGTACAATATTAACACCATTGATTGCATTTGCATCGTGGTACGAACTCCTTCCAGGCGGCCACGCGCTGGGGAACTCGCATTGCCCGTCGATCGCGAAGCGGCTGCGCAACTTCACCGCGCGCTACGCCGTCGACCCGACGCTGGACGCTGCGTACGCGGCGAAGCTGAAGCGGCAGTGCAGGAGCAGCAAGGACAAGAGGACGCAGCTGGAGATGGTGCCCGGGAGCTCGACGACGTTCGACGCCACCTACTACAACCTCGTCGTGGAGAGGAAGGGCCTCTTCCACTCCGACGAGGCCCTGCTCAAGAACAACGTCACCAGGGAGCTCGTCTACGGCTACATGAGCTCGGAGGCGAGCTTCTTCCGGGACTTCGGCGTGTCCATGGTGAACATGGGGAGGGTCGCCGTGCTCACCGGCCGCGAGGGCGAGATCAGGAGGAGGTGCGCCGTCGTCAACTAGCTAAGCCCTGCCACTGCGGTGTTCCTTGCATGCCCATTTGTAGTATTTTGTGACCTCGAATTGCCTTTGTTAATTTTTCTTCTTTTTCATAGATCAGGTTTTTAGCAGTTTCTTGGTTTGTGGAATGTCAACGTTTCGGTGAAGCTCGTAACTGTAATCTGTATTGGTGCTGGAATGTGCAAACATATTCCATATTTTCCATACGTCCATTTCTTTTAAGGGCGATTGGAAATTTGGGATTCATATCACTCCAAAGATGCAATTTCGAAATATATCACTCAATTTTCCGTAATAGAAAAAATTGCACACGTACCGCTCTAAACTTGGAATACCACATAAATGCCACCACAAAGTAAATAATAGATTGGATGCCATTACAAAGTTGGGTTGTGTGCATATATCATTGTGAGATCACTACAGGAATCCGAGGTATTTATGTCGGCTTCTGGCCGACGTAAATAGCTATCCGACGTAAATAGAGCGACGCAAATAAAGTTATTTATGTCGGCGGCCGATGTAAATAGCCCTTACTTACGTCGGTCTCGCGGTGGACGTAAATAATGGCGGTCGGGTAGGATAGTCGCCCTAGGGCACTTTTTTACGTCGGCCGCGGCCGACGTAAATAGCCTTTGACTTATTTACGACACCGCCATCGCCAGGTGGTGCCAGTTGACACTAGGCTTATTTACGTCGGCTCGCCTGACCGACGTAAATACCGGGGTGACATACTTAATTCCAATATTTACATCGGCCATGGGGAACTACTGGGTGGTATGGTTTGCTACCATTTTTCAGCGTAATTTGAGCAGCATCATATACACAAAAATAGTGCACAATACACATTCAAATGCTAATCCATAGTTCAATTTTCAGCCAATTTAACCATCAACATTCATCCATCAAATATAAGAATAATGATAGTTAAATATGGCGACAATACACACATTCAAATGTTGGTACATTGTCCAACTTTCAGCCCAAGTCAACCATCAACAATACATGTACGGTTTCGATTGCTACCATAGTTTATAACACATGCACTAAATGATGGTCCATATGAATTGTACTAAAGTTTTTAACTGTTAATACAACCAACCAACAATTCCTCTACTGATAGCAACATGTATCAACTTGGAGGGATATTGTTGAACTGATGTCCGTTACCCGCATCGCCTCCTGAGGCAAAGTAGTCTACAACGGTCGGTAGAGTCCTGTTGACACCCAAATTTGGCAGAAAATCGGATATTCAGAGAAGGCCGAATATGTCGGAATTATTGGGCCAAATCGGAATTGGGCTTTGTTGAAGAAGAAAGAATACATATTGCAGAAAACGATGAAGACGACTTCGGGAGAAATACGATCGGATCAAAGACAGCGCGGAAAGATAGGTCGTATCGGTATCGGCTTTGTAAACACTATAAATAGGGTTTTAGGGCCTCATAGAAAAGATCTACAACTCAATACACCAAAAAACTCTCTCGAAACCGATCGACGCCGTCGAAAGGCTTCAACCCGCAGGTAGAGCTATCTCGATGGGACAATCGATTCTCTCCTTGTAACCCGTATGCATGGCTGTATCAATTTGATCTCATGTATGCAAACCATGTTAGACTGTCTCGGGATTTACCGATCTTTAACATGTTCTCGCATATTGCACTGTCTCGGTTTAGTCGATCTGTAATATGTGCTTACCTTGCAATGCCGATTATCAAACGTCTTGCATGTTTTTCTCTGAATCTGATGTACGTGACTGTCTCGTTAAATCGATCTTGCGTACCCCTTGTTAAGGGTCTGATATGTCCAGATGCTTGCCGATTAGAATTGTGTTATCAATCAGCCTTAAACTGATAAACCGATTTATTAGTTTATATCTAGTCTTGGATTTGAATACTGTCTTGGCCTGACCAATCTATTCAATCTATTTTTCTGATTTGATCTAATACTTCGATTTAAAGGTTTAAATACTGATATTAATAAAAATACCAAAAAGAAACAGGACTTATATTTAAATGCTTACTTGAATCTATTTGCTCTATCGGGTTTTAAGCCGATAGAACTTATAATCGGGTTATTTAAGAGCCGATTATAAATAACCTGATCTGGCTATATTGAAAAGCCGATTGGGCCTATATTACTGATAATTTCCACCTTATTGATTTACAGGTCAAATCAATTGGCACGCTTGGTTCCTCTTGTTGCGACACAACCCCAGAGTTGACGCTTCAGCACGTGTGTTCACGTTTTCGTGTCAACACACTTTTTGGCACACCCGGTGGGACCACGACAATCGAATCCGACGAGATGGCGCGCCGCGATGCGAAGCGGCGATGGGCGCTCAAGCACGCCGCTGAACCGATGGCGTTTGACTAATTGAGCCCGGATCGGAAAAAGAAATCGAAGATAGGCTCGCGGAAATCCACGAGGAGAACAAGAAGAGGATGTTGGTGGTTATCGGAAAACCCGTGGCGGCGAGTTACCAAAACCT
The DNA here is from genome assembly GCA_036346415.1 of Raddia guianensis. Taxonomy (NCBI): domain Eukaryota; kingdom Viridiplantae; phylum Streptophyta; class Magnoliopsida; order Poales; family Poaceae; genus Raddia; species Raddia guianensis. Next base: position 53,102,509 of record CM070536.1, on the reverse strand, counting down.
CGATTGGAGATCCACCGTTGACCGGAGATTATTCGAGATAATAAGAGATCAAATTAACAATTGGTCTATCGATCGATCTTTGGATCGATCATCGGTCTGGGCGCGTTGTCCAAGAGAGCACCGGTGTCGCGTTACACAACATTATGGTGGACAAACCCCTCAAGTGAATCGAATTTTCCGCGAGGGGTGAATTTGGGAAATCGGTATCACCTTACACTCGGCAAGGGCAACACATGCGGAGCTTCCAGTCAAATCCTCCGGTGGCTATCAATCCAACTCCGATTCAAATGCTATCAGGTAATCAGGCTATAGTCCCGGTCCCAGAACCGGTATATCAGCCGATTAACTCTGGGTTCAATGAAAATCTGGAAGATATGACTAGGAATTTAGTCTACAGCATGATGAAGCAATGCGGGTTCAACACGCCTAAGATTGCCCCGCATTACACTATGCCGTACCCATCGGCTTTTAACGAAACGGAGTATCCGCATAAATATCGTGTTCCTGATTTTGCAAATGCCAAGTTTAGTGGGAGCGATCACACCTCAACGCGCGAGCATATTGCTAGGTTTCTTGCACTGTGCGGCGAGGCGGCATCTAAAGATACTCTCAAATGCCGACTATTCCCGTTGTCACTATCGGAATCGGCTTTCAACTGGTTTACATCGCTTCCTCCTAACAGCGTTACGTCATGGCCGGATCTGGAGAAGAAGTGATGCGCTCTGATACCAAATGATGCGCTCTCGGGTTCCCGATCTTCCGGTGAGAGGGATAACTTCGATTTGGGCGGAGGATGACTTTGACGATCGACTCGAACCACGCAAGGATAAGCGCCGCAATCGCTAAACCACACTCCCGATTGTTATCAACCGTGCCAAAGCCGGATGACGACCACGAAGGTCTATCCTTGCAAGCAATCGAAGAACTCGCAAGAACAAGGATAAAGCATACACTCGAATCGAGGTTACAAGCTCGGAATCGATAGGTCGGCCGACACTAGGGATTTCGAGAGTGTTTCTCCATTCGGAAGACAAACAACAAATGAACAAAACCTAAACAGAAAAAGAAAGAGTCTTCCCAATATATAGGGAAGAAGGATGGCTCCTAGAAGGTTCTCCCACGCACTAGGAATACATGGGGACTCAGCCCAAATTAATGGTGACACAGCACCCAAGAAGAGCAAAGACTGGTTCTGTTCGCGAGATGTTTTTCACTGCTGCGGCCAGCTCACTTGGAATTTGAAGATGAGGTTGGATCCATTGGAAAGATGGCGAAGTTATCTTTCCAATGAGTGCTCACGTTCAATCGGAGTCCATTTGCATTCTCTAGGCCGTTTTTCATTCAGACTGGTCATTGATGGCCGAGTGGAATCCCTTTGCATTCCCACCATGCTTTAATACCTTAATTGGGGTGTTGGTGCTTTGTAGCTGGTCCTTGTTCAACTTCCTATGCATAATATTGGCATTAGGTAGCAGTCTATTCTCCAAAGTATAATTATTTAACCCAAGAAACGAGTTTACCTGATAATTGACTTGTCGTGCACTGGCTCGTGTGTTTGGTCCTTGCATGTTGATCAAAGGTCGCGGGTCACTTGGAAAGACTTTGGTCATTGATCCCATGGGTGTATCCGATGTAGCGATGTCCTCATCAAGAAGTTCCATGAGTACTTTTATTCCGGGGAGAATGAAGCGAGGATTACCGACATCATGATGATCAAGCAGAAATTTGGTGAATCGGTAAATGATTATTTACGCCGGTTCAGAGAAGTAAGGAATCGGTGCTATAGCCTTTCACTGCCCAATAATGAGTTTGCAGAATTGGCTTTCAAGGGCCTACTACCTGTTAATCAGAAAAAGGTGGGCAACCAAGAGTTTGCGGACATATCCCATCTGGCCCATAAGATTGCGCTTTATGAAAGCCGATTTTCAGATAACTCCTACCCTGGTCAGAAAGATTATCGGAACAACAACAATAACAACCGGAGCAAAGATAAAGCTGTCAATATTGTTGAAACAGAAGATATAGAAAGTTCCGATGATTCTGATACTGATGAGGTCAGTGCTTATGTTGCCGAGTGGGTAACTAACAAGAAGGAATTTGAGTTAGGATGGATTAAGCCGAAGGGTCGAGAAGGGCAAGTATTCTTTGATACCTCCAAATGTGATCGGATTTTCGATCACTTGTTGCGAGAAAAACAGATTCGGCTCAAGCAGGGCACGTTATTCCACCACTCGAGGAGCTAAAGAATCGTAAATCTTGCGCAAGTGGCACAATTCCTACTCACATGCTACCAACGAGTGCAACGTGTTCAAGCAAGTTGTACAAAAGCGATCGAGGCGGGCAATTACGATACGGGTAAAATCCGCAAATCGAGACAGAACCGTTCCCCGTCGGTTTTGTTGGAATGGTGGATGCTAAGAGGAAGGCTGATGAACCCGTGAGCTCAAATCGGTTTAAGGTGCTCGTTGGGTCCAAGAGGATCTTGGTGCAGGAGAAGCCCGAGTTACAATTCCGGTCATCAAACCGGCGTGGCATCGTGAAAACAGGAGAATGGCGTGAGGTGAAGCAGGCGCAGGATCTTAATCCGATAATTAAAACGAAGCCAAAGCCAACCTTTGACCAGTTACTGAAGAAATATGATCGGATGGCTAAAGAGACTCCTCACAGAGACGGCAGGGTAAGTGTTCCAGAATCGGTCCATAGGGACTCAGAAGACCAAGGATGGGAGATGGAGCACTGGGAGTGCCCTTTTTTCCGATATTGCTGGGAGGAGAGGATGTCATTACCTACTTTGGAGAATTGCCCGATGAATCACGCCTTTGTTCCACCCAAGCGAATATCGGTAAAGGATCGACTTGTGTTTAGAGCAAAAGGCCAAGGAAAAGCGGTAGATACAAATACTAATGTGCATCGGCCTCCCAAGATGCATTGCCGATGGTGCCAGTGGGATCACTAAGTCTCAAAGCGACGGTTGCGGCGGATGAGGCACGCTGAAATCAAAGAGGCAGAGGCTGAGAAGTTTAGAGATGCTCTTTTGGAGCAAATAAAGCCGATGAAACAGGCTAGGGGCAAGCAAGAATGGAGGCCCAAGTTGAGATCAGCTGTTATTATCGAAAAAGATTCTGATGAAGTATCAGTGGCCACCAATATGGTTTGTATACTGCCTCGGGAATTCATGTGTGGTTACGAGGAAGCAGCTGCAGAACTAGTGGTGGGCGTAGAAGATGCTATTTTTAAGAAACCAGAGAATTCCCGATTACATCTCAAACCGTTATTTATTATGGGATACATGAATGGCAAACCGATTTCAAGGATGATGGTTGATGATGGTGCAACGATTAATTTGATGCCATATTACGTGCCGCAAAATCGGTAAATCAACGGAAGATTTGGTCAAAACAAATATGGTGTTGAGTGACTTCAACGAAACCCGACCGAAGCCAAAGGGTTACGGTGGTGGAATTGATTGTTGGAAGTAAGACAATCCGACGGCCTTTTTGTAATCGAAGGAAAGGGAAATTACAATGTGCTCTTGGGAAGAGGCGGATACCGCCAATGCTGCATACCGTCAACGTTGCATCGACTTTTGATCCGATGGATTGGTGAACAAATAGAAGTGGTCAAAGGAGAGTCACGGCGGCGAGCCGATTGCGCCAAATACATGATAACTTGGAGGCATTATCGGAAAACCTCACGGGCGATTGCGATTTTCTCGGTTTAGCAAGGCGGCTTCAAGCCAACGACATTGGAAGCGCATCGGTGACTCAAGGACATGAGGGTTTTTTATGGGAACCGCGGCACTAGAGGAAGTACAGTATAAGATGGGCCAGGGATTTATATCGGCTGATGAGCTTGAAAAAGTCGATATTGGATCTGATGGTAAAGAGAGGCCCACTTACATCGATGCGATTGCAGCGGGAATACAAAGATCGGCTTATTCAAATACTCAAGGATCGGGTTGATTGCTTCGCCTGGGAATATCACGAGATGCCTGGTTTAGACCGATCCATAGCTGAGCATAGGATTAAGATGAAACCTGGGTTTCGACCAGTGAAACAATCACCAAGGAAGATTAGTTGGAAGATTTATGATCAAGTAAAGGCCGAAATTCAGAGATTGTTGGACGCAAAGTTTATTCGGCCATGCAAATATGCCGATTGTATTTCTAACAACGTGCCAGTAGGTAAAAAGGATTCTGATAAAATTCGGGTGTGCATCGATTTTCGGATTTGAATAAGCGGCGTACAAAGACGAATATCCGATGCCGATCGCCGATCGATTAATTGATCTTTGCTTGAAATCGGATTATTAGTTTCCTAGATGGCAATGCTGGTTACAATCAGATCTTTATGGCTGAAGAAGATGTGAGCAAAACTGCGTTTAGATGCTCTGGTTCTATCGGCTTGTTTGAGTGGGTAGTGATGACTTTTGGGCTGATCAGTGCTGGGGCTACATATCAAAGAGGGATGAACCTGATTTGCCACGATTTAATTGGCAAACTTGTTGAAATTTATATCGATGACGTAGTGATTAAATCCCAGGAGGAGGAACGACACTTGGCTGATATTATAACCGTTTTGGATTGGTTTAGGAGGTATGGCATGAAGATGAATCCAAAGAAGTGTGCTTTTGGAGTATCGGCCGGTAAGTTCCTGGGATTTATGGTTCATCAAAGAGGAATTGAGGTTCACCCTGATCGAGTAAAGGCAATCCTGAACACCAAGCCTCCGGATTCGAAGGTTCGTTTACAAGAGCTGATCGGTAAAATTAATTATTTAAGGAGGTTTATTTCAAATTTATCGGAAAGGATTATTCCGTTTTCATCGTTGCTCAAGCTAAAGAATTCCGATAAGTTTGTTTGGGGACCAGAACAACAGAAAGCATTCGATGATATCAAAGAGTATTTGACAAATCCGCCAGTTCTGGTGGCTCCAAAGGACGGCTTGCCGTTTAAACTGTATTTATCGGTATCGGAAAATACATTAGGGGCAGTGCTGATCCAGGAGGTAGATGGAAAAGAGAGTGCAATCTTTTACTTAAGCAGAAAATTATTGGACCCTGAAACCCGATACACCGTTGTGGAAAGGTATTGTCTTTGCTTATACTTTGCTTGCACCAAATTGAGACATTATTTATTGGGGGCTGAGTGCAAAGTTGTATGCCAAACCGATGTGGTTAAGTACATGCTCAATGCTCCAATCATGAAAGGGAGACTCGGTAAATGGGCATATACTCTCATCGAGTTTGATCTAACCTACGAATCTCCTAAAGCCGTCAAGGGGCAGGTATTAGCTGATTTTATTGCACACCATCAAGATATTAATCAATCCATACTTTTGCCTTGGGTAATGTTCTTTGATGGATCGGTTTGTGAAAGAGGATGTGGAATCGGTATTTTTATTGTCTCCCCTACTGGTGTTCCTTACCGATTTGGCATCACTATGGGTTTTGGGCTGACCAACAATCAGGTTGAGTATGAGGCTTTGATTCATGGATTGGAATGGTTGATCCAGGCTGGTGCTATCGCTGTGGAAGTATTTGGAGATTCACAGTTGGTAGTTTTCCAGATGATCGGTAAATATGATTGTCACAGTGAATATCTTCGAGAATATCTAGAAAGGGCTTCTGATTTAGCCAAGTATTTTGCTATGTTTACAATTCATCATGTTCTGAGGGAACAAAATTGTGAAGCCAATGACTTAGCTCAAGAAGCGTCAGGTTACAAATTACCGATCATGGAGTTGGAGATTGTTCCGATTGAAAATCCAGTTCCGATAGGATGGCAGGCAGAAATTATCGGTTATTTGAAAAATCCCCAGGGAAGAGCCGATAGGAAGCTTAAAAGGAGAGCTCAAAGGTATGTTTTAATAAGCGACAAACTATACTATCGGAGTTTTGATGGTTTATTGCTTAAGTGCCTGAATGAAGAGGACGCAAAGATAGCAATTGGAGAAGTTCATGAAGGATTATGCGGGACACATCAATCAGCTTATAAGATGAGATGGATGCTAAAGCGCGTGGGATATTTTTGGCCAACCATGGTGGAAGATTGTTTCAAATATTACAAGGGTTGCAAAGATTGTCAGAAATTCGGAAATATTCAGCATGCGCCCGCATCGATATTACACCCGATCGTGAAACCGTGGCCTTTCAGAGGATGGGGAATTGATATGATCGGAGAGATATTTCCTTCCTCATCCAAGGGGCATCGGTATATTTTGGTGGCAACGGATTATTTCACTAAATGGGTTGAAGCTGTACCGTTGAGGAAAGTGACTGCTACTGAAGCGATCGAGTTTGTCAGAGAACATATAATTTACCGATTTGGGATTCCTCAGACTATCACAACAGATCAGGGATCGGTATTTATGTCAGAGGCATTCCAGGACTACGCTCGAAATCTGGGGATCACGACAATCAACTCTTCGCCGTATTATGCTCAAGCTAATGGCCAAGCTGAGTCTTCAAATAAAAGCGCTATAAAGCTGATCAAACGAAAAATCGATGAAAGACCTCGAGGTTGGCATAATACTCTGGCAGATGCGCTATGGGCATATCGGATTGCTAAACATGGAGCCACAAAGGTGTCACCGTTTGAACTGGTGTATGGGTAGGAGGCTGTTCTACCTGTTGAAGCCATCGTCGGATCTACAAGGGTTGAAGAACAGGATAACGTGAAAGCCGATGATTATAAAAATCTGATGGTAGATAAGCTGGATGATATGGTGGCAATTCGGTTAAGAGCTTTGGAGCATATTGAACGAGATAAGCAAAGAGTGGCTCGACATTATAATAAGAAGGTTGTACCGAATGCTTTTGAAGTGGGAGAATTGGTATGGAAGACGTTTTTACCGATTGGTTCGAGGGATCCTAAGTACGAAAAGTGGTCGCCAAATTGGGAAGGTCCGTTCAGAGTCAATCGGGTTATTCCTGGAAACGCTTATATTTTGGAAACGCTTGAAGGGGAAGTTTTCGGTAAAGCCCTTAATGCCAAATATCTAAAGAAGTATTATCCTAGTGTTTGGGTTGGAGCTTGAGTAGATGTTTGCTAAAAGCCGATTCCACATGAATCGCCTTTGGGTCAATTTTAACCAACGCGTTGCTGTTGGATGAAAGCCGATTCTGGGAGAATCGCCTATAGTGTATTCGACTTATTAGAGAATTTGACTCGAGACGTTGCTGTTGAGCAAAAGCCGATTCTATGGATCGCCTATAGATAAACATACATACTTAGACGATTGAATAAAAGCGTTATTACAAAGGCGCGAAAGCTTTAATCGTTTTGGCCCGAAGGGCCGAGTGAAACCATGTTTTCTGATCAGCACAAACCGATTCATACATCACAAAAGTTTTGAAATTTGGCTCGCAGGCCAATCATTCGCAAAATTCATAAATAGCGGCGGCAGCGCTGGACATTGTATCCCGGATCCGATTGATAGTTGCAGTATCTTCTTCGGCTGATCCGGGAATAGTCGGCATTTTCTTCTTCGCGTCTAGGACTGCTAGACCGCAAGCTTTTACGACACCATATTGCTCCTTGGCCGCTGATTTACTTTCCTCGAAATTGGAGCGAGCGGCTTCTTCGGTTTTCCTCGCCTTCTCCGGTTCGATTCGAGGTTTTAACCCTTGAAACGCTGGAGGCAGCGGCCGTTTTGCCGATTCATATACCGCTTCACCGGCTGGAGGCGTCATTCGAGCATTTGCGTCTTGAATCAACCCTTTAACTCGGCTTCCGCATCCTTGGCGCTTCCTTTGATGGAGCCGATCCAATGCAACATCGAAATCGGCTTTCGCCTTGGCGAGGGCAAGACTTTTGGATGGCGAAACCACTTGCTCAGGGAGGACCTGTGTGATGGAATCGGCTATTTCCCTTATAGCAGAAGGGTTAGCTAAGAAGGCTGATTCGTCACCAAACAGTTCCCACATTTTCTTGAGCTTGGCAATGGTCTCTGAGGAAAATCGGTTCTTCTTGGTAGGCTCTAGGGCTGGTGAATCGACGATTATGGCTGGGGGCAACGATGTTCTGATCGGGGAAGACAGAAAATCCAGCTCATCGTCGAGCCAGTCCATACTGGAAGGATCGAAGTTGAGCTCATCGTCTTTTTTCCCATCATATGTGATGACCTGTGTGGACACCACTATTGACCGGACTGGGCTGCGGGGTTGAAACATATACTGGACGAAAGATGTTTTAAGTTACAAGGTATCGGATTACAGAAAATAGCATAAATTAAAGCAAGGAAAGCCGATTACGTCTTGGGGGTTGAAGGCCGGAGGCGTCTGTGAAGCCGGTGGGGGAGCAGGTGTGTCGTCCTTCTTTTGAATGGGTGATGTGTCCTGAAGGAAAATACCGATAGAGTAAAAGCTAGTAGAAATCAGGATTTGAAAGCGTCAGTGCTTCTTGTGTCACATACCGATTCGGTGGTATCGGGTGTACGCACCTTTTGAGGTCTCGGCCTCTTGATGGATACTTTCTTCTTCAGGCCAGGCTCGCCTATGGGTTTCCCTGTTGAGGAAGGTCAGTGAATGATCGGATATTCTAGAATTTTCTATGAACACTGATTATACCTCTTTTCTTCGGCTGAGAGGAGCTCTGAGCGAAAGCCGATGCGGACTTCGCGGTGGAATGAAGCTGGCCAGCCGCGTCGCCAATAAGCTTGGACCTTGGGCGTTGTTCTCCGCTCTGAAAGAAATAATGCCAGGTTAGTAATCGGGAAATGAGTGATATGAGCTGGTAAACTCATGCAGATTAGTGACCTCGCAGTTAGAAGAGGATGCGTAGTTTTGGGACTCAGTCCTTTTATTGTCTGAATCCGATGATGAAGGTCCCGATTCAGAAGAGTTTTCCTCTTTTTCATCGTTATCATCCGAGGCAGAAGAGCTGGAACTGTCAGTATCGATTGTTTCTGATTCCGATGAAGGCTCAGTCATACCAAATGATCTTGACGATTAGATCTGCAAGTTTTCTTTCTGCTGGTGATTCGTTCGATTAAGGTTGCAGCTCCACCCTTGGTAGCATATATATCTTTGGCAATTGTTTCCCACCAGAGGTCGAACTCTGGAGAAGTGTCAGACCACATTCTAAGTTCCATCGGCATTTCAAAATCGATGTGTGCGGAGATAGGATTCCGTATGCCGATTGAGGTTGAGATCTTCTCTGGCGTTCAAATGACGGTATATGCATAAATCGGGAATGTTCTGTCCCAGATTAAATTGCCGAGCAACCACGGCTGGGTGGTAAAACTCGTAAGATGGTTTTCTGATGTGAGTCCTTGTGCTCAGAATGGCAAAGAAAATCCCTGGAGAAATGAATTCCTTGTAGGTTGCTAGGGTTTCTCCTTTCAAAGTGTTATCTAATCGGAAAAACGAGGGAATCGGATATCTATCTAGATCAGTGTAGGGATTGAACTGTTCTAATCCGTATTCCGATTCAGACATTGTATAAAGAGCAACCATGGACATGGCAAGATCTTCTTGGTTTAAACGCCGCCTGTTGCAGTTAACTGAGATCATTTTCCCATATGATTTGCACGGACGATCTATGCTATCGGATTTATGCTCATTTGGAAATCTTAAGCTGAAATCTAATTCACCAAGGGAATTGTATATCTGAAGTTTCAGGAATATTCTGATAAACCAAAAGGGACCACCGAGATTGCCAACTGAGTACTGGGCTTTTGGTGAGCAGAGACCTTCCCTGATCTCCTGCATCATCCGATAGGTGGCTCCTAAGAGGTATTTTCCGATTGCTAATTTTTGGCTTTGGCCAAGCTTGGCTACTCCTCGTAAACCTTGCTAGGGCTAAGTGATTGACCGCAGAAGAAGAACCGATCGAGCCACATGTTCAGGAAAGCAATGTGCTCTTCGTCATCCACTTCATCGGTTTTCTGGTGAGTGTTGATGTAACGCTGCCATCCGAAATTTTTCTCGGGGACCAATTTCAAGCTAGCGGAGAGATCGAAAGCCGATAGCATCTTGCCATCAGAGCTAAGTCCGGTTAGCATAGCCACATCCAGGAGTGTAGGGCTTATTGGTCCAGTCGGGAAAAGGAAAGCGTTTGCGATGTCGCACGTAAATAAGCCGATGCGGTCATAAATGGTTCGTCTGCTGGTGGTGGGGATAAAGAGAGAAGGATGGCATTGGTTATTCCTAGGTTGTCCCATTGCTCTTGTTTTTGGCTATAGACCCGAATCAGCCAGTCCTTATATCCCTTGATCGGGCTGGGCCAAGATCTGAATGCCGATTTCCAGCTATCTACACTAAGTTTATCGGCAAATAGAGGAAGTCTCCCTACGGAGTAATGTATAAAATCCGATGGATTTCGGTCTCCTACTGGTCCCAAAGAATACAAAGCTTCGGAATCTGAGCATTGAATCAGTACCTGAGACATAATGCCGATTGAAGGTTGGTGAGACTGGTGGTGTGCTAACTGCTGAAGGTTCTGGAGATTCCGATGCGAGAGCCGTGTGCGAGTAGGAGAGTGTGAAAATGACGGCGAATGGTGTGCTATTTATAGCCATGGTAAAATTAGGGTTTTACCGCGCTTTTCGGCGTTACAGTTTCGGCCCGTATTGTCTGTTCGGTTGACACGTGTTCTGCGAATGGGCTGAGAGCGAAAAGTTACCGAGACAAAAATGTGAAGTGTTCCGGTGTAGAATATCCGAATTTTACTTCGAAGCTCGGCTAATGAAGTATTCATTGCCAAACTTAGGGGCATATGTTGACACCCAAATTTGGCAGAAAATCGGATATTCAGAGAAGGCCGAATATGTCGGAATTATTGGGCCAAATCAGAATTGGGCTTTGTTGAAGAAGAAAGAATACATATTGCAGAAAACGATGAAGACGACTTCAGGAGAAATACGATCGGATCAAAGACAGCGCGGAAAGATAGGTCGTATCGGTATCGGCTTTGTAAACACTATAAATAGGGTTTTAGGGCCTCATAGAAAAGATCTACAACTCAATACACCAAAAAACTCTCTCGAAACCGATCGACGCCATC